>CM064916.1:8610919-9119009 GCA_032727855.1 Quercus ilex subsp. ballota
CTGAGTGTTATTTGTCCATGTTTATAATGGTAATAACCAATATAAAAGTTTTTAAATAAGTCAGCACAAATAGTCAAACCAGAAATAAGCTATTGTTATCTCACTGGGAGAAAAATTAAATAAAAAAAGGAAGAATAAGAAGAATTAGTTAAACATGAACGATGAACTTGAAGAATTTGCTGATTCAAATTACTGACATATGTGAATGTGGGTAATTATTAATTGTTTCACCTATTCAGATGTGAAATATTTTACACAAGATTCACACTTTCACATTAGTTGTCCACATTTTACATATGATGTGGAAAAGTGTGGATACTGTTGAATGTGAAACGATTAAAGCCTCTCAATGCATATGAATGTTCAATATGTGTCTAAAACACCCTTGAACGTTTAGACCCCAAAATACAAAATATCAATTTAAGCTTATTATCAAACAATTAATGTGCGGAACATGAATATAAGCCAAACACAGAATTGATAAAAAATCTAAGCCAAATATAAACACATCCACAAGAAAAAATAAATGGCAAAGATAAAGGAAGAGAGATGCAAACACAAGGACAACACGCAATGTGTTATCGAAGAGGAAACCGAAGCCCTCGGCGTAAAACTTCTTCGCGGCCCTTCAAGCGGTCAATAATCTACTAGAAAATGTAGTTGGGATACATGAACAGCAATAGACTCTCAAAGCCTAATCTACCTAGGTACCTAAGCCCTCCAAGTTTCTTGCTCCAACAAGGTTGCGCCGAACCTTTTTCTTTTCTAGCTTACCGAATTCCGCTATAACCTATTGTTAGGACATATGTGTGTTCACTCGTTAAGAACATATGTCACTTATTTATGTAGATTGGCTAATCCTTTTGACAAAACGCACTCTACTTATAATTGGGTAGTTCTAGGTGTTTTTAATACTTCAAGAAATAAGGTTTCAAGATCAAGTGTTGAAGTCATTAAGTCTGTCCAAGAAAAAGCAAGTTGAAGTGCAAGTTCATTAATTCTCGACACTTGCTCGATAGCTACCTTGACACCTGCTATCTGTCGAGAATTACAAAATCAGTTTTTCTGATTTGATTTTCTTGGGATCCGTGAATATGCTTTTGGGCCTTCTTTTCTTCTAACCCTAAACATATAAAAGGATTGTTTTAAGAGTCGTCAAATTGTACACAAGTTGCAAAAGTATTGAGCAATCTCTGTTCAAGCAAATTGTAATCAAAAGACGAAGTTCTTGACCTAGTTCATCTTCTCTCAAGAAGTTGCTGTGTATTTGCACCGAAGGGTTTTGTAATCAAGCATCTTCCTGATCTTCATCGTATAGGATGAACTGAAGAACTTTGCAGCCAACCTCTCTTTCTTAGTTGGTGTTTGAAGTCGCGTACTGGGATCCGCGCATTGGTTAGTCACGTACTTGGGAGCCGTGCATCAAAGGTGAAAATTGTCACTACAAATCAAGTCCAATTGGGTATTGGGGTAAGGGTTCAACTGTAGGTTGGTAAGGTACTTAGGATTCTTTTACTTGTAACCGCTTAATTTGATAATAGTGGAGTTTCGGGAGTGGTGACCTGAAAAACACCCGGTGGGGTTTTTACCATTAGGGTTTTCCCCATTCGTAAACAAATCACCGTGTTATTTATTTTCCTCTGCATATTTAGTATTTGGTGATTTGTTTGTGCTTCCACGTATTTGCATGTTAAATTGATTAATTAATAACTTGGCTAATTAATTAATTGGTTTAATCACAAGGGGTCTTTCAGTTTGTGACCTATCAAGTGGTATCAGAGCAGGCACACTCTGATTAGGTTTAATCTTTGCTGTGTTTGATCCATTGACCCCTGTTGTCATGGCTGTAACCGGCTTGAAGAGATTTTTGTTTTCAAATACATCTTGTTTTTCTAATCACTATTTGTTTGAATGTCTCAGAAAATACAAGTCTAAAAGTTATTTGAATTCTCTAATGATGACTATTGGAAAAGATCTCAGTTTTGCTAAAAAGAAACTAGACTGTCTCAGAATGAAAATGTGCAAAGGAGTTCGTCTGAGAATAGTGAAAATTATAGGCTTAGCTCATAAAAGGCAGTTGAGAGAAAGAACCATTCCCTCTGATTTATCATCTAAGCATGAGGTGTGTTTCATGATGAAGTCTGCATTCAAAGTAATGGACACATGTCTATGGTATCTTGACAGTGGTTGCTCACAACACATGACTGGAGACAGATCTCTCTTCAAGGTCTTCGAGTCTAAGAAAGGTGGCAATGTTACCTTTGGTGATGGAAGCAAGTCACAAATTAAAGGGAAAGGGATCATATCTCTGCCAGGACTGCCGGACATTGCAAATGTCCTTTATGTAAAAGGTCTAAGGGTGAACCTATTGAGCATAAGTCAGATATGTGATCAAGACTTCATGGTGCTATTCTCAAAAGAAAAGTGTCTTGTCATGGATGAGTCTGGAAAGAAGCTCATTAGTGGGGTTCGCACTTTGGACAACTGCTATGGATTGGTTCCTGATGCTGATATTGTGTGTAATAGCATTCGTTTGCCCAATGAAGATCTATGGCATCAAGGAATGGGACATGCTAGTTACAAGCATTTATTTATTATATCTAAGCACGAATCAGTCTTGGGGATACCAAAGCTTAATAGAATAAGCAATGTGGTGTGTAGACCATGTCAGCTTGGAAAACAGACAAAAGCTAAGCATCTAGGCACTCAGACATCAGCTACATCCAGACCATTGGAGCTGTTGCATTTGGATCTCATGGGTCCAACCAGAACCGAGTCTCTTGGGGGTAAGAGATACATCATGGTTGTGGTAGACGACTTCACTAGATACACTTGGGTTATTCTACTACGATCCAAGTCTGATGCTCCTGAGCACATTGAGGCTTTATGCACAAGACTGCAGAATGAAAAGAGCCTGAAGATTGATCGAATTCGAAGTGACCATGGGAAGGAATTCGAGAACTCATACATGGAGTCCTTCTGCATAAGATCAGGTATATCTCAAGAATTCTCTGCTCCTATTACGCCTCAACAAAGTGGTGTGGTAGAAAGGAAGAATAGGGTTATTCAAGAGATGGCTAGAGCCATGCTGCATAACAAAGATGTGGCTAGAAACTTGTGGGGAGAAGCTGTAAACACTGCATGTCATATAGTTAATAGGGTATACTTCAGACCCGGTACCAAAAAGACTCCCTATGAGTTGTGGAAATGAAGGAAGCCTAATGTGAAGTACTTCAGAATCTTTGGAAGTACCTGCTTCATTCTCAAGGATAGAGAGAATGTGGGAAAGTTTGACTCTCAGAGCGATGAAGGCATATTTCTGGGCTACTCTTCTACAAGCAAGGCTTATCGAGTGTACAACAAAAGAACTATGAAGGTAATGGAAACAGTAAATGTCGTCATTGATGAGTCTTCAGAGTCCAGTTCTGAGAAAGACATTGAGGGACTCTCCAAAGAAATTCTTCCATCTGAGCCTAGGGAAGTTCAAGACATTACTAAATAAGAACTTGCTTCTCCAAGTACTCCCAGTACTCCCAGTATTGTGGAAGACCCTGCAGACTTACCCATTTCACCAGAATCTGAATCTCATGAAAAGAAGGGACCTTCATCTAGAATCAAATTAAATCATCCTCCAGAAGTTATTGTGGGAGACATGAATGAACTCACATTAAGGAAACGCACAGTTGATAAATGTGTTGCTAACTTTGTGTCTTATTCCTGCTACTTGTCACAGGTTGAACCTAGGAAAGTTGAGGAAGCATTACAAGATGAGAGTTGGGTCGAAGCAATGCATGATGAATTACTTCAGTTTCAGAGGAATGATGTTTGGACTCTAGTACCTAAACCGGAAGGTGAACACATCATCGGTACAAAGTGGATATTCCGCAACAAGACCGATGAAGAAGGAAATGTGATTCGCAACAAGGCTCGACTTGTGGTTCAAGGATACTTGCAAATGGAAGGAGCAGACTATGATGAGACATTTGCCCCAGTTGCCCGAATGGAGTCAATCAGAATTCTTCTTGCCCTAGCATGTCAGCTGAATTTCAAACTTTATCAGATGGATGTAAAGACTGCCTTCTTGAATGGGTTACTCAAAGAGGATGTCTATGTGGCTCAACCAAAAGGATTCATTGATCCACACTTTCCAGATCATGTACTGTACCTTAAAAAGGCACTCTATGTCTTGAAGCAAGCTCCTAGAGCCTGGTATGATAGACTCACACAATATCTGATGTCACATGGGTTCACAAGAGGGAAGACTGATCAAACTCTCTTTATCAAAAAGGAAGATGGGGAGTTGATAGTTGCTCAAGTCTATGTTGATGATATCATCTTTGGGTCGACTAAGGATGAACTAGCTCATGGCTTCTCAAAACTCATGCAAGCCGAGTTCGAGATGAGCATGGTTGGAGAGCTGACCCACTTCCTAGGATTGCAAAATCGCCAACAAGATTCAGGTATATTCCTTTCTCAATCTAAATATGCTAAGAATCTTGTGAAGAAGTTTGGTTTGGATTCTGCTAGTTCTGTTAGAACCCCTATGAGCCCTAATGTTAAACTCACTGTAGACTTGTTAGGCAAGAGTGTTGATCCTTCTTTCTATAGAAGCATGATAGGTAGTCTTCTTTACCTTACTGCTAGTAGACCTGACATTAGTTCTAGTGTTGGTGTGTGTGCTAGATATCAGGCTAATCCAAAAGAATCTCACATGACTGCTTTAAAAAGAATTATAAAGTATGTCAAAACCACTGCTGAGTTCGGTGTGTGGTATAGCAAGGACACTAATGGTGTCTTAGCTGGGTACTCTGATGCTGATTGGGCTGGAAATGCTGATGATAGAAAGAGTACCTTGGGGGGTTGTTTTTATGTGGGTAACAATCTTGTCTCTTGGATGTGATAGGTCACAATCTGAATGACCCCTTGTGATAAACCCTAATTAATTAATTAATTAGCCGAGTTGTTAATTAACCAATTAAGCATGCAATTTTGTGGAAGCACAAACAAATCACCAAATACTAAATATGCAGCGGAAAATAAATAACACGGTGATTTGTTTACGAATGGGGAAAACCCTAACGGCAAAAACCCCACCGGGTGATTTTCAGGTCACCACTCCCGAAACTCCACTATTATCAAATCAAGCGGTTACAAGAAAGGAATCCCAAGTACCTTACCAACCTACAGTTGAACCCTTACCCCAATACCCAATTGGACTTGATCTGTAGTGACAATTTCCACCTTTGATGCACGGCTCCCAAGTACGTGACTAACCAATGCGCGGATCCCAGTACGCGACTTCAGAAACACCAACTTGAGGAAGAAAGGTTGGCTGCAAAGTTCTTCAGTTCATCCACGTGATGAATAGCAGGAAGATGCTTGGTTACAAAACCCTATGGTGCAAAGACACAGCAACTTCTTGATGGAAGATGAACTAGGTCAAGAACTTCGTCTGTTGAGCACAATTTGCATAAACAGAGATTGCTCAATGATAATACAACTTGTGTCACTCAAAACGGCTCTTAAAATAATCCTTTTATATGTTTAGGGTTAGAAGAAAAGAAGTCCCAAAAACATATTCACGGATCCCAAGAAAATCAGATTTGGAATTCTGACTTTTTAATTCTCGACAGATAGCAGGTGTCGAGGTAGCTATCGAGAGGTGTCGAGATTTAATGAAATTGCACTTCAGCTTGCTTTTTCTTGGACAGACTTGATGACTTCAATACTTGACCTTGAAACATTGTTTCTTAAAGTATTAAAAACACCTAGATCTACCCAATTACAAGTAGAGTGCGTTTTGTCAAAGGATTAGCCAATTTACATAAATAAGTAAGACATATGTTCTTAGCATGTGAAACACATATGTCCTAACAGGATGAGCAAAAAGCAGAACTCCATCTCTTTATCCACTGCAGAAGCTAAGTACATCGCTGCCAGTAGCTACTGCACCCAACTCCTCTGGATGCAAAAAACTCCTTCATGATTATGGTATTTGTCAAGAGCATCTCACTATTTACTGTGACAATACCAGTGCCATCAATATCTCTAAGAACCCGGTTCAATATTCTAGAACCAAACACATAGAGATTCGACATCATTTCATTAGGGAGCTTGTCGAAGATGGTACTCTCACTCTTGAGTTTATCCACACTGATGATCAGAAGGCTGACTTGTTCACCAAACCTCTTGACAGCAAACGTTTTGAATTCCTTCGTCAGAACATTGGTGTCATCTCCATGGATTGATCTCCTTCTTTTGTCCCTCTTACTCATGCATTTGCATCTAGTTTTTGCTTTGCTTTGATAACATGTTTTTGTTTGTTTATTTTCAGTTTTGTTTATTTTGTTTTTAAAATATAAAAATAAAAATAAAATTGAAAAATCAGAAAAATACAAAAACAGTGTGTGTTTTGTGTACTTTGGTATTTGTGTACCTTAGATGGCCAATGAAACAAAGTTTTCTAAACTTTGTATCTCTTGTAGCTTAGATGAGCATTTCTATGCACAACTAAGTAAGTGAGCTTTGTGGCTCTTGTTTGTGATGAGTAAGATTAAGTTATCTCTTAAACTTAACACTCATATCACTCTTTTTGACGGGTAGGACTAGAAAATCCTAAGAGAAAGGCATAAATGACCATCTCACCACTGTTGCCCGCCAATCATAGTATGACACCTGTATGCTTCGGCATAGCAAAAGTGCAGTGTCATAGACACCTATATGCTTCGGCATAGCAAAAGTGCAGTGTCAAAGACATCCGTATGCTTCGGCATACCAAAAGTGCAATGTCTGTACTTAACATGTTGGGTATTTCTTTTCTCTCTTTTTATGCCCATGCATGATATGCTTAAAAGAAAATATGCAAAGAAAATTAAAAAGCAAAAAGATTAAAATGCTTTAAATATGATTGCAAGCGTGTTTTCTAGGAGATGTGGGAGTCATAGGATGTACCTCAAAAGTGATAGTCCCCATCAAACAGTTATGATTTTGTGTGAGTTAAAGTTATTTTCTCATATCTCAGATCGTCATAACATGTATACACATATGCAATCTTGTGATGTTTTTCACACACAACACGCAACATTCTTTGCTACTTTTGATACATGTGCAGGTACAATGTGATTTGGCCATCACAAAGGTTTTACATGTGCTAATGTATGCTCACTAAACTGTCTTGACTTGTTTTTGAAATATAAAATTGGTTAGACTTGTTTAGTGTGTGTGTGTGTGTGTTTTTGAGGATCCATGTGCTAAATTTCTTGTTGAGAGATGATTTTGAGAGTTTTATATGTTGAGTGGATCATTGATTGAGGTGCTTGTTGGATTGCATTCATGTCTGTGTTTTTCACTTCTCGAAAAATTGCTTTTCACTGATGTCTCAACACCTCCTCGACACCTGGTCATCTATCGAGCTTCTCATGCCTTTTCTAATCGCAATCTCGACACCTGTCTCAACACCTTGTGGATCGATCGAGAAATCTTCTGTCTTCTCGATACCTTCTCGATACCTTTTCGATCGATCGAGCTTCTGATCTCTGAAATTGGTCTTGTACCTCGACACCTGTCGACACCTGAAGCTATTGAAGGCAAAATTTTTGACACCTTCCTCGACAGCTTCCTCGATACCTCTCGACACCTCAGCTGTCGAGAATTACTGAAGTGTCTATAAAAGGGCCTGTCGCAATTTTTCACTTATTTCCTCGATCTCTCTTGATCTGTCTGACGACTTTTCACCTCCCAACCAAGTTTCTCTCACTCAAATCCTCAAATCCTCTTCATTTTCGGTCTTCCCTTGCTTCAATCACTTGGTAAGATCATTTTTCCCTTCCTTTTTCATGCATTGCATGTTTTGAAACCTAGGTTTTGGGATTTTGGGGAATTTTTGGGGTTTTCCAAAATTGATGAGTTTTTCTTCAAATTTTGGGTTGGGTTTGCACTTAAATGTTTTCAAAATGTCATACATTGCATTTCATGTGCATTATAATGGTATTTACATGCATTTAGATGTGTGCTCTATGTTTGTGTGTTGCTAGGATTGGATTGGGCTGAGCCCATGATGTTTTTTTTTATTTGCATGTCACATGTTCATGCATTCCCATGCATACGTACTTGTTGTTCAATATATCTGATATATATGAACTGTTTTGGGACTTTTCTGATTGTCTCCCTCTCTATTCTTTCTCATTCTTTTATATTAGTAGTGTCTATGGTACCCAAATGTAAATCCACTCCTGCTCGGAACCCTCTGCATTTTGGAGCTTCTTCTTCTTCTGATTCTGCTCCTCTTAACCTTCGGTTCTGTGATGGAGATGCCCACAAGGCATTTTCGGAGAACTTTTCTCTATGAGGTGTTCATTCGGAACGCCAAGTCATTCTGGCGGACTTCGCCGACACTGACCTTTTTTCTGTCATTCACAGTAGGGGATGGGAGTCACTGTGTGACGTCCCGGTCACTTGCCCTCTCGTGCTGATACAGGAGTTTTACTCCAACATGCACGGGATTGATCATTCAGTACCTCTCTTTTTCACTCGCGTTCGAGGTACTCGCATTCCTGTCACACAATAGCTAATTGCGGATGTGCTTAGGGTACCTAGGATAGATTTTCCTGATTACCCTTCCTGTGAGCGTCTGAGGACTGTGTCCAAAGATGAGCTCATCTCTGCCTTCTGTCAGCGTCTTGCTGATTGGGGTGAGCATCAGTACACATCATGTAGGCCTTTTACTAAAGGTCCTAGATTTCTTAATATGGTGATGACCTTTGTACTCCATCCACTCTCTCACTACAACTTTATCACAGAGCCTCGTGCTCAATTTTTACTATCACTTCTAGAGCATCTTACTATAAATTTTCCTTCTCATTTCATCCTGTCTATCATAGATGTCCATCTAGATTCGGCATCCCGTGGTAAGCTCATCTTTCCTTCCACTATCACGAGGAGCTTACGCCATTTTTCTGTCCCTTTTCTAGTGTCCGACCACTTCACTCACATCTGTGTCATAGATGCCGCTACCGTAAAACGTAGTGAGGCTCAATTTAGGTTGCGACAGACGGATTTCACTCCTCCCTCCCATTCGACTCCATCCAGATTAGCTCCATCCAGATCCGCTCCATCTACATCTACTCCTTCTTCCTCTACGGGCGATGTATCTCTAGGAGACATTATGGCGCAGCTGTAGCATATGGACACTCGCCTTGATACACTCTCTGCTGAGTTGTATCAGGTGAATGTTCGTGTTGGTCGTATTGCATGACGGCAGGCGACCATGGGTGGTTTTGCTCCAAAGGCTACTCCTTCACCACCTACTCCAGCAACTTCAGATTCTGAGGATGATGATGATGATGATGACGATGGGGATGCTAGCTCTACTAATGAGATGTCTACATGACACTCTACCCTTTGTCACTCGTGACAAAAAGGGGAAGTAGTTTTGGTTTATGAGAGTAGTCATCTTAGGGGGAGAGTTAGTATAGGACATTTTGATAGGAGGGGTGTTGATATTTTTGAGGGATGTAGTGAGGTTTTGATGTATCTTTTCTTTTCTATTCTTTATAGATACATTGATCTTATATATGAGTTCTTTTGACCAGTTTTACATACATTGTACTTATTTTCTATATATGTGGATGTATGTTTCTTTCACCTCTCTCTTCATGTGTTGTTTCTTTTCTATCTTTATACACATGTTCTTTATACTTGTATGCAATCTATTATTTCTGTTTCACATAAGATGCCTTGATGAGTTTTGTTTAAAGTGTTTCAGAAATACAGGTTGTCAAAGTCTACTTGCCATAAACTCTCTTCTTGCAAAGTTTTTTCAAGAGTTTGTGTTAGGATAGATTTTATTGTATTCAACAAGTGAATATGAGTTGAGTGATTTATGACTTCTCTCATATGTTCATTTGTTTGTTGTGGTTTTGTCATGGATTGCCAAAGAGGGAGATTACTGGATTCCGCTATAACCTATAGCATCAACCAATAACCATTGGTCCCTTCCAAACTGCTTCCCTTAGCACCAAAATGTCTTCTCATAGACGTGGGTGTGATGAGAAAATGATTTGGTTAAAAACCTCTCAATGATGTATCAATGGAGAGGAAGAGAGTAGAGGAATTTGAAGAGTCTCTTAGATGAAGATTGGAGATGAGGCAATCTTATTTTTCTCTAGGGTTTCTCTCACAAAATTCTCTCTGTAAGCTCTCTACATGTCGTGGGTATAAGAGTATATATATAGTGGTGTGTGTTTGGAATACGAAGAGTTAGTTTTTCCCAAACAGGGCTGATTGGCGGCTTGGCCTCGCGACTGGTCTAAGTCGCGAGTTCAAGCCGCGAGATAACGACCTAGTCAGTCTAGGACTTTTATCCTGTAGTGTGACAGCTGGCGTGACCCTTCACCTCCCTGCATGCTTCTCACGTGTGCAGCAGTTGGCGGCTTGCAAGCCGTGGGTCAGTCGCGAGTCCTAGCCGCAAGTCCCTTCTTCTTTGCACAAAGTTGAGCAATTCTTCACACTCTCTTCACACACTATCCTTACATGAATCCCACCTAAATACAGGGTTACTAATTGCTAAATTACAAGCAAATTGGCATGGAATAAAGCCAACAAGATGGTTGATAAAACTCAACCTTACAATCTCCCCCTTTGGCTATTCCGTAACAAAACCCTATAACAAACTCTAGACTTAACGCGTGAGTTGGGAATAGTTGGAAAACTCACTCACACCTAACTCTAGAATCTGTGAAGCTTTTGAACTAGAAGAACAAGTATCTCCTGAAACACAACAATACAATAAGTTCATTGTATGCAGAAAACTTGTAATGCATATGGAGCAAGCACAATGCAATCAAGCACAATGGAATAAAGCAATAAACCATGGCAAGACCTAAACAAGCAATCAATATAACCAAGTGATCACAATGCTCATTCACACTTGGAATGAACATCCGGACATTCAAGCTGATAGACACAAGGCAAATCACTTGAATGACCAACACTCAACCAATGCACAGTACATGAAGTATGTGCATCTAGGAAAAATCCTACAAGGGCACAAGAGTGACAGTACTTAAAAGAAATGCATAACATTTAGTTAAAAGTACTGATTTAACAAAGCACAAAGGCTGCATAAAGCAAGGTACAAACCATAAAGCTTACAAAGTGCATAGAAACAAACCCTAAAAGCTTACAAAAGCAATATGGGTACAAACCAAAAACAAAACCTTAAAAACCTACAAAGGTACCAGGTACAAGCCAAAACATAAAACAAGATATGCTGAATAATATGACATGGATACTGAAATATGCTAAAGTTAGACAGAAAGCGATAAACAAAGGTCTGTTTGCTGAAATCTCCCCCTTTCGTTGAACTCCCCCTGCCAACATTATCTCCCCCTTTTTGTCATGGAATAGCTAGTCCTTATCATCTTCTAACTTTCTTTGAATTTGATCCAATTGAGTTTGGATAGAGGTGAACTTCATATCCCACCGAATGTTGAGATGGTGCAAAATGGATGTTGTTAGGAATGCTATAAGCATATGGATAATAATTGGTGTATTGAGATTTAGTTAGTTAGTTACAATTCTAAACATGTTAATCACATTTAGCACATGTTGGAATTATTAATGCACATGGGGAATAATAGAACCAATAGGATGAGGCATGTTAATCACATTTAGCACATGTTGAAATTATTAATGCACATGGGGAATAATAGAACCAATAGGATGAGGCCATGTGGGCCAATGAGATTAGAGCTAGTCTCCTATAAATACATGATTGTAATCCAATATGAGATATCAATGAAGAATAAACCAATTTGTTAGTGCATTAGTGCATCTCTCTCTCTCTCTCTCTCTCTCTCTCTCTCAATCTCTCTATTTCTCTATGGAAGGTGACTACCTCGAATTAAGTCAATTTTCCTACAATCCCCATCCATTCCCTTATAATTCATACTCATCCCCATTAGGAACCTCTAGGTTCCTAACAAATGGTATCAGAGCCGTTGATCTTAAGATGAGCAATTGTGACGAAAGAAAACTTTTGAAAAAAATACAAGAAATGTTGAACAAAACCTTAGAAGAATCCAAGGATATTTCAAAGAAGATGAAGGCCTTGGCTGAATCTAACATGGCCATGAAGGAAGAACTTTTAAGAGTGCAAGAGGATCTTGAAAACATGTTCGAAGAAGAGTTACAATCTCTTGATTCAATGAAAGTCAAAGAACAAATCAAGTTCCAAGAATCTACTACTGTTGTTACAAGCCGGATGTTGATTTTTGTGTCAAAGTGGATGATGATGTAGATGTACATGTTGCCCTTGAAGTTCAGTCGAAAGAACCAACAAAGAAGATGATGATGATCTTCCAAGAACCCATTCTTGATGCACCAATGAAGGCCTCCATTCAAGAGTCTATGATTCAAGAAGTGGCAATTCAAGTGTCGGTGATCCAAGAATCCAAGATACAAGCGCCAACAATTTTAATGGTTCTAGAATCGAATGAGGTCTTGAGGATACAAGAACATTTCAAGGTTGAAAGAACCAATGAGACCTTGAAAATTGAAGAACCATTGAAGCCTCAAGAATTCGAGCAAATTTTGAAGATCTACAAAGAAGAAACCTTCATATGCACGGGATCGCTTGTCAAAGAGAAATGCATGAATATGGTGATCAAAATGTCACTACGGTATTGGTCCATTAGAAGATCTCCTTTGATGAAGATGCTATTTCACAACAACACCTTGAGGGTAAGGTGTTTTCAAGGGGAGGGAAATGTTAGGAATGCTATAAGCATATGGATAATAATTGGTGTATTGAGATTTAGTTAGTTAGTTACAATTCTAAACATGTTAATCACATTTAGCGCATGTTGGAATTATTAATGCACATGGGGAATAATAGAACCAATAGGATGAGGCATGTTAATCACATTTAGCACATGTTGAAATTATTAATACACATGGGGAATAATAGAACCAATAGGATGAGGCCATGTGGGCCAATGAGATTAGAGCTAGTTTCCTATAAATACATGATTGTAATCCAATATGAGATATCAATGAAGAATAAACCAATTTGTTAGTGCATTAGTGCATCTCTCTCTCTCTCTCTCAATCTCTCTATTTCTCTATGGAGAGTGACTATCTCGAATTAGGTCAATTTTCCTACAATCCCCATCCATTCCCCTATAATTCCCATCAATCCCCATTAGGAACCACCAGGTTCCTAACAGATGTAAGCCCAGACATCTTTGTACTCAGCTCATGGACAGATGCTACAATAGAGTCTAGCTTCTCGTCGACGGGGAATTAGCTGGAGTGCGAACCACTGGGGGACGCTGAAGCTTCTGTCTTGATTCCCTTCTTGCTATGGCCAATGCTAGCGTTGAATGTGCACATGTTGATTGGACTAGGTTTTGTGCAGGGAAATTCATTCTCTAAAGGATGGAGCCCTTGAAGCTTCAAAATCCTTGAAATGGAATGCATATCCTTGACTCAATTCGTAGAACAGTTTTGCGAAAGATATGAAAGATATGAGCACAGATGTCAATCTCTACATCAGAAATTAGATCATGAAGGAACAGTGCACGCCCGAGGTTCATATACCCTGTGCTGGATAGGGGATACAAGTTGTGAAACATGACGATCGTAAGCACCCTCAATTTTGGAGGAAGAGATGAAACACTGACTAAGTTCCCATTTGAGGAAAATTCCAAATCTTTTCCAAGAACTGCTTGAAGTAAGTCCACATCTGGATATAGATCGTCGTAAACTGGTGAGTTTCCAAGTATTGGCCGGTTGACGTGAAGAATCTCTGCCAGGTATGTGGGAGAGACTGAGAAACTTTTTCCTCTAACCCAGCACTTAAGTTCGTCTCCTTCAACAATTGCATTGACATAAAATTCTTTTACCAAATTCTCATATGCATCATCAAGGTCAGAGAGAAGATAATTCCAATCCTTGCGGGCAAACCATTGAGGGATGTCGGTGTCAAAAAGAGAATGTTGATCAACGACTCTTTCAATCAGTGGTGTAGCTTTTGTGAAATAATTTTCATGAGTCTGAAAAGCAGCATACGATCGGAACTTGTTAGGATCGAACACACCTAATGGGGAACGAGTCCTTTTTGGTCTAGGAGAGAAATCATCAATTTCAATGACAGGTTCCTTCCCTTTGCTGCTACCTCCTTTCACAGCTGATTTCTTGAATGGAGACATTTTGACACTACAACATGGTTTATCACAAACAAGAGAAACCAAACAAGACACCAAACATTATTAGCAATGTGTCAATTACACACCATGGATGATGAAGAAAACCCTAAACACTTGAGATTTAGGTTCAAACCATGACAATAAGTTTGTGTATACAACCAAAACCATAATAGGTACACAAGATAGAGAGGATCAGTATACAAACCATCACAAACACACATTAAAGCCAGAAAATCAAAAACCCAAGTTCGAACATGATAAATCACAAACCACAATAGCAACTTCAAAAATCAAGAAAATAATGCTCAAATCAATAAGTATGAAGTGAAAGAAAGAAAACCCATACCTTTTTGCTGAAGATTTGAGAAGAAATGATGCAGAAATAGAGGATTTGCAAAGAAATACTCAGAGTGTTTGTGAGAGTGAAATGGGGGAAGATAATGAACAGTCACAAAAATTCGAGGGAAACACTGAAAAATAATTTTAAAAACTGTCTTTAAAACGCAAAACATGCGTTTTTCGCGACTGGATTAAGTCGCCATGGTAAGTCGCGAAACACTGTGAAACCAAGATTTTCAAAAAATCTTCTAAGTGTTTTTCGCGATTGGAAGGTCTACCCATGAGAAAATCGCAAGATGACCCGCGAAAATCTTTGAGTGCCCCTCACGACTGGACCTTCTACCTACGAACAAGTCGCCACACTGAGCCGCAAAAATCATAAAAACTCAAATTTTGAAAAATTTTCTAAGTATTTTTCGCGACTAAGACCTTGACTCGCCAGTGAGCCGCGAAAAATCTCCACTACATCAAAAATGTCTATTACATTAAGTGTTAATACAACAAAATATGTATATAGTAGTTTTAGATAAAATATCGCATCTACAAGTTTAAAATGGTTGCAATAGTAACTTAAAAGTGTTAAACTATTGCATCAACAATAATAAGTTGCAATAACTTATAATTTCAATTGCAATAGAAGTTATAATATATTAGGAAAAATTGTTGCAATAACTTAAAATGAAAGAATCATTGCAATAAATTAATACAAATTGTTTTTACAATCTATTGCAACGAAAATTTCGAACTAATAGCTTATTGCAATGAAGTTACCATTGCAATAATTTGATATTAATTCTTTTACAATCTATTGTAATGACAAACACGTAATTGCAACGAATATTTCGTTGCAATAATTTGATATCAATTATTTCCTAGTCAACCGTAGTGACAAAATGAATTAATTATCTTTTACAATAAAGATATCATTGCAATAATTTAATCTGACTTATTTTGTTCAATTATTTGCAATATATTACAATAAGTTTCATGAAGTAATAGTCTATACTTACAAGATATTCGAAATAGTAAATTGTTTATTGCAACAGTATATATCATTGCCTCAAAGTTATTATTAAAATATTTTGAGTTTATTACAACAACAATTTTTGTTGTATAAACCTATTACCTCAAATTTTATTGCAACATCTTGTATCAACTATTGCAATGACTCTAATGCTATTGCAATGGTTTTTTGTTGTTGCAATAAACGTTTTTTGTTGTAGTGCTCGAAGTGAGCTCGCGACTGGAATATGCGACTAGACCTACCCGCGACTAAGTCGCCAAAACAGAGCAACACTGTTTTTGAAATTTTTGACATTTTTGTAAAAACAAAATACTTTCCAAAAACAAACTATAACACTCAAAAATCTTTTTGTGTTTGATCAGCAAAGATTGAGCTTGTGAAAACATATTAAACAAGTACAGTCACACAAATGAATATGGCATTTATTGAACATAGAGTTATGTGTTGTGTGTGGGTATCAAAAATGAGATAGTCCTTAGTCTAATGTGAAGCTTCAATGATCAATTCAATCAAGGCATTCACAACTAGCACTAGATAATGTGACCCATCTCAATTATAGAAGTATGCATATATGACCTCCCACATAAACTTGAGTACATTTCTTTGAAGCTTTTCATTTGGCTCCATTTTCAACATATCATTTGATCTTTTTGAACAAACAAATCTCATTGTGAGATCGATGCCTGAAATTTTTAATGTTTCAATTCGATGAGTTAGCTTTTGGCTTTTGGGGCATCATCTATTATATTTTGGTCGCTTTCCCTTTTTCCTAGTCAAATACTAGTATGTGCGACCGGTTTTTGCAGCTCAATATCTCTCTTCATTTGGAGATTTACATTTAGTGAGCTCTTTGAGTAAACCAATAAAATAAAATTGGGAAGATATATAGGCACAAGTCTATGCATGTCTTAAGATCAACAAAACCATTCACTAATCATTCATGACAAGGTTGAAGATCTATTTACAACAGTCACATAGATTTCTGAATTTCTTCCACAATGATATGAGTGCATAAGAGACAAGTTAAACTCGTTCAATGCACAAAGCCATTAGTACAAAGGTACAATGCAAAACTTGTTTTGAGATAAAACTCAACAAAGCCGATCAAACTTTTGGGATTTTCTACTTTTTATGTGTTTTTAGATTTTTGACACAAAAGCAGTAAAAGATTGATAAAAAACATAACACCAATGAAAAAAAAATAAAAACAATGATGACAAAAGTAAGAAACACAATGCAAACAAGAACACAATGAGATTTCATGGAAGATTGAGTTGAAGGAATGATACCGACACCAATTGTCTTACGCAAGGATTCAAATCTCGGGCCATTAAGAGGTTTGGTAAATATGTCTGCCTTTTGATTGTCAGTATTGATGAACTCTAGACATACTGTCTTGTCCTCTACCAAGTCCCGAATGAAGTGATACCGGATTTCGATATGCTTCGATTTGGAGTGTTGAACTGGATTCTTTGACAAGTTTATGACACTAGTGTTATCACAGAACACACACATAGTGTCTTGAGAAATTCCATAGTCATACAGTAGCTTTCTCATCCATAACAATTGTGCACAACAACTTCTCGCTGCAATGTATTTAGCTTCAGCCGTTGAAAGAGATACTAAATTTTACTTTTTGCTCATCCAAGAAACCAAGTTATTTCTAAGATAGAAGCACTTGCCAGACGTGCTTTTCCTATCATCAATGCACCCTGCCCAGTCAGCATCTGAATATCCCGCCAAACACTCATTCGAATCTTTTGTATACCAAATCTCATAGTCAAATGTGCCATTGACATAGCGAATGATTTGTTTTACTGCTGTTAAGTGGGATTCTTTAGGAGCAGCTTGGAACCGTGCACATACCCCAACATTGAATGCAATATCTGGCCAACTTGCTGTGAGATAAAGAAAACTGCCAATCATACTTTGATAAAGTGTTGGATCGACATCAACACCGGCTGCATCTATGCTTAGTTTTGCAGAGGAACTCATGGGAGTAGAAGTATGTTTCTTAGAGTCCAGGCCAAATCTTTTGATTAGATTTTTGGCATACTTCTCTTGAGAAATGAATATTCCATCTTTCCGTTGTTTCACTTGAAGCCCTAGGAAGTAGTTCAACTCTCCCACCATGCTCATTTCAATTCCCTTTTCATTTCTTCCGAAACTCATGAGCTAGTTGATCAATTGTGGATCCAAAAACAATATCATCGACGTACACTTAAGCGACAAGGAGGGATTTCTCATCCCTTTTAACAAACAATGTTCGATCTACTTGACCTCTTTTGAACCCACGATCCAATAGGTAAGTGGTGAGACGATCATACCATGCTCTTGGTGCTTGCTTCAAACCATACAAAGCTTTCTTCAATCTTAGTACATGATCCAGGAAGTGAGGATCTTCAAACCCCTTTGGTTGCTCAACAAAGACCTCTTCATTTAGAAAACCATTCAAGAAGGCACTCTTCACATCTATTTAGTACAGTTTGAAATCCATGATGCATGCTATGGATAAGAGAATTCGAATGGACTCTAGTCTTGCTACCGGAGCAAACGATTCATCAAAATCTATGCCTTCTACTTGAGTATACCCTTGAGCCACCAATCTAGACTTATTTCGGACAACTTCACCATCTTCATCTGTTTTATTCTTAAAAATCCACTTGGTGCCGATCACATGTGTATCCTCAGGCCTTGGAACCAATTCCCATACATCATTTCTAACAAATTGATGTAGCTCCTGGTGCATAGACTCTACCCAATTCTCATCTTTCAGTGCTTCTTCTACCTTTTTGGTTTCAAATTGAGCAAGATAACAGTTGTATGTCACATGGTTAGCACTATACCTTGGTCCTTTTCTCAAATGAAGTCCCTCATTTACATCCCCAATAATATTACTTGATGGGTGATTGAGAGTCACTCTTGATGAAGGTTTCTTGGAAGTTGAGAGTTCCTCATCACGAGAAATTGGGGTTTGAACTTCTAGAGGTGTGAGTGGACTTGAGACTTCTTGTGTTGATCTAGTCTCTCTTCTTGATATAGGGGGTGTGGACTACTTTACGGGTGTTTCTTTCTCAGCATCATCACTTAGAGACATATCATCATCATCCTCATTCTTCTTGAGTTTGAGCCCCTTTCCATCATCCTTAATTTCCTTCTCTGATATGGTGTCGTCTATGACCACATTGATTGATTCCATCACCGTCTTAGTACGCTTGTTGTACACTCTATAAGCTCGGCTATTTGTGGAGTAACCCAAGAATATTCCTTCGTCACTCTTAGCATCATTTAGAATGTAACACGTGCTTCCAAATATTCTGAAATACTTCACAAATTAAAATATTTATAGGACCCTTCATTAGGTTGTATATTCTAAAATTATTTTAATTTTAATTTGATGCTAAGAGTGATGAATATACAACCTAATGAAGGGTCCTATAATATACAACCTAATGAAGGGTCCTAATGACAAACAATGAGATCATTATTTTAATTTTTTTTATTAAATAAAAATTCTATAAAAAAAATTCTATATATTTATAGGACCCTTCATTAGGTTGTATATTATAGTTATAATAAGTTGAATAGCATAATTTGACCATGTAATTCACGTAAAGTACGTTACAATTATTAACATGGTTTGTCATTAAACAAAACTTTATTCTAAATATTTTATAAAAAAAAATTAAAATTTCATTCCAACGAAAAATTGATCAATTATCAAAATATCACTAAATTTTTAAGAAGTTTCATTATTTATTTTAAAATTTTTATTTTTCAATAAAATTTTATCTGTATTTAATATGCTTTTATCATATAAATTAATTTTTATATATTTTTATTTAGTTTTAATAATTTTTCAAAATAGTTCACATATGATTCTTAATTAAGTCATGAATGTCATGATTAAGTCATATTAACTTTAAAATAATACACAAGACAAAAATTTTCATAGGTATAATATATAGAGGCATGAGTGCTGCACCTGGATGGTTAAACCATCAATTTACTAAACCTATATATTTATTATTCTCTTTCTTTCTTTTTTCTTTACTTTTATTTTATGTGAAATCAATAATATTACTATTCTTATGCATAGGGACAAAATGTTATCTACCAAATTTATAGTAGCAAACGAACTCACTTTTTTAAGTAAATCTAAGTAGAGGAAGCGTTTAGCCTTATTTCTTAGTTCTTCAGGAAGATGATGTAACAGGTTCTTTACATTAACATCTTGTTTCCTTTCCAAACTGTTTATTACGTTCTGCATAATTTCTCTTTTCATTAGATGAGGAAATCTGTGTATGAACATCCATATTTCTATTGGGTGTTTCGCTTCATTCATCTTCTTTTGTTCCATCTCCTCCACCGCCTTCTTTAGTTCCATCTCCTCCTCCTCCTTTCGTTTCACCTCCTCCTTCTTTCGTTTCTCCTCCTTTATTTCAGTTTCCAATTGCATGTATAACTGTCCACTTCAACTAGTAAATTAAATTTGTCAAATCTTATATTAGATAGACAAAAAAAAAAAAAAAAAAAAAAAAAAAAGATTTATATTTTCCGTGAGAGTATATTCATTATGACAAATTCATTGCCAAATGATTGAGATAATCTAATGCTTATTAGTGTTGCTTAAAAAAAAGGTTTAGGTTTCGTATCAATACTTAATTGTATGTTCGGAATTTGCAGAGTTAAATCCAAAGTTTCAAAATAAATTCTGGTGTCCGTTCTATTTTGTTAGGTTCTAAAGATTTAGGATTTTATGTATTTAGAACTTTAATTTGTATTGTTGGCAAACCATGATCAAAACAGGTTATTTAGTCTTGTTTAGACTTGCTCAAAGTTGGGTCTTTCATGTAAAGTTGGAATCGAGTGGCTGCAGATGCATTGGTGCATTTCGGCCTGGCTCGATCGATCGAAGGAAAGGCTCGATCAATCGAATCTCGGGCAGAATGTTTTTCTACAGAATATTCCAGCTCAGCCCTAACTCATTAAACGTTTTGGGTTTTCTGTTTTTACCCTAGGTATATAAAGAAAAACCCTAGCCACGTTTTTAGAGTTGTTCCAGTTGTATTGTTGCTCATACATTGCGGTTTTGTGTAAATCTCTTGTGAGATCTAGAGAAGTTTTCCTTTACACAAAGCTTAGGGTTTTCAAGATAAAGATTACTTCAACATCTTGATGATCAACTCGGTTGCTACCATTGAAGTTTAAAGAATATCAAGCGTAGGTGCTTGTAGCTGATTGGAGAATCCAAGAAAGAAGGAGTCCGTGGATTCGAAACTTGCATGTGGTCGTGTCAATAAGTTCTACTGGTGGGTAGCATTAAGAAGTCGAACGGGGAGCTTGTAAGTCCTTTTGTATGAACTTCGTTTCTTTCATAGTGGATTCAGGTTTGCCTTGAGGATCGGTGGGTCAAATCCTCCCCAGGTTTTTACCATGTGGTTTCTTGGGTGATCATATCATTGTGTCTTTTATTTTTCTGCTGCTTTATATGTTTGATATGATTATTTGATTGCTTTAACCTAGAATTGCATAATTTGACTAAGTAACAACTTGGCTAATTAACTAGGCTAACCAATCTGGTTGTTTTAAGGGTTCTAAAACCGTTCAAGTGGTATCAGAGCAGGTAGCTCTTCTTGTTAGAGATTTTTTGATCTTTGAGCTGATCCTTGATCCCTGTTGTCATGGAGTATGGACACTCTCTTGTTGTTCCTCCTCACTTTGATGGGAATAACTATACTTATTGGAAAGTAAGGATGAAAGCATTCCTGAAATCTATTGATGAAAGGGTTTGGAATTCCGTTGAATACGGATGGCAGAAGCCCACTACTCTTGTGAGTGAGTGGCAAACTTTTGAAAAAGAAGCAGCAGGCTTCAATAGCAAAGCTATGAATGCCATCTTCAATGCTGTTTGTATGGAGGAATTTAAGAGGATCTCAAATGTTGAGGTTGCTCATACTGCTTGGAAAATCCTCTAAACTGTGCATGAAGGCACAAAGGCAATTAAGATCAATAAACTGCAGCAATTGACTTCTAGATTTGAAAGCATTAGAATGTTTGATGATGAATCTTTTAATGAATTCTATGCTAAATTGAATGACATTGTTAATTCTGCTTTTAATTTGGGTGAAATCTATGATCAACCTAAAATTGTTAGGAAGATTCTTAGATCTTTAACTGAAAACTTTAGACCAAAAGTGACTGTCATTACTAAAAGCAAGGATGTGAACTCCATCCCTGTTGATAAGCTTGTAGGATCTCTTCAGTCCTATGAGTTTAACCTACCCAAAGTGAACAAATCCAAATCAATGGCTCTTAAGTCAGTTGATGATGTTGATGGTGGTGGATTTGATGATGAGCTCTCTGCTACAGAGATTGCGTACCTTGCCAAGAACTTTAGAAACTTTCTTAGGAATACCAACAGAAAGGCAAGAGGTACAAACACTGCTGAACCTAGAAATTTTAGGAAGAATGATCCCACTAAGGTGAATAACTTTGAAAAACCTAGAGAAAAAGTTGGTTAATCTTCAAATAATTCTTTGGGTCCTCAGTGTTTTGGCTGTCAAGGGTATAGTTATGTGAAATCTGAATGTCCTACATTCTTGAGGACTAAGGGTAAAGTTATGGCTGTAACCCTTAGTGATAATAAGGTTTCTGATGATGAGTCTGAATGTGATGAGGATGGAAACTTCATTGCTTTCACTGCTACAGCTGTAGTCAATGAAAGCGTATCTGTTGAAGAGAACCCTTCTGATGGGGAACTCTCTAAAGATGCAGATCTTCAAGAGGCCTACAATAAACTTTGCAAAATTGCTGCAAATGATGCTATGAATGTTGAACTTAGCCTGAAGAAAATTGAATCTCTTGAGCTTGAAAAGAAAAATTTGCTTGTTAAATTGTTTGATGCTAATGATCTTTTAAACAATGTGAAATCTGAGAACATGCTTTTGCTTGATAAAGTTAAAACTTTGAAACAGGATTTATCTGTTGCTAGATCTGCTAGTTCTAAACTTGATCAAATGTTGAATGTTCAAAAGTATCCCTCAGACAAATCTGGTTTAGGATATGTTGAAAGCATCTTTGATTCTGCACCACATTCCACGAACTTTGTTCCTTCTTCTTCGTCTGAACCTTCCGTGAGTGAGATTATGAGTGAAACTGTCAAACCCCCTGTGAGTGAGGTTGTCAAACCTGTAGAAGTTTCACCTTCTAGGAAGATTAGGGTTGATCTGAGAGAGTCTAAACCTAAGGATTCTATTTTTTCTAAGGACAAGATGCATGGTAAACCTGCTTGGGTTTGTCATTATTGTGGAAAGTCTGGACACATTCGTCCAAAATGTTACAAGCTTCAAGCTGCTAAGAGAGCAAACAAACCAAAGGTGCCTGTGCCTCAAGCACAAGATCCTATGGCACTTATTGGTGAATTGGTAAAGGCGTTGAACCTTTATTCCAATCCTGGAGTTGGAAATCACTCGAATGTGAATAAGAACTCCAATGCTCATGGTGCATCTAAAAGGTTTTGGATGTAAAAGACTCGTCCTAATTGAGTCTTTCTGACATGGTCCTTGTGCTTTACTGCTCATTCCTTTGTGACCATTGTTCTTTGGTTTTTATTGTTTTTGTTTGTTTCTAGGATTTGCATTGCATTACATTCATGCATTTCATTTTAGGATTTATTTGTTTTCTCTTTTAAATAAATTAAAAAAAAAAAGGGGAAAAGCAAATTGTGTTTGGCACTATTGTTCTTGATCTTTGAAGACAAGGTTGGTCAATTTATTTTCACATAACATATCTTATGTACCTTGTTTAGCTTTGATGAGCTTATTTATTGCACTTGACTAGTTGAAACTTTGTAGTGCATGTTGTGTGGGAAAGATGTTTATGGTATTTATCATTTTGTCTTAATCTTGAAGTCACATGTTATTTGACTGTCGGACTTGATCCTTTTGAGAAAGGCATAAATAACCATCTCACCACTGTTCACTAGCCAATCATGAACACCTTAGTGCATATCATAAGATTTTGTGCTTGAGAAAGTGTAGCACATGCATAAAAAGAACATAAGGTATAGCCTTGGCTTAATTGCTTAATGCTTAAAATTGGTGTGTACTATTAGATTTGATGCTAATTCACTTAATTAAAACTGGTGTATACTATTAGGCTTGATGCCAATTCACATAATTATAAATTCAAGAAACTTACATGATTGCAAGCTTATGTTCAAGGAGATGTGGGAGTTATATGATGTAACTCTTTAGGTGAGAGTCTCTTTTAAATTCTATGTGATGGATTTTGTAGACTTTGTGATTGATTTCTATTCACATATCACCTCACATGTATCTCAAGCTTTTGCTAGTTTGCACACACTACAGGAGTTACTCTTTGCTAAACACTGTACATGTTATTGTGTGTGTTTTTGGTCTGACCAACCAAGTTTGAAAATATCTTGAGAATTATGCAAAACATTATTTTGCCTGAGAAATTAAAGGATGAACTGGCTGAAACTTTCTTTGGAGAAACTGGGATTACAAATTTGGGTTTTTGAAAAATCATTCCATTTCATCTCATACTCATGCATTGTGTTTCATTGATTTCAATGCTTTGAGGAGTTTTTTTTTTCAAAAATTGGTTTGAGGTTTTCAAAACTGAAATTTTTTTCAAAATACTGTGATCCGCCGCTGCCTGTTTCGATCGATCCAGTCTGTTTTTCGATCGATCGAAAATTTTAAAATTCCTTTTACAAAATTTCGGAGTGATTCAATCGATCGAAAGTAATTTTCGATCAATCAAAAGTCGTGAATCAACTTTTTAAAACAGTGTTCTTTGACTGATTCACTTACCTTTTCAAAAAAAAATTTCAAACTTTCTTTTCTCTCTCCAACTTGGCAAGGATCTACAGCATATTTTTGTCGTTTTCCTCCAAATTTTTTGCAAGATTTCTCTTTCCTCAAGCCGGTAAGTCTCTTTTGCCCCTCATTTTTGAGTTTATTTGCTTTTTTCATGCATTTTTCATGCATTATCTCTAAAAATTTCGGACCTCTCTAGTTTTGGGATTTTTGATGTTTCAAGCCCAATTTTGTGCAATTGATCAATGGGTTTTTATGGGGACATGTTATAAACTTGATTGTGATAGTTTGATTTGATCAATTTTGGGTTTTGTGAGAAATTGAAAATGCTAGGGTTTATGTTTAGTTCCGAATTGGGGATTTTGTTCAATTAGGTTTAAATTGATGAAATTGGCTTGTTGATTGGATGTAATTAGGCATTATAATCTATGTGTTGTGTTTTGTAATGCTTAATTCATCCATGTACTTCAAAAATTTTCAAGTGGTTTTCAAATTTTTTGGGGTTTTTGTTAGAAACTCTATGCTCAAGCCAATTTTGTGCAATTGAACTTAAAATTGAACTCTGTTTACTGCATTAGTACATGCATCATGCCATTTTAAATGTTCATGCATCATATAGATTTTTGCTCTATATTTTTCTTGTGCTAACTTGCAGTCTGCCCTTGGTTTTTTTTATTTTTGTTTATGGTTTTCTCTTGTGTCTCTGTCCTTTCCGTAGCATCATGCCTAGGAAAGCTAGAGCTCGTAGGTCTGTCACCTCATCTACTCCTTCCCCTCCTCCCTTTGACCGAGAGAAATTTCCTAGTGAGAAAAACCAAGAGATTTATGATAAGCTAAACCTTAAGAGGAAGATATGGTCTGAGCGATTTGTCATTCTAGATGAGCTTGATCCTGCCATTAGGGCGAACTTTGAGCGTAGGTGCTGGTTACCTTTGGTGGATATTTCTGATCCTCCTCCACCTGCTACCTTGATTAGAGAGTTTTACTCGAACATCTCTATCCACGTCTATGGTTCCAACACTTTGATAAAGAGTTGGATACGAGGCATAGAGTACACCATTACTCCTAAGGTAGTGGCTGATGCTCTAGGGGTACCTTTGGTACAGCACCCTGTCTATCCTTATGATGAGTCTCCTGTTTTGAGTGATGTCATGTCTTACATCACTGGGTCATCTATCCAGTGGGGTTCTGATCCTCGGATCACCACTGCTGCGCTTTCTGAGTTACACTATCTCTTCTTTAGGATAGCCTGTCACTCCATCTGGCCCATTTCTCATCTTCACACCATTCCTCTCTAGCGGTGTGTATTTTTGTACGCTCTTATCACTGATGCTCCTATCAGTTTTCCACATTTGTTTCTTCGTTCTTTAAACGATGTTTATAGGAGTTCATCTTCTGCTCATACTCTTGTTCATCCTATTTTCATTCATAGGATTTTACTTTATCTTGATCTTGGTGGCTTCCCTTCCTCTGAGCCCGTTCATGTGATTGCTCCTATAGGTGCGTCTTTTCTTAGACAGAGGGTTGCTCACCTTTGAGCTGGCTCTAAACACTCTAGGTCTGAGCCTTCTGGGTCTGCACCTCCTCCCTCTTCTTCTACAGGTCCTGCTGGTGAGGCTGTTCCTGATCCTGATGCTGCTGCTGCTGCTGTTCCTCCACCTCCATCGGATGACTTTGATATATGTCGTACTTTGGAGACTGTCATGACCGTTCAGGCGGCTCATGATCAGCTTTTGGTGGACCTTTTTGACGAGATCCGAGCTTTACGAGCTGATCTAGCGCGTCTTTGTTCACCCTCACCACCTCCTTTTGATGATAGATTGTGATTGCCTTTTGGCATTCCGTCACAAAAAGGGGGAGTAGAGTTTGTAGAGGAGTTTTGTAGTTAGGGAGATTTTGTTTGTTTTGTGGAGTAGATTGTATTTAGGCGCTTTATCTTGTATATCATTTTTGGGATATTCATGTTAGGGGGAGTAACATTGATAGATATACATGTTTTTTTTATTTGATTCTTGTTTATTTGGATTCACTGTTTATTGATTTATATTCTATGAGTTATTCATTGATATATGTCTTTATTATGTGTTGTGTGAATCATACAAGAATGTTATACCTGTTTATATACTATTTTCTGTCACACATGCGTTTATGCGTTTATTGAGTATTTCAGGAATATACAGGTTGATTCAATTGAGCTGCTGTCTACACTTGCAACTGATGGATAGTAGTTAGGATTGAATTTAGTTTTTATGAGCATTATTTTTGTAAAGGGCTTTTTAATTGTAAACTTTGAGCTTATTGTTTGTGTTTTGTCACGGATTGCCAAAGGAGGAGTTTGTTAGGTTCTAAAGATTTAGGATTTTATGTATTTAGAACTCTAATTTGTATTGTTGGCAAACCATGATCAAAACAGGTTATTTAGTCTTATTTAGACTTGCTCAAAGTTGAGTCTTTCACGTAAAGTTGAAATCGAGTGGCTGCAGATGCATTGGTGCATTTCGGCCTGGCTCGATCGATCGAAGGAAAGGCTCGATCGATCGAATCTCGGGCAGAATATTTTTCTGCAGAATATTCCAGCTCAGCCCTAACTCATTAAAAGTTTTGGGTTTTCTGTTTTTACCCTAGGTATATAAAGAAAAACCCTAGCCACGTTTTTAGAGTTGCTCCAGTTGTATTGTTGCTCATATATTGCGGTTTTGTGTAAATCTCTTGTGAGATCTAGAGGAGCTTTTCTTTACACAAAGTTTAGGGTTTTCAAGATAGAGATTACTTCAACATCTTGATGATCAACTCGGTTGCTACCATTGAAGTTTAAAGAATATCAAGCGTGGGTACTTGTAGCTGATTGAAGAATCTAAGAAAGAAGGAGTCCGTGGATTCGGAGTTTGCACATGGTCGTGTCAATAAGTTCTACTGGTGGGTAGCATTAGGAAGTTGAGCGGGGAGCTTGTAAGTCCTTTTGTATGAACTTCGATTCTTTCATAGTGGATTCAGGTTTGCCTTGAGGATCGGTGGGTCAAATCCTCCCCAGGTTTTTACCGTGTGGTTTCCTGTGTGATCATATCATTGTGTCTTTTATCTTTCCGCTGCTTTATATGTTTGATATGATTATTTGATTGCTTTAACCTAGAATTGCATAATTTGACTAAGTAACAACTTGGCTAATTAACTAAGCTAACCAATCTAGTTGTTTTAAAGGGTCTAAAACCGTTCATATTTTATATTGAAACAGAATTTTCCAACAACTGCACAATCTGGTGTTTTCTTTCAATTTGAATTAGAAAAAAAATAAAAAATAAAATTTTAATGATAGAGTATTGAATATTGAGTTCTCTATTATTTAAATTATAATACAACAAAACATGTGAGGTGTGTCATTCCAAGTTCCAACCTAAACACCACTCTTGTGCTCACATCTTGTTATCAGGTTAACTAATGTTCTAGTTCATAATTGTAAAACGAGGAAATAGGAACCCTATGCCTTTGACAAAAATAAAAGTAAAAGCAAAGCATGGGCGCTAACCTACAAATTTCCAATGAAATACGAAAATAATAGCAAGCCAAAGAGAGAAATAAGAATTGTAAAGAGGCTTTCCCAGACGTAGTTACTTGTTTGGAGGTTTTGTCCGAGAGAACTGCAAAACGGAGCAACCATAATGTGTTAGATATACTAATTATCTTAAAATTAATCATACATGCAATAAATAACGTAGGAATTAATCTACAAACTTTTTGTTGAAAAAAAAAAAAAAGTTAAGACAATATCTATATTTAGGCTCTAGGTAAGGAAACTAAAATGGGATAACAAGCAAATGACCTTTAGGATAAATAGCATCTCCAACCCAATAAGTAGGAGATAACGAGTTTATAATACATTACATAATCAGAGTACAATTACAAAAGGGTTTAACCTATATAGTTATAGAATGAGATTATAAACAGCGGACGCTAGACACACACAACCAATGTGAGATAAACATCCCTATTATTATTATTTTTTTGAGTAAACGGTAATACTTTTTAGAACACACACAGAAATTTATACTACATTACATAACCAGAGTACAACTATAAAAGGGTCTAACCTTTGTAGTTGTAAACTAAGATTATAAATAGCGGATATTAGACACACAACTAATGTGGCATAAACATTGGTAAATGCGTTTGGAAGAGGAGAAACTTCCAGGAGATACACCAAAATTTTTACTATAAACTTATGGTTTAATAAATGTAAGGAAATTATTAAAATAAAATTAATGTGAGGAACGTATTGAAACTCAGCTTGAAAAATTTAGTACCATAAGTTCTTACGAATAATGCAATACGCATATGATTATTAATAATAAAAAAAAAAATATTCTGAAATAGAAATATGGAACAGGAGACTCAAATATCTACAAACCTTAGATTTCGCAAGCCCCACCAAAAACATTGAAAGAATTTTTCTGAGAAACTTTTGGACTGCACAACACCAGACTGAAGGACTCCAAGAAATATTCCAAAATCAAAGAAGGTTGTATTTGGTGGACTTATAATGCAAACATCGTTTAGAAATGTATCATTTCCTAAACTGTGATCACAATTGAAAGAACTTTCGCTACATTCCTTATTTAGACAGGCCCTATGCCAGCAAGCCGTCTCTCGTTCGATAGAAAGAAAATACCAAAAGGCTCCCAATACCTAAAAGACCAGTGAGCCATTGAACATCAATTAATTCCTCATCTATCCAAACCAGATCATAATAATAATTGTAAAGCAAAAACATTAATAATAACAATAATATTCATACAATTGTACAAGATTTATAATCCATTCAATTGCACAAATGAATAAAATGAATTATTTCACAATTTATGATCATTATATCTAAATATTTTTCTTTTTGTGTTTCCGAAATAAATGCTTTTGATTCACTAAAATTGTAATTTTTAAAATCTAAACTTTTTTCATGAAAACCAACAAAACTTTGAATTATTTTTTTTTTAACACATTGTTTAAATTAAAAAACACATAGTTTTACCAACAAAAAAAAATATTATAGAAAAAAGTACTTTTACCCTTTATGTTTGGGGTAATTTCATCCCTCCAACTTTTAAGCTGAATAATTTCCTCTTTTATATTTTGTAAACAAGCATATAGTCCACGTTGTTACTCTCTTAGTTAAATCCTAACAAAATCTTATGATTGATTTCTAGAATATTTCATTGTGCAATATCTAAAATTCCTCGCTAAATTTTAATGCCCCAAAAAATTTATTTGTGAATTTTGAGTTTTATGTGTTAGTCATACTTAGAAAGTAAAAATTGTGATCTATGGTATTCTATTTGTTACCTAGAGAACACTAATTTATTAGAGATTTAAATCTTCTAGAACTATAATTTTATTTAATAGAAACTTTAATGACACATGTCTTTTGTTATTTTGTTCTTTTTTTTTTTCTTAAAAAGGTGTTCATTAAAATTTGTCATCATTTATTGCGAAAATTTAAATATTGTGACAATGTTTTATTAAAACTTAGTTGTTTATTGTTGGAAGATGATTGCATTTGTTATCATTCTTAATAGAATTTTTTTGTGAGTAAATACTGTTTTTAGTAAATAGGTTCTAAGAAATTGTCATACTAAATACATACTCATATGTTAAATAACTATTCTAAATTTAAATACATGATTTAATATTACTTCAAAAAAAAATTCTATCTAAAATTTTCTCACTCAAAGAGCAGCACGTGCTTACTAGTAATTGTAAGTATATTAAAATATATATCTTCTTGTGTTTTTGCAATAAATGCTTTTGATTTTTTCTTCTTTGGTACCATAAATGCGTACTCCATCCTCTCACATAAATTGCGAGTCTGACCATAAGTTTAATTAGTGAGACTCACAATTATGTGAGAAGAGGAGTATGCATTTATGATATTCTGGAAATATCCAATAATTACCCAACCAACAAAACCTTGATTTTAAAACGATACTTGTCAAGGTAAAATTTTGATGAATATAAAATCAATACAAAATCAAACTTACATGACTGGCAATGATGTACAGAGAGAAATTGAATGCCGCTTTAACCCATATGGGGGTTTCAGATAATTTGTCGGCTCTCTTGGTAGGATCTTTCCAGGATTGGTAGATTTGAATAATTCTTGGCACATATTGGAAGAGAACAAAAGAAGTCAACACCTTTCTTGTATTCAAAGATTTTGAGCCCCTCAGTTCCCGGAAAATAATTAAAATGATCACCTGAACAGATTACAACACGTTTAGAGTCAATGGATACAATCTAAATATTAGCAACATGTTAACGTTTGAAAAAAAAAAAAACCAAGTAGCTGAAGAAAGCTCTCCCTTACCTGTGGGAAGGGAAGAATAACGAGAATGTCAATTAGGAAGTATGGCCACAAATACCTCCTTGCTATTTTCCAAGGATCGTTAATTTCTTCTACCGATTTCTCGTCTTTATAACCACTATGAAATTGCAAAATAATATTTATAACGCCAATGATATCGGTAACTGAACGCAAAATAAGAGGTGTGGTTCTCAACTTTTTGTCCAACCCAATGCACTTCTTATCTTCGTCGATCACAGGAACGTATAAGAACAAAGGGTCCATTGCTATTGCAATCACACACGACACTCCAAATATTATCCTCCACGGTTGAGAGAACCAGTGATCCGGCTCAAGAATTTTCATTGAGCTACATGATCTTAGCATTTAATCACCTCCATTCCTCACGTATCGCCCATTTTGCCTCCCCTCAATGTCTTCATTAATCCTGAAAAAAAAAATGGTATAAGGGGAAAGTCGAACAGGAAAATCAAGGACGAAACTGTTGCACAGATTTCCATTCAGTTCGTCCTTGATCAAGAAAGATAGAAATTGGGTGACTCCATCTACTCGTTAAAAAGGCAAACGATAAATTTAAGTGACATCTTTTATTTTTACGTTTAAATATTAATTATTTCACTTTTATATTATAAATTTTTTATTCAAAAATCATTTTTCTTATTAAAATTATTAATTAAGTTTTTGCTAACATCTATTTTTTAATTGATAATAGCTAACCCACTCAAACTTTTTGTAACATAATTGATGCATAAAATTTTATCCTATATATGGGGTTCATTCCATTATGATTGCATAAGATCAAGATGATAATTGTTTTTTGATATAGGGGAGGTTTGCACCCCATATTCCTTGTTTGAAGACTGTCGTTATCATCAAGGCAAGATGAACTAATTATTGTTATCACAAATGAACTAATCAAGTTATAATTGGAGGTTCCTCGTAATCACTTATATAGCTAAGATCCACCAAGGAAACGCCTCATTTAAGACTCAGCACACACCCACACTAACACCTATTCATACAATCCAATTTAATCCACACAATTTGGGGTATCATAATCTCTCCACTTAAATTCCTAACATCCTCAAACATGATGCTCCCAAGCCACATGGTGTTACCTAGTTGACTCCTATAACATTTATAACAGTATGAGAAAACACTAGCCAGCTCTATACCATTTCTTATAATCACTTATATATAACCAAGATGTACTTAGTAAACACCAATTCAACACATACCTATAAAACACACACTCATACAATTCAATCTAATCAATTACCTAAGGAATACCCATTACTTCTTCAACAAAAAATATTTTTCTATCTATGATAAGGAGAATCTTTGTCTTCCACACTGAGTAAATTCTTTTCTTCTACACCAAGGAAAAATCTTTCCTCCTATGTTAAGAAAACCCAAACCAAAACCAATTAAAAATTTGAGGCAATATTCAACATAAACTTTGTCTGATACAGATTTGTGGGAGAGCCGTGATAGGATAGAATGGGTGATTGTTACAAATAAATCATATCATTGCAGCAATGCATGGGGAGCAATGTTACATGATTGCAGCCAGGGACGAATCTAAAGCAAGGCCCGGGCCCTTAGGGACGAAGCCAGGACTCTGAGTTAAGGAAGGCTGAAGCATAAAAAAAAAATATTATGAAACTCCAATTTTTTTTTTTTTTTTATTGAATATTATGAAACTCCAATTAGTATTAATAAATCAAAGCATTCAATTTAACTAAAGAAACAAAATATTTCTGTACTAGTTAATACCCGTATGCCGTTTTGGAATTACCATTACTTTAATATATATATTTATTGCACATTATATAATATCAATATATTAACCTAATATATAGTAATATAAAAATATATTATATTTCAACTAGAATTATATTATCTTTACTTTAGTTTTCCGTTTCCCACCTACTGACCCACCACAAGCCAGGCTTTTTGTTTTTGTTTTTGTTTTCATCTGATTTATTCTCCTCCACTCATTCCTTATGTTCTAGACATTTCTTTTTCTTTTCTTTTTTTTCTCTACCTTTTCCATATCCACACAATTAATCATTTTTATTTCTTTTTTCTTTGTTTCCATTTTTATTTCTCTCTCTCTCTCTCTCTCTCAAGTTTCCTTCAAAACATCTGTTAGGTTCTAAAGATTTAGGATTTTATGTATTTAGAACTCTAATTTGTATTGTTGGCAAACCATGATCAAAACAGGTTATTTAGTCTTGTTTAGACTTGCTCAAAGTTGGGTCTTTCATGTAAAGCTGGAATCGAGTGGCTGCAAATGCATTTTTGCATTTCGGCCTGGCTCGATCGATCGAAGGAAAGGCTCGATCGATCGAATCTCATGCAGAATGTTTTTCTGCAGAATATTCCAGCTCAGCCCTAACTCATTAAACGTTTTGGGTTTTCTGTTTTTACCCTAGGTATATAAAGAAAAACCCTAGCCCCGTTTTTAGAGTTGCTCCAGTTGTATTGTTGCTCATACATTGCTGTTTTGTGTAAATCTCTTGTGAGATCTAGAGGAGCTTTCCTTTACACAAAGTTTAGGGTTTTCAAGATAGAGATTACTTCAACATCTTGATGATCAACTCGGTTGCTACCATTGAAGCTTAAATAATATCAAGCATGGGTGCTTGTAGCTGATTGAAGAATCTAAGAAAGAAGGAGTCCATGAATTCGGAGCTTGCACGTGGTCGTGTCAGTAAGTTCCACTGGTGGGTAGTATTAGAAAGTCAAGCGGGGAGCTTGTAAGTCCTTTTTTATGAACTTTGATTCTTTCATAATGGATTCAGGTTTGCCTTGAGGATCGTTGGGTCAAATCCTCCCCAGGTTTTTACCGTGTGGTTTCCTGGGTGATCATATCATTGTGTCTTTTATTTTTTCACTGCTTTATATGTTTGATCTGATTATTTGATTGTTTTAACCTAGAATTGCATAATTTGACTAAGTAACAACTTGGCTAATTAACTAGGCTAACCAATCTGGTTGTTTTAAGGGGTCTAAAACCGATCGAGTGGTATCAGAGCAGGTTGCTATCTTGTTAGAGATTTTTTTGATCTCTGAGTTGATCCTTGACCCCTGCTGTCATGGAGCATGGACACTCTCTTGTTGTTCCTCCTCACTTTGATGGGAATAACTATGCTTATTGGAAAGTAAGGATGAAAGCATTCCTGAAATCTATTGATGAAAGGGTTTGGAATTCCGTTGAATATGGATGGCAAAAGCCCACTGCTCTTGTGAGTGAGTGGCAAACTTCTGAAAAAGAAGCAGCAGGCTTCAATAGCAAAGCTATAATGCCATCTTCAATGCTGTTTCTATGGAGGAATTTAAGAGGATCTCAAATGTTGAGGTTGCTCATACTGCTTGGAAAATCCTCCAAACTGTGCATGAAGGCACAAAGGTAGTTAAGATCAATAAACTGCAGCAATTGACTTCTAGATTTGAAAGCATTAGAATGTCTGATGATGAATCTTTTGATGAATTCTATGCTAAATTGAATGACATTGTTAATTCTGCTTTTAATTTGGGTGAAATCTATGATCAACCTAAAATTGTTAGGAAGATTCTTAGATCTTTAACTGAAAACTTTAGACCCAAAGTGACTGCCATTACTGAAAGTAAGGATGTGGACTCCATCCCTGTTGATAAGCTTGTAGGATCTCTTCAGTCCTATGAGTCTGACCTACCCAAAGTGAACAAATCCAAATCAATGGCTCTTAAGTCAGTTGATGATGTTGATGGTGGTGGATTTGATGATGAACTCTCTGCTACAGAGATTGCGTACCTTGCCAAGAACTTTAGAAACTTTCTTAGGAATACCAACAGAAAGGCAAGAGGTACAAACACTGCTGAACCTAGAAATTTTGGGAAGAATGATCCTACTAAGGTGAATAACTTTGAAAAACCTAGAGAAAAAGTTGGTCAATCTTCAAATAATTCTTTGGGTCCTCACAGTGTTTTGGCTGTCAAGGGTATGGTTATGTGAAATCTAAATGTCCTACATTCTTGAGGACTAAGGGTAAAGTTATGGCTGTAACCCTTATTGATAATGAGGTTTCTAATGATGAGTCTGAATGTGATGAGGATGGAAACTTCATTGCTTTCACTGCTACAGCTGTAGTCAATGAAAGCGTATCTGTTGAAGAGAACCCTTCTGATAGGGAACTCTCTGAGTATGCAGATCTTCAAGAGGCCTACAATAAACTTTGCAAAATTGCTGCAAAGGATGCTATGAATGTTGAACTTGGCCTGAAGAAAATTGAATCTCTTGAGCTTGAAAAGAAAATTTTGCTTGTTAAACTGTTTGATGCTAATGATCTTTTGAAAATGTTAAATCGGATAACATGCTTTTGCTTGATAAAGTTAAAACTTTGGAACATGATTTATCTGTTGCTAGATCTGCTAGTTCTAAACTTGATCAAATGTTGAATGTTCAAAAGCATCCTTCAGACAAATCTGGTTTAGGATATGTTGAAAGCATCTTTGATTCTGTACCACATTCCACGAACTTTGTTCCTTCTTCTTCTTCTGAACCTTCCGTGAGTGAGGTTGTGAGTGAAACTGTCAAACCCCCTGTGAGTGAGGTTGTCAAACCTGTAGAAGTTTCACCTCCTATGAAGATTAGGGTTGATCTGAGAGAGTCTAAACCTAAGGATACTACTCTTTCTAAGGATAAGATGCATGGTAAACTTGCTTGGGTTTGTCATTATTGTGGAAAGTCTGGACACATTCGTCAAAAATGTTACAAGCTTCAAGCTGCTAAGAGAGCAAACAAACCAAAGGTGCCTGTGCCTCAAGCACAAGATCCTATGGCACTTATTGGTGAATTGGTAAAGGCGTTGAACTTTTATTCCAATCCTAGAGTTGGAAATCACTCGAATGTGAATAAGAATTCCAATGCTCGTGGCGCATCTAAAAGGTTTTGGATGCAAACGACTCGTCCGAATTGAGTCTTTCTAACATGATCCTTGTGCTTCACTGCTCATTCATTTGTGACCATTGTTTTTTGGTTTTTATTGCTTTTGTTTGTTTCTAGGATTTGCATTGCATTACATTCATGCATTTCATTCTAGGATTTATTTGTTTTCTCTTTTTAAAAAAAATAAAAATAAAGGGAAAAGCAAATTGTGTTTGGCATTATTGTTCTTGGTCTTTGAAGACAAGGTTGGTCAATTTATTTTCACATAACATATCTTATGTACCTTGTTTAGTTTGGTGAGCTTATTTATTGCACTTGACTAGTTGAAACTTTGTAGTGCATGTTGTGTGGGAAATATATTTATGGTGTTTATCACTTTGTCTTAATCTTGAAGTCGCATGTTATTTGACTGTCGGACTTGATCCTTTTGAGAAAGGCATAAATAACTATCTCACTACTGTTCACTAGCCAATCATGAACACCTTAGTGCATATCATAAGATTTTGTGCTCGAGAAAGTGTAGCACATGCACAAAAAGAACATAAGATGTAGCCTAGGCTTAACTGCTTAATGCTTAAAATTGGTATGTACTATAAGGCTTGATGCCAATTCACTTAATTAAAACCGGTGTGTACTATTAGGCTTGATGCCAATTCACAAAATTAAGAGGCTAAATTCAAGAAACTTACATGATTGCAAGCTTATGTTCTAGGAGATGTGGGAGTTATATGATGTAACTCTTTAGGTGATAGTCTCTTTTAAATTCTATGCGATGAATTTTGTAGACTTTGTGATTGATTTCTATTCACATATCACCTCACATGTATCTCAAACTTTTGCTAGTTTGCACACACTACACGAGTTACTCTTTGCTAAACACTGTACATGTTATTGTGTGTGTTTTTGGTCTGACCAACCAAGTTTGAAAATATCTTGAAAATTATGCAAAACATTATTTTGTCTGAGAAATTAAAGGATGAACTGGCTGGAACTTTCTTTGGAGAAACTGGGATTACAAATTTGGGTTTTTGAAAAATCATTCCATTTCATCTCATACTCATGCATTGTGTTTCATTGATTTCAATGCTTTGAGGAGTTCTTTTCCAAAAATTAGTTTGAGATTTTCAAAACTGTAATTTTTTTCAAAATACTGTGATCCGCTGCCTGTTTTGATCGATCCAGTCTGTTTTTCAATATATCGAAAATTTTAAAATTCCTTTTAAAAATTTCGAAGTGACTCGATCGATCGAAAGTAATTTTTGATCAATCGAAAGTCATGAATCAGCTTTTTCAAATAGTGTTCTTTGACTGATTCTCTTATCTTTTCAAAAGTTTTTTCAAACTTCTTTTCTCTCTCCGACAAGGCAATGATCTACAACGAATTTTTTGTTGTTTTCCTCCAAATTTTTTGCAAAGTTTCTCTTTCCTCAAGCCGGTTAGTCTCTTTTGCCCCTCATTTTTAAGTTTATTTGCATTTTTCATGCATTTTCTCTAAAAATTTTTGAACCTTTCTTAAATTGGGATTTTTGATGTTTCATGCCCAATTCTATGAAATTGATCGTCGGGTTTTTATGGGGACATATTATAAACTTGATTGTGATAGTTTGATTTGATCAATTTTGGGTTTTGTGAGAAATTGAAATTTCTAGGGTTTATGTTTAGTTCCGAATTGGGGATTTTGTTCAATTAGGTAGAAATTGATGAAATTAGCTTGTTGATTGGATGTAATTAGGCATTATAATCTTTGTGTTATGTTTTGTAATGCTTAATTCATCCATATGTTTCGAAATTATCAAGTGGTTTTTCAAATTTTTGGGGTTTCTCGTTAGAAACTCTATGCTCAAGCCAATTTTGTGCAATTAAACTTAAAATTGAACTTTGTTACCTGCATTAGTACATGCATCATGTCATTTTAACTGCTCATACATCATATAGATTTTTGCTCTATATTTTTTTTGTGCTAACTTGCAGTCTGCCCTTGGTTTTTGCTTCTTTTGTTCTGTTGTTTTTCTCTTGTGTCTCTGTCCTTCTTTAGCATCATGCCTAGGAAAACTAGGGCTCGTAGGTCTGTCACCTCATTTACTCCTTCCCCTCCTCCCTTTGACCAAGAGAAATTTCCTAGTGAGAAAAACCAAGAGATTTTTGATAAGCTGAACCTTAAGAGGAAAATATGGTCTGAGCATTCTGTCATCTTAGATGAGCTTGATCCTACCATTAGGGCGAACTTTGAGCGTAAGGGCTAGTTACCCTTGGTAGATATTTCTGATCCTCCTCCACCTGCTACCTTGATTAGAGAGTTTTACTCGAACATCTCTATCCGCGTCTATGATTCCAACACTTTGGTAAAGAGTTGGATACGAGGCGTAGAGTACACCATTACTCCTAAGGTAGTGGCTGATGCTCTAGGGGTACCTTTGGTACAGCACCCTGTCTATCCTTATGATGTGTCTCATGTTTTGAGTAATGTCATGTCTTACATCACTGGGCCATCTATCCAGTAGGGTTCTGATCCTACGATCACCACTGCTGAGTTTTCTGAGTTATACTATCTCTTCTTCAGAATAGCCTGTCACTCCATCTGGCCCATTTCTCATCTTCACACAACTCTCGAGTGGTGTGTATTTTTGTACGCTCTTGTCATTGATGCTCCTATCAGTTTTCCCCATTTGTTTCTTCGTTCTTTGAACGAAGTTTATAGGAGTTCATCTTCTGCTCATGCCCTTGTTCATCCTATTTTCATTCATAGGATTTTACTTTATCTTGATCTTAGTGGCTTCCCTTCCTCTGAGCCCGTTCATGTGATTGCTTCTATAGGTGCGTCTTTTCTTAGACAGAGGGCTGCTCACCTTCGAGCTGGCTCTAAACACCCTAGGTCTGAGCCTTCTGGGTCCGCACCTCCTCCCTTTTCTTCTACAGGCCCTGCTGGTGAGGCTGTTCCTGATCCTGATGCTGCTGCTGCTGCTGTTCCTCCACCTCCATCGGATGACTTTGATATCCGTCGTACTTTGGAGACTGTCATGACCGTTCAGCGGCTCATGGTCAGTTTTTGGTGGACCTTTTTGACAAGATCCGAGCTTTACGAGCTGATCTAGCGTGTCATCGTTCACCCTCACCACCTCCTTTTGATGATGGATTGTGATTGCCCTTTGGCATTCCGTCACAAAAAGGGGGAGTAGAGTTTGTAGAGGAGTTTTGTAGTTAGGGAGATTTTGTTTGTTTTGTGAAGTAGATTGTATTTAGGCGCTTCACCTTGTATATCATTTTTGGGATATTCATGTTAGGGGGAGTAACATTGATAAATATACATGATTTTTTATTTGATTCTTATTTATTTGGATTCACTGTTTATTGATTTATATTTTATGAGTTATTCATTGATATATGTCTTTATTATGTGTTGTGTGAATCATACAAGAATGTTATACCTGTTTTTATACTATTTTCAGGTTGATTCAATTGAGCTACTGTCTACACTTGCAACTGATGGATAGTAGTTAGGATTGAATTTAGTTTTTATGAGCATTATTTTTTGTAAAGGGCTTTTTTAATTGTAAACTTTGAGCTTATTGTTTGTGTTTTGTAACGGATTGCCAAAGGGGGAGTTTGTTAGGTTCTAAAGATTTAGGATTTTATGTATTTAGAACTCTAATTTGTATTGTTGGAAAACCATGATCAAAACAGGTTATTTAGTCTTGTTTAGACTTGCTCAAAGTTGGGTCATTCATGTAAAGTTGGAATCGAGTGGCTGCAGATGCATTGGTGCATTTCGGCCTGGCTCGATCGATCGAAGGAAAGGCTCGATCGATCGAACCTCGGGCAGAATGTTTTTTTGCTGAATATTCCAGCTCAGCCCTAACTCATTAAATGTTTTGGGTTTTCTATTTTTACCCTAGGTATATAAAGAAAAACCCTAGCACGTTTTTAGAGTTGCTCCCGTTTTATTGTTGCTCATACATTGCCGTTTTGTGTAAATCTCTTGTGAGATCTAGAGGAGCTTTCCTTTACACAAAGTTTAGGATTTTCAAGATAGAGATTACTTCAACATCTTGATGATAAACTCGGTTGCTACCATTGAAGTTTAAAGAATATCAAGCGTGGGTGCTTGTAGCTGATTGAAGAATCTAAGAAAGAATGAGTCCGTGGATTCGGAGCTTGCACGTGGTCGTGTCGGTAAGTTCTACTAGTGGGTAGCATTAGAAAGTCAAGCGGGGAGCTTGTAAGTCCTTTTGTATGAACTTCGATTCTTTCATAGTGGATTCAGGTTTGCCTTGAGGATCAGTGGGTCAAATCCTCCCCAGGTTTTTACTGTGTGGTTTCCTGGGTGATCATATCATTGTGTCTTTTATTTTTCCGCTGCTTTATATGTTTGATATGATTATTTGATTGTTTTAACCTAGAATTGCATAATTTGATTAAGTAACAACTTGGCTAATTAACTAGGCTAACCAATCTGGTTGTTTTAAGGGGTCTAAAACTGTTCAACATCAATTATGCACGTATATGTGTGCTCAATCTGCTATTGTGTTGTGCTGTAACGACTCTACCTCTTTGCCTTTCTTTTCAATTCAGTGTCTCTCACTCTCTCTGAGTAAGGGATTTTTATTTTATTTTTTCCTTTGGGAATTTGATGGAAGGATTGAAACTTTAAATTTGTAGATTAGTTTTGTTTCAAAAATTTTAAAGGGTTGGGCTTTTTTTATTTTGGTAAAATTGGTAGATTGGGCTTAATTATTTTTGTAACTTTGCTATTGGTGATTTTGTTATTGGGCTTATTTTTTTTGGAGCTTGCTATTTTTAAGGGAGCCTAAGTGTAATTTTGTTGAAAAGAAAAATGCTAAATTAGTGCCTATATATATATATATATATATATACTATTTTTTTTCCCAAATTCTAGTGGGGGCCGTTGCCCCCCAAGCCAAAGCATGGCTCCATCCCTTTGGGCCCCTTTGATATTTTTTAAATTCCTATTTTAATACTTATGAAATCATAAATTCTATATATATTTATACTTTCTGGGCCTCTTTTACTTTCAAGGAAAAAAAATACTACTTTAATTTAATCAGCTCTTAAACTAGCCTAACCAACCATAAGAATGGCCCAAACAATAACAAAATAAATAAATAAATAAATTACAAAAAGCCCATTTCTTAGCCTTCAAAAACACACATACACACACACAAAACCAATGTCAATCAATTCCAAAGAACAAATTTGAAATTTGATATTGGCATCACGCCTCGCCCAAAATCTAGGGCCCGTATGGTAGAGTAGTTTAAGTAATGTTATTTATAGTTTTTTGAAATACGTGTGGGTGAAAAAGTGTGTGGAAATGTGTGTACTATTTATCCTTCTCTTGCATCTCTGACGACTGACGATTGCAGGAGGGCCATTCATAGGTGGGTCGTTTAGGTCCCTTAAGAAGGCATGTCAGAGGCAGGTGAACAGCGTCCACATGATACCCCCATTTAAGCAAAGACATACGAACTAGGACATGTCTTTCAACAAGGAAGATGCTAGGAGAGTAAAGCAGCCATATAACGATCCCTTAGTCATAACGCTCACAATAGAAGGGTTTAATATTAGGAGAATCCTTGTGGACAATGGTAGCTCCACAGATATCATCTACCTTCCTGCTTTCTAGCAGTTGAAGCTAGATCCAAAAAGACTTCGTCCGTTTGATTCCCCCCTTATTAGTTTCAGTGGAGACAGAGTATATCCCAAGGGCATAGTAACATTGACAGTAACAGTGTGGACCTACCTGAAGCAGTTGACCCGTCAGTTAGATTTCTTGGTGGTAGATTGCCCCTCATCTTACAACGTGATTATTGGAAGGCCCACACTCAACCGATGGAAGGCAGCCACATCCACCTATTGCCTAAAGGTAAAGTTCCCAACGGAGACTGGTGTTGGCGAGGTAAAAGGAAATCAAGTCCTTGCCAAAGAATACTACCAGGCCATCTTGGCTGCAAAAGAGAACCACACATGGGTGATCGAGGAGAAGGAGGAAGATAAAGTGGAAGCCTTGGAGACAGTGGAACTGGCTGAAGGAGAGGCAACCAAGACGATACGAATAGGGACAACGTTAAGTCCTGAGATGAGAATAAGGCTCGTCCAGTTCCTTAAAGAAAACCTAGACATCTTCGCACGGAGTCATAAGGACATGCCAAGCATATCTCCTGAAGTCATTCCGCATAAGTTGAACATGGACCCGGAAAGAAAGCCCGTCCAGCAAAGTCAAAGAGTCTTCGCCCCAGAACGAAACCAAGCAGTTACAGACGAGGTTAATAAACTGTTGTCAACAGGCTTTATCTGGGAAGTCTACTATCCTAACTGGCTCACAAACGTTGTCCTAGTGAAGAAGGCGAATGGGAATTAGAGAATGTGCGTCAACTTCACAGACCTGAACAAGGCTTGCTCGAAAGATAGTTTCCCTTTACCAAGGATAGACCAGCTTGTGGATTCTACAGCCGGGCATAAGTTACTGAAGTTCATAGATGCTTTCTCAGGATACAACCAGATAAAAATGGCTGAAGAAGATCAGAAGAAAACTGCTTTCATCATAAGTCAAGGGTTCTATTGCTACAAGGTAATGCCCTTTGGACTAAAGAATGCAGGAACTACTTATCAAAGGTTAGTGAACAAAATGTTCAGCAAATAGATCGGCAGGAATATGGAAGTATACATGGACGGCATGCTCGTCAAGAATAAAGAAGAACTTACCCATTTGGACAATTTGAAGGAGACGTTTGCCACCCTCAGGCAATACCAGATGAAGTTGAATCCTAGCAAGTTTGTTTTTGGCATAGCCTCGGGGAAATTCTTGGGATTCATGGTGTCCCAAAGAGGAATAGAAGCAAACCATGAGAAGGTGTAAGCCATAATCAACATGACATCGCCCAAGACCATCAAGGAAGTCTAGAAGCTCACAGGAAGGATTGCCACTCTCAATAGGTTTGTCTCTAGAGCGACAGACAAGTGTCTGCCCTTCTTCAAGACCTTGAAGAAGGCTTTCGCCTGGACCGATAAGTGTGAAGCAGCGTTTCAAGAACTCAAACGTTACTTGAGTAATCCACCCCTCCTAGGTCCATCCAAGGAAGGAGAAAACTTATATTTGTACACTTATATTTGTACTTGGTAGTATCAGCCACAGCAGTGAATACAACCCTGATTCGAGAAGAGGACGAGAAACAGCTCCCAGTTTACTACGTCAGTCAAGCTTCCAAGGTGCTGAAACTAAGTACCCAAGGATTGAAAAGATTACATTCGCATTAATAGTAGACTCGCGTAAATTGCGACAATATTTTCAGGCAAATCCTATCCTGGTGATGACGGACCAACCCATTAAGAAGTCCATGAACAAGCTTGAAGCAACAGGGAGAATGGTCTAGTGGGCAATCAAACTCAGCCAGTTTGACATTGAGTACCACCCCAGGACAGCAATTAAGGCACAAGCCTTGGCGGACTTCATTGCTGAGTTCACCCTCCCAGACGAGAATAGCCTCATTAATGAAAAAGAAAGGTGGACAATTCAGACAGATGGTTCATCAGCCCAAAAGAGGGGGGGAGTAGGGTCGCCATAACCACCCCTGACGGAGAAATGCTTAGATATGGAGTTCAATTGCAATTCCCGGCCACCAACAACAAGGCTGAGTACGAAGGAATACTGACGGGACTAAGACTTGGGAAAGCACTCGGGGCTAAAAACCTGCTAGTCCAAAGCGATTCAAAGCTGGTGATAGGGCAGATTAAAGAAGAGTATGAAGCAAAAGATGAGAGAATGCAGAAATATCTCAGGTTGACGAAGCATCTGACTCAGGAATTTGTGCAAATCCCTAAAAGCCAGAACATGATAGCAGACGAAGTCGCGAAGGACACTATAATTAGAATAGTTGTGAAAATTTTGGAAACCTGATTGACAAGTTCAAGCATCAAATGAGGCATTTCAATGCCCCCATTTATCAATTTAATAACTGCAATCCCAAGTAGTGATGGCCACGAATTCAATAGCCAAGCCCACTGACAAAGCTGAAATGTATTTCAAAGAAACTAGACACCTCTGTAGGCCCTAATGATGATAGGTTAAACTATTTAAGTGTGAAAACTGATTTTATGTGGGAAATTGTGTATTGATGGACTTATCTTTGGTGTTGCTAGGTTCTAATTCTGCTAATTTGTTATGATTAAAGGGAGGTTGGTTTCATATTTTTGCAACTAAAAGGTAAGTGGTGTTTACTAATTTTGGGGAGTTTTCCCAAAACAGTGTTGATTATTAAACTATTCTATATCAAAGAAATATGTTGATATTCTATGCACATGTATATTACTTTAATGGTAAAAGTTAAAAGACCAAAAGCCCCTCTCTCCAATCAATTAAAAACAAAAACTTATTTATTTTTATTTTTTTATACCCGGCTCTCTCTCTTCCTCTCTTGTGCATGCGTAGCAACTCCTCATCCCAAATCAAAATCATTAGCGGCACCACTACTACTCCACCACAGCAACGAATGGCGAATTTGACCACTTGAATATAAATGGTTAAATGGCCTTTACAAGAGCCACTGAACCTGACCTTGAGGGAAAGTGAAAAAAAACTTTTCCTTAACAGTTAATATGTGGCTTTGTAAATTCCACTAAGCATATTTGAATGAATATTTTGTATCCTAAACTATTACCTTTGTTACACTTTACACCTTGATATTAATTTTACTCTAATGTTGGAGGGAAATCTTGAGCACATGAATTGCACATGTATATTGCTTAAGTGGTAAAAGTTAAAAGACCAAAAACTCATCTTTCCAATCAATTAAAAACAAAAACATTTTTCTTTATTTATTTATTTATTTTTTTACCCAGCTCTCTCTCTCTCTCTCTCCCTCTCTTAAGTGTCCGTAGCAACTCCTCTTCCCAAATCAAAATTATCAGCGTCACCACTACTGCTCCACCATTGCAACAAATGGCAGACTTGACCACTTGAATATAAAAGGTTAAATGGCCTTTACAAGAGCCACTGAACATGACCTTGAGGAAAAGTGAAAAACAACTTTTCCTTAACAGTTAATATGTGGCTTTGTAAATTCCACGAAACTGCCAATTTTATGTCATTGGATCTTTAATTAAAATTAACTTGTAAGGCATTATCCATATATCAGCCTTTTGCTCTTTTGATAATCACTTACTGCAAAAAAGGAGTGCATACTTTCCTTGAACTTAATTATAATATTCAATGTAAAGGCATAATTTCAAATGCTCACACTAACCTTTTACCTTCCGTGGCAAATTAACCAAGATCTTACCTCTGTGTGGTATAACATTTCTAAGTGTTCCGATAGCAAAATTTAGATATATTTACTTGGGACCATTTTCTATTCTAAGTTCTAACATTGAGGATTTCCATCATCATTTTTGTTTGTAAATTGGACCAGCTATCTTGAAATATGTTGTGACTTAAATAATGATCCTAAATGCAGGATTGTCGCAAAGTAATAACTTAGTAAGTCCGAGGTCAAATTCACAGGAAAAGGGAATTGATTAGCAAGTCACAAGAGAATAAGACTAAAATAATAAAGTTTAATTGAAGAGATTTTGATGGTTTAGTAAATGTAATTTTGAATTAGAGGAAATAACAATATATTAAGGCGCTAAGGTTTAGGGATCCACACAAAACACATATATTGGTAATCTTAACAATATTTATTTTATAACTCAACTAAAATTCACATGAAGGATGATATTAGTCAGATGATTTAACAATAAGAACTCAAGAATTAATTGTCTAAGGTAGTTTCATGAAATTTATTGATTTTAGGCAAAACAAAACTAGTGAATTAGTTCACAAGGAATACTAAGCATTTAACATGCCTGGAGTCTACTATAAATTAAAGAATTATACAGAACTAAATACTTTTCTAAATGAGTAAATCAATCAAAAACATAATAACATAAGCATTAAAACCATAAAATAATTGTTAAGAATATACCAATAAATGGTTGGGTTTCGCCCCTTGCCTTAGAACGGCTTCTAGTAAGCCATAATACAAATAAAACTGTAAAAACTATAAAGAAATTTTAAGAAAAGCTAAATTACTTTCTATGGCAACTCCCTTCTGAATTTTTCCCTAAAGAGCCTTTAAATAGGTAAAGAAATCCTATTACAAATTGAATTCCCATTTGAAGAAAATCTCAGATTGTTAGGTTTCAGTTAACCAACATTTTTGCCCATTTAAAGTCAGAATTTGTACTTTTGGTCAATAAAGATTGTAGCCCTTTAAGTTAAATTTCCAGACCAACTTGAATCATCTTGATTGGACATCTGAGCCAAAAGTTATGCCCAAACTACTAACTAGTGCGCAGACTAGAATTCTAATCCGAATTGGACTTGGATTTGGTGCAAAATTCCTTTGATTCCTTGCTCCAATTGGACTCAAATTTAATTGGGTTGTCCTTATTTAACTTCATTATGGCCCTTTTAAAAGTAAAGTCCATTAGTCTTCTTCTTTGCACAAATTTACTTATTTAATTCTATTCTCTTACAAAAGACAAATTCACGCATTAAAATTCAATTAAGCACAAAATTAATAATTCAACATTTTTCCAAAACCAAATATAAAATGCATTAATTAACTCAAAATAAGTATAATAATGCTTTCTAATAATGATATAAATATGCAAAATTAAACTATTATCAAAATATTTTTTAGTTTATGAGAGCTAAATAACCAAAATGTCACAATGGGGGAGCGGTGGTGGTGCCATTGATGATTTTCTTTTGGGGATTTAGGGTTTTACAAATTTTGATTGAAGAGAGAGAGAGAGAGAGAGAGAGAGAGAGAGCTGGGTAAAAATAAATAAATAAATATGTTTTCTGTTTTTAATTGATTAGAAAGAGGGGTTTTTGGTCTTTTAACTTTGTGCCACTTAAGCAATAAACATGTGCAAGTCATGTACTCAAGATTTCTATCCAACATAACAGTAAAATTAACATTGGGATGCAAAGTGTAACAAGAGTAATTAGGCCTGTTCAGCCACCACTCACCATCGATGGAACCGCCCCTCACCATACCAAGCTGCTTGCCTCAGATCTCCAACGTAGGTGTTTGGCGTGGTGGTCAGCAACGTTTTTCAAGTACCGAAGCCACCAGGTGCAGTGAGCGATGGTGAGTTTTGCCCACCGACGAAGACCAAACCACACCGCCTATATATATATATATATATATAATGTTTGAGTGGGATAGAGAAAGCTCCAAGAAGAGAAGGACAAGAGAGAGAGAGAGAGAGAGAGAGAGAGAGAGAGAGGCAATTGAACCTAAAGGAAGAAGAAGAAAAAGAAATTGAAGTTAGGGTTGAGTTAGGTTATACATTTATAAAACGAAGTCATTTTTGGGTTTTGTTTTTTAAAATTTTGGATACTAAAATGACGTTGTTTTAGACTTAAAAAATAGAATTAAACTATGGAACAACATCATTTTATGTTAGGTTGAATTTCTTAATCTCCCATTTATATCAAACAGCCTCTTGTTCTCTCTTTACTCACAGCCTCTCTCTCTCTCTCTCTCTCTCTCTCTCTCTCTCTCCCCCCCCCCCCCCCCTTAGCCTTGTCCACTTTTTGGCAACCATCCTTTGCCGCTCCGATGCCTCCATTCTCCAAGCATCTTCCTGTCCTCTATCTTCTTTCTCATAGCTATTCTTTGGAAGTTTCAAGAGAAGGTTTTGATGGTCAATACCTAGGTCTACTATGCTTCTCCTTGCTACTAGGTATGTGAATTTATTTGATGCTCAATACCTAGGATACTAACTATGCTTTTCCTTACTATGATTTTTAGAAATATTGTGAATTTATTTGAGATATTTTGTGTGGGTATTTGAGAAATATTGTGAATATGGTTTTCTTTTTTTTTTTAATGAATATTTGGATTGTTTGATGATTCTGAATGAGTTGTTTGATGTGGATTGAGGGGTTTTTTTTTATTTATAATATTTTGGGTTATTGTTTTTAACCGAACTAACTGCACCGAATTGGAATCGTACACTGCACATTGTGTAGACTGGTTTCCACCCCTCCAAAAGTGAGGTATGGTCAGGGTTGAGGGGAAACTGCACCTTATAGGTGCGGTGCAAAAAAGCACCCAAAAACCAGCTGCACCACACAGTGTACAGCCTTAAAAGTAATAGTTTATGGTGCAAAGTATAATCTAGGGTATAGTGTTAGGTTCTAAAGACTTAGGATTTGATGTATTTAGAACTCTAATGTGTAATGTTGGCAAACCATGATCAAAACAATATGTTTAGTCTTGTTTAGACTTGTTCAAAGTTGTGTAATTCATGTAAAGTTGGAATCGAGAGGCTGCAGATGTATTAGTACATTTCGGCCTGGCTCGATCAATCGAAGGATAGACTCGATCGATCGAAAGTCGGCCAGAATGTTTTTGTGCAGAATTTCCAACTCAGTCCTACCTCATTAAATGTTTAGGGTGTTATGTTTTTGCCCTAGGTATATAAGGCAAAACCCTAGCCACGTTTTTTAGAGTTGCTCTGGTTGTATTGTTGCTCATATTTTGTGGTTTGTGTGAATCTCTTGTGAGATCCTTGAGGAGTTTTCCTTCACATAAACTTAGGGTTTTCAAGGTAGAGATATTATCAACACCTTGATGATCAACTCAGTTGCTGCCATTGGACCTTAAAGAAACACAAGCAGGAGTGCTTGTACCTGATTGGAGAATCCAAGAAAGAAGGAGTTCTTGGATTCGGAGCTTGCACATGGTCGTGTCAGTAAGTTCTACTAGTAGGTAGCATTAGGAAGTCGAGCGTGGGTGCTTGTAAGTCCTTTTGTATGAACTTCAATTCTTTCATATAGTGGATCAAGTTTACCTTGAGGATAGCTAGGTTAAATCCTCCCCAGGTTTTTTACCGGTATGGTTTTCTTGGGTGATCATATCTCTGTGTTCTTTATATTTCCGCTGCTTTATATCTTGATATGATTATTTGATTGTGTTAACCTAGATTTGCATAATTTGACTAAGTTAATCACTTGGCTAATAAACTAGGTTAATGCAATTGTTGTGTTTTAAGGGGTCTAAAAACCTAACATATAGTTTAGGGTGGTAAAGTGTAATTTCCCTCAATTTTTTTACAACTATTAAGATAATAGTTGTAAATGAAAGAAGGTAAAGTAATATTAATAGTAGACCCAGATAATAATCAATAAAAACTTGACAACTCAATGTCAATAGTTATAAAATTTATGGTAAAAAAATTATTGTGTATGTGGCCATACTCAAATGAAATCACAAGAGTACAAATTCCAAAGGAAAACCTTAGAAAAAGCCTATTAGAGCAGTCACATCTGTTTATACAAAAAATCATATATATTTAATCATAAAAACTTATTTCTTCTATTTTACATACTCGCTTTTCAAAACACCTATTGTCAAATTATCTATTTTACACTACATTTCATTAAAATATCATTTTTATTGATTTTTTTAATTGTTTCTCTTTTTGTACACACAACAACCATCATTCACTATCTTCCTTCATCATCGAGATATGCAAAGAAAGAATAAATAATAAAATACAAAATGAATAATGTAGTGTGAATTTACATGGTTACTATAGCAAATTTGTAAATTTACACAATTATACATGGACTGATGTGGGTCATTTTTAGGCTAAACTATGTAAATTCTACACATTTTTCTATTATACACGGACTGATGTGAATGCTCTTAGTAGTTCAAATATAATTTTTAATAAAAAATTTACCATTTCTCCACGAAAAAAAAAGAAAAAAAATTTGTAACACAGTTCTAAAAATTGTGAAAAAAAAAGTTTAAGTTTTATATAAAATAAAAGTAAATAATTAATATTCAATTGACATGAAGTGCCTGTAGATACCACATTTTGTACTCCTTACGACTTGGACCCCCCGTTCCCCAATGATGAAAGAATTCTAAAACCCAATGTTGGTTTAGGGCCCAATCAGATGAAAATTAACTTGAGGAAAGTGTTTATGGAAAATATAACTTATTTTTTTACCAAATAAATTTTTTTAGCAAAGAAAGGCTAGGGAAACCTTAGTGCATGCGTACGCATACACGAGTATGGGTATGAATGCTCAAGATCTGTGTGCGCATGCTACATGCATGCGTACGCATACATGGGCATGCGTGCGCATGCTAGGGTTCCAAAAACTATGAAAGGAAAGGTTTTCTACATTAAAACTTAGTTTGGAACGAATCCCACATCGTTTGGGAGCCACCCCAAACCCCTATTTTTCAACTATTTAAAGCCATAAATGGTACATTTTCAAAGAGGACAGATTCTAGTGGTAAAACACATAAGATTCACTAAGAAATAATAAATCAAGGAGGGAGTTTTTCACAAAACATCCTCAAGTGAAGTTTTATTTGATTGGGACCTTTTCTGGTCTTGATCTTTGAGTTCTAAGTTTACTAACTCATTTTTGAATTGGTTATGACTAGATTGATTGAGAGGAACAGTCAAAATCAAGTTCTAGAGAGTTCTTGTGTTGAGGTAAAGTTTCTAACTTTGGCTCTACGCTTTTCTTTACTTTCCTTTTGATCTTGTGTTTGTATATGTGTTTAGTTTGCTTTAAAATGTTTGTTTAGCCTAGATTTACTTTGTGTTTGCGTTTTAATCCTGTTAGGTTGTTTGATTCTTCATTTTTGTGTTTTTGTTTTGTATTTTCTGGGTTAGGGTTCTTAGGGCGTGTATGCGTGCGCATGTTGCTTGCATACATATGCATACTTGTAGTATACATACGCATACAGATAGGCTGCGTACGCATGCCGTATGTATTCGCACACATACTCTTGTCCAGAAAGCCTAATTTATATCTTGTTTGTTTTTCCTCTATCTTTTTCACATGTTTTACTTTCTGTTTAACCTATTCCATCTATCCTTGAGTCTGTGTCTCTCTATTTTGTTTTGTTTTGTGTCGTTTTATCTCTTTGTTGTTTATTAGGATTTAACTCGTTTGAATACCATGAACATGCATATGAATAATGATCATGTATTGATGCATTGGTGCTATGATGCAATGAGGTAAGTCATGCATTCATATGAACATTCATTGGTTTGAGTAATGAGTTTGATGTATTTGATGAACATGAATATGCTTGGTTGAATACTATGTTATTGTTGTTTAGATGCCATAGGATGCTTGTTTGATTCTACCATGTGATGTTTCTACCCTTGGATATGCTTGTCTAAATGTTGTGATAGATGGATGCTAGGTTTGGGGATGATTATGCTATGTTTGCTTTCTTTAAATGCATGCTAGAGTGTATGTGAGTTAGAATAACATATTAAGCCTGCCTTTAATGAGATTAAGACTTGTAACACAATGAGTGGAAGCCAACCCACAGGTCGAGTGAGGTCAGGTGCCTAACACCTTCCCATCCCCGTACCTAAACTTTGGACACATGCTCTGGTAAAAGATCAGTCCTTCCATGAAGGGCGCTATATTTATGGTTCCTAGACCTAATCTAGATAGTGACTCAATTTCCATTTTCTCCACCATGGTCCACCCTAGGCAGGGGCGTACTCACCCATTTGTGAGGATGAACCACATTGCGAGCACTTGTGCCCACAGTGCCCTCAAGGTCCAATAAAAATGTTATCGATCTAGCTTGAGAAGCTTTATACTTACGTTTTAGTAGTAACTTTAACATTACTTAAAGTTACATTGAGCATATGGTTAGTAATTATATATATTGTTATTGGTTTAACTTTTAATGTGCTGAATATGTTAGACGCTGAAGTTTGGGATTGCAAGTTGAAGCAATTCACACAAACAAATATTAGAGGGTCATGCGAATCCACATTTTGAAATTCAGTTGAGGCAACAATTTCCCCTCACTTTCAGGACATTGGCTCAAGTGAAATTGCTAGAATTTGAGAGAATTTAATTGCAGACTTCTCTATGGTACCAGCCCTTAGCCTCTCTTTATAACCCCCATTTCCCACAAAATGTGGAGACCCAATACTCAAATTAAAGAGCTAGATAGAATCCTATAACCTAGAGCAAAAACCTATTCCATCTCTCTACCTTCTCCCACTCCAATTGCCAAATTACATGGGAGAAGATTAAAACCATCATACACATCAAAACTTTGAGGGTTCTTGAGTGTTGCTAGTGCTGGGGAATCTTTGGAGCACACCCAGTAAAGCCTTGGAATGACCAAGGAGACCTAGTTTGTGATTGGTGGCTTTAATTGGTGGATCCAGAGAGTAAGAAGAAAAGATTCGAGGAATCCGTTGCTAGCAGAAGGAGGAGACTTGAGTATATAGTCATTACATAGTTTGGAGGGTTTTGTAAGTGATGAGTACTACAATTATTCTTATTTAGTTGATTATTTGGTGCTATAGACCCCCAAAAGCTTTTCACCCTGTTCTCGCCTTTTTCTCTCCACAAACACCTGGGTGTTATTGTGGGTGTAATTGTTTATTTGGATTTTGCCACGCCGTTTATATATCCATGATAATGTAAATCGGCTAATTACTTAAACAATTTGGCTTAATTTTATAGTTAGCTTGAAATTTACAATAACAATAAAATCGGGTCAACATTGTGTTAACTTTCATCATCTAACGTTATGCTACAATAAAAAGTTATTAGGTAAATCTCTTGAGGCTTGATGAGTTCTATGATTTACATCTAATAAAACCAAGCAATTTAATAATTCACCCTTAATAAAAGAAAAAGTTCAGTACCATCAAATTTTTCATAATTTTTTACCTCAACTGTAACATGGCATGGTATGATTAGTGAAGAAAAATTGTGGGTCCATATATAAATGATAGTTAACCGCTTCCATATAATTTACCACATCAAAATTATAGCAAAAAAGGTTGTAGAATAATTTATATTCCTAGAGCTATTCTAAATAAAAATGAAATCCGTATAACTCAAGAAACTTACATGACTGGCCAGGATGTACTGAGAAATTGAATGCAGATTTAGTCCATCCATCAAATCTACCAGCATTTCTCGTAAGTCCCTTCTGGGATAGGTAGATCTGACGAACTCTAGGCACAAAGGTTCAGCACCTTTATTGTTTCTGATGGTCTCGTGCTTCTCATTTCTCTAAAAATTATTGAAAATACCACCTGATTCACCTGAATAAGATTGCAAGAAGTTTAGTGTAAACTCTTACTAAAAAAAAAATAGTTTAGTGTAAACGGATAAAATTTAGTCATGCAGGAGAAAAAGAATTTAAGAGAAAATATATACTTTTAAAAAAAAATTAAAAGAAAATGTAAAATTATAGTTTAATCTCCTTACCTATATGCGAGTTATTAATTTGGTTCTTAAGATTTTAATTTATTCAATAAAACAAGGTTTTGTTATAGCTTATTTTCTTTAGCATGTTTGTTTGAAAATAAATTGGATAAAAATATAGATATTTCAAGAAAAGGTAAAAACTTTTAAGAATTATAGCACCAAAATAAACCAAATAAACTTGACGGGGGGAGGAGGGGGGAACTTCCAACAAACACGACCTTAAATTTACTAGAGTGATCAATCAATGTCTTTCCATTTCCGTTTCTTTCAAATATCTTTTTTAGGAAGTAAAACAAGTTTTTCATTCTTTGTGAAAATGTGGGAAAATATTGTTGTGACTATAGAAATGACAAAATATAGCTACAAAATTAGTTATAACTTAAGATTACAACCTTACTCAATAAAATAAACATTACTATATAATTTGAAAATCTAGCCATTAAATTGTATGTTCTTTAAGCTCTTAATACATATGTCAAATTTTATGTCAATCAGATATTATTTATTATATGATCCATAAGCTTATATTTTATGCATAATTGTAAACTACAAAAACTTATAATTAATTTAAACAATTTATTGATGACATAGCTATTAATTTTTAATTTTATAGGAATTTTATAAGCATGAAAGATATAAGAAGATGTAATACAATGATAGATTTGTCAAAATTCACATCCAATAAAAAAATATTGAGTAAGGTTATAGTTTAAAGTTATAATTACAATTTTCTAACTAAACTTTGTCCCTATAAAGAAAAAAAAATTCTATAGCATATCCACACACACACACACACACACACACAAAATAAAAAATAAAAAATAAAAAAAAGAAAGAAGAAGAAGAAGAAGAAGAAGAAAACTACCTTTACCTGTGGGATGCGAAGAACAACAAAAAAGTCAATTGGGTTGGAGAAAAGTACCTCCAAATTATTGCCCAACCATTAGTATTTAACCTAGTTTCTCCCGTTGATGACTTTAGGAATTTTTTCTAAGGTAGCCATTAAAATACTTCAATTTTACAAAATCTAATAAAAAGATAACTTGAATATATCATCATCACAAAACAAAAAAAAAAACAAAAAAAAAAAAAAACACACACACACACACACAAAATGAAAAAAAAAAAATGAAAAGGAAAAATAATGGGCTAATGAGAGATAAAATAAGAAGTGAGAATGCTAAGATGAGAGTAATAAAATGAAATAGATTCTGAAATAATTATAGAGAAAAAATGGGGAGAGAGAGAGAGAGAGATGATCTTTGTTGTGGCTGAGAGCCGAGCCACTGAAAGAGCAGAACTGCTACCAATGCAAAGCCAAGGAGAGAAAAGCTATCAGTGATGATGAGGAACTCACAACCACATTATCTATATTGGTTTCTTTTTTCTTTTCTTTTTTTTTTTTGGAAAAATGAAATTAGCTAGAGATAATTTTTATGAAATGGGTTTTTTTTTGTTGAATATTTTGTTCATTTATTGTTGTTTGGACTAATTTTGTTGCTACTAAGACTATTTCTATTGTTATTTAGGCTAATTTATTTATTGTTTTTACTTAGGCTTTTTTTTTTTTTTTTGAAGGGTTAAGCTATTGTGGACGTAATATTATTCTGTTTTTATTGAACAAAAATTATTGAAATTCTCAAATCATGGTGTTCAATAATTTTTTTTTTTTTTTTTTGGTATGGTAGACAAAACAAATTAATTTATATTAATTTTTTTTTTTGGAAAGTACATGACCACCCTCACTTGTATGTGGTGTCGCCACTGGTTTCTCTACGTGTCTGGAAGGCCCTTTGCGAAAGAATATGAACTAGGTAAATGACATCAGTGACTGTCCATAAAACAAAAATGGTGATTCTCAACATGTTTTCCAACAAATAGTGTTGGCTCTTGCCTAAGGCGAATTAGGCAACCACCTAAGGCCTCCAAATTTTATCCAATTAGGTTGTTCTTTGATTTCCAAACAAAAATGTTAATTATGTAAAATAAATAAATGAAACCCCCAAATTATAGCCAAAAAATAAAGAAAACAAACGTAGAGAAAGATTAAATAATAATAATAATAAAGGGGGGGGGGGGGAGGAGGCCAAAAATATAGCCAAGAAATAAGGAAAACAAACGCGAGAGAGAGAGAGAGAGTAAATAAGTTGTTAGGTTCTAAAAGTTTAGAACAATTAGCAAACCGTGAATACAAACTTGTTTAGATATAGATCCTAGAGTCTATAGGTATTATTAGACAATGCTCAAGGTGATACAAGTCAAGATTCAAGAATATACAAGCTAAAGAATTTGAAATCTGCTTGGTTCGATCGATCGAAATACGGGTCTGCAGAATTTTAAATTCGGCCCAATAGCAGTTCGAGCCTAAAAAGGATTGGAGCTTCAGATCTACTTCTTCTAGTATATAAAGGAAACCTTAGGCACGTTTTACTAGGACTTTGGAGGTGCTCTTGTGAGATTTAAAAGGTTCTGCATGTGCCTTCCTCTATTAAGTCACTACCAGATATCATTCTCATATCTTTATAACCGGTAGATCTGAAGTTGCTACATCAAGATCAACAATAGTTAAAGATCTAAACCTTCAAAGGTAGTCTTGGAGTCACAAACAGGAGAGTTTGTGTTTTTAATCACAAGTGTGGGTGCTTGTGTTACAAATGCCTAATAGAGAAAGAGTCCGTGGATTCGGAACTTGCACGTGGTTGTGTTAGTAAGTTCTACATGTGGTAACAATAGAATGTTAGTGGTCTAAATCTTATTGTAAACTTCAATTCTCTACAATGGATTTACTTTTTATCTTGAGAATAGTTAGGTTAAATCATTCCCAACTTTTTTACCGGTTTGGTTTTCCTAGGTCATCATATTTGTTAGGGCATATGTAATTCACTTGTTAGGAACATATATTACTATTTTATGTAATTGGCTAATTCTTTGACAAAACACACTTTACTTATATTTAGGTAGATCTAGGATGTATTTAATACTTCAAGAAACTTTGTTTCAAGATCAAGTGTTGAAGTCATGAAAGTCTGTCCAAGTTTCAAGCCAAGAAAGTGTCTGTCATTAAAGCTCGACAACTATCTCGACAGCTAGCCATTTGTCGAGGTTTAAAGAGCTGATCAGCCCTATGACTCGATAGCAGCTCGACAGCTAGGCATCTGTTGAGGTTTAAGAAAAACATATTTTCAGTTCTATTTTGACTCTAATCCATGATTATGTGTTTGGGCTTTCTTTTCTCACAATCCTAGACATATAAAAGGATTATTTTAAGGGTCGTCGAAGTGGACACAAGTTGCACAAGTGTTGAGCAAAGTTTGTTCAAGCAAATTGTGACCGAAGACAGAGTTTTGCCCTAATTCATCATTCTTGTGAAGAAGTTGCTGTGTTTGTGCACCGTAGGGTTTTGTGACCAAGTATCTTCTTGATCTTCATCGTCTGGATGAACTGAAGAACTTTGCAGCCAACAACCTTCTCTAGTTGGTGATTGAAGTCGTGTACTGTGATCCGCGCAATTAGTTAGTCACGTACTAGGAGTCGTGTATTACAAGGGAGAGATTGTCACTACAGAACAAGTCCAATTGAGTATTGGGGTAAGGGTTCAACTGTAGGTTGGTATAAGGTACTGGGATTTCTTTACTTGTAACCACTTGTTGTGATAATAGTGGATTCTCGGGAGTGGTGACCTTAAAATCATCTGGTGGGATTTTTGTCATGTAGGTTTTTCCCATTTATAAACAAATCACCGTGTCAATTTATTTTTCGCTGCATACTTAGTTTAATTGGTGATTTGTTTGTGTTACCACGCGTTTGTGTGCTAATTTGATTAATTAATTAAACTTGGCTAATTAATCAATTAATTCATCACAAGGGGTTAATACGTTTTTGGCCTATCAATATCGTTGTGTTCTTTATATTTTCTGTTTCTTTACATGATATGATTGTTTTGTTTTAACCTAAATCTGAATAATAAACCTAAGAATTCACTTGGTTAATTAATTAAGTTAAACAATCTAGTTTATTGGAATTTAAAAACCTAACATAAGTAAATAAAGAAGAAGAGGAAATTGAGGCAAAAAATATAGCAAAAAAAAAGGTGGGAAAAACATGTTGGAGGAAAAAAGGGCAAGGAGGCCAATGAATTATACCCAAAATATAAAAAACAGAAAAAGACAATCTTTGTGACCTTGAAGCTTAAATCTCTCTCCCTTTCTCTTTCTCTCTCAACAAAACAAAACAAATAAACAGAACATAAAAGTTCAACAACAAAAAAGAGCTCAAGCCTTTTTTTTCTGTTGTTAATATCACTGATTTTTTTTTTTTAATCTTTACCTCAGGCTCCAAAATGCATAAAGTTGCCTCTGCCAACAAAAAGCATCTATTACCATCATTGATCACAAGGATGAAAAAGAAGAATTTATTCCAAAGCTCGAAGTAACAAAAAAATGAGTCTCGACAACCCATGCTTGTGTCGTGGATAAATCCTCCATCTGAAAATAATCCTGATTTACTTTATTTTAACAGATGTCCTTTTGCCATTGGAACATTTATTAATGAAAAACATGAAAATGAAAACATTATTTTTCGTTTGACTGCATTTTGACCCTGAGAAAACTTCGGTTTAAGTAGTGGAGATTAGAGAACAAACACTACTAACAAATAAAAGAAAGGAAACATCCTATATGGCTATATCAACGCTTGCTGCTAGATTTAAAAAGATAATTATTTTCCTTAGTCTAGCTAGCCTTCATTCAATAATCTAAACACAACTAGCAAGTCCACAATCATCCATTTGAGAATTCCTTACACAACATCCATGATACATAGATCTTGAAGGAACAGTTTTATTGCCTTGTGTGCCTGAGCTTGGTAAGTTCCCTTCGCCCTCAGCCAACATGCTGAGATGACTTTTCAAGATTCTTGTGTATCGCATGAGCTTCGAGATTTTTTTGACTGTTCTCTGCTACTATTCATCGAGTCCTCTAAGAATATATTCTTCAAATCCTCATCCGTTATAGTGAAGGCTTCAATTTGTCCATTGGTTTTGATGGTTCTTTGAGAAACGGGGAGTTTGAGCAACTGGGGGTCTTCCAACACCAATTCAAGAAGTTCCTCTCCAAAGAAGTGACCTCTTACAAGACGCTCAGCGAGGGAGGAACCTCTTACTGCACCGTTACTGGTTGAATAGGTCCATGCAATGCCCCTTGTTATTAAGAACGTCGCATTAATCGGATCTCCCTCCAAAACCATGTAGCAGTGCTCATCGTAGTAGACTGGCTTAAGAGAATCGCATATCTTATGCAACAGTTGTACATCCTTATTTTGAAGTATTGGCACCTAGCGTAGAAAGTAAAAACAATCCAGATGAATAATGCCAAGAAATCCAATATGCGATAACGATATATATTGATGATGGATAGGATTTCAATGTGAAGAGAGTTAGTAACTTGTGATGTCCAGGCGATGGGTTTTATAAAAAGCAAAAACACATTTTTTGTCCTTATATTTTGGTTCTATTTTTAATTTGATATTCAAAGTTTCAATAACTTTCATTTTGGTCCATATATTTCTAAACTAGTTTAAAAATACATTTTTGATTCCTATACTTTGGTCTTATTTTTAATTTAGTACTCAAGTTTTTATAACTTTCATTTTTGTCCTTATATTCTAAAGTTGTTGTCATTTTGATCCATGTGGTCAACGTAACCACGAAAAACACCCATATGGCTATTGGAGTACTGCACTGCTAGTTTATAAATAGCGTTCCTATAAGTGAGATGATGGCTACTTACGTGACTAATGGACTACATTGCCAGTTTAAAAATACATTTTTGGTCCTATATATTTTGCTCTTGTCTTTTATTTGGTACTCAAGTTTTTTTAACTTTCATTTTTGTCCTTGTATTCTAAAATTGTTATCATTTTGATCCATGTGGTTATCTCAATCACGTGAAATGCCTACATGGCTAATGGATTACATTGCTAGTTTATAAATAACGTTTTTATAAGTGAGATGATGACTAAGACCAAAATGACAACAAATTTAAAAATATAGGAACCAAAAGACAATTCTAAAAACTTGAGGGCCAAATTAAAAATAAGAGCAAAATATAGGGACAAAAAAGGTCATTTTGCCTATTATATCTTCAAGGTAGTTTTATATATATATATATATATATATACACACACACACGCACTCACACACACACACCTTCCTTCTAGCATAAACTTAAAAGCTTAGATAATGATCCAATCTTTTTCTCTCTCTCTTTTTTTTTTTTTTTCAACATTATAATTCAATAAATAAAAAAAAGGTATGAAGTCTTTAGATTTCAACCACCAATAGAAAAATGACATGTTTTCTATCATGTGAAATGCGCATAACTCACTTGATTGATTGGATTAAGAACTAATGTCATTTTCTTATTGGTGATTGGGGTTCCAGGCTCCAAACATGCTCGGAGCCAAATCAATCAAAATATAATTTATATTAAAGTTGACAAAAATAATTAACTCGGTAAACTAGTTGTATACCATTAAACTATTAAATTATATAAAATCTATATATTGAACACATTTTTCTTAAGTCATTTAATGGTGATAATTATCTTTTAGCTAGGATTTAGTAAAATTTTACTGTAAGTATTCTTTTATTAAATTTACAAAAAAATTATTAGTCACTTCTAACTCTTCTTTGAAATGGTAATCAAACCTATATACCAATGCACAAGTGTACTAAAATTTTGAATTTAATTGATTAAGGACACAAAGTTTGGTTACAAAGTTGGTTATAGCCAATGGCTACAACTCCACTTAATATCTTTATTATTGGATGTAAATTTTGATAAATCCATCATTCGATTATATTTTCCTGTTATATTCTTCATACTTGCAGAATTTCAAGAAAAAGCTCAATAACTATATTATCAATCAAATAGTTAAATTTAATTTTAATTTTTTTTGTAATCTGAAACTTTACATAAAAAATAAGTTTATGGAACAAATAGTAAGTAACATATGATTGGCATGAAATTCAACATGCGTGTTAATAACACAAATAACATACAATCTAACAGTTAGATTTTTAAAATATGTAGTCATACTAAGTTTTTTAGTGAGAGTTATAATTATTGGCTACAACTAAGTTTGTACCCAAACTTTCTCCATTGATTAATCACATATTAGTATCTAATTAAATTTAATGGAACAGCACATGGAATACATAAGTTCTTGAGTTACAGGATATTAGGCTTTAACTCATGCAATACATTGTAATATATATGATAAATTATCCATTTTCGTAACTAGCTAGAAGTTGAAGTTATTAGAAAATGATATATTTAATCACTTAACAAATATTCTAACACCTCCTTCACATGTGAGCCTAAACTAACCCTTTATAAGTGAGATCCAACACATGAGTCTAAACTTACTCTTAATAAGTAGGGTCCAATATGTGAGATTTTGAACTTTTTGTTTTCTTTTTCTTTAATGGGAGGTAGGGTGGAGAGTCTAGAGACAACGTTAGAGCCGTGACCTTTTACTCGCTAAAGGAAAAAGTTTAGTTCCAAATCGGTTTGGAGCTATCTTCCTCCAACCAACTGTGTGGCAATTGAAGAGGCCATCTATATATAGTTTTAGTTACATAACTTTTTAATCAATCATACAAATTATTTAAAAAATTCATATAGAGAGACTTATAAACCACTACATGATGGGTTGAATGAGATAGCTCTAAAACAGTTTAGAGTAAAACTTTATCCTTCTCCCAAAATTTAAAATATTATGAAATGATAAATTTACATATTAATTTAACCAATATTTTAATGTAATAAAACAATAAATGTTGTTAATTATGTTATTTATCTTAGTTTATTAGATGGTGAGAACGATATTATCCTAGTTTGATGGGTGAGGCTAATATTCATTAGGAAACAGATGAACTAAAAAATTTCAAATAAATGTCATTATTTATTTTAAATTATTTTAATAATAATATATAGACAAGGTTTAGCTACAAAATTGGTTGTAATATAAGACTACAACCTTACTCAATAAAATAAATATTACTACATATTTTAGAAATCTAACTATTAAATTATATATTCTTTACACTCTTAATATACATGTCAAATTTTGTATAAATCAAATATTATTTACTATATGATCTATAACCTTATATATTATGCATAATTTTAAATTACAAAAACTTGTAATTTAAACAATTTATTAATGACATAATTATTGATATTTAATTTTTTAGAAATTTTGCAAGTATGGAGGGTATAAGAAGAAGATGTAATCTAATGGTGAATTTGTCAAAATTCACCTCCAATAAAAATATATTAAGTAAGGTTGTAGTTTAAAACTACAACCAATTTTGTAGCTAAATTTTGTCCACAATATATTATGATTTTGAGTCTTTTGACCAAACCTCCATCATACATGATATACTTTTGCTATGAAACCTAAAAGTAAATTTTATTCTTTTATTCTTATCCTTTCCTTTTTTTTTTTTTTAAATTATATTATTAAAATATTATCTTTAGTTTACCTCTATATTCCTAATTGAAACATGAACGCACTGGCATACCTTTTATAGTAAAATTGAAATTAATTTTATCTATAATTTTTCATTGTTAATACTCATGCATATATGCCAAGAGCCTTGTAATTCAATTTGGTTAATCTGTATATATTAAGAAGATTTAAAAAGTTAGTTATTACTTTTTTTCCTGTCAAAAATACCCCTAAAGTAATTAACCAACAACTTAAAAATGTGATTAAAATAGTAAATTGGAAAAAGAAAGTTAGTTATTATTTTTTTTACTATAAAAAATACTCCTACCTAAAACTTAAAAATGGGGTTAAAATAGTAAATTGACAAAAAAAAAAAAAATTCCTACTTCTAAGTTGAAATGTCTTCCTGCTTTTAATAAATTTCTACTTTTACGTTAATTTAAATTCTTACTTCTACTCACTAACTCCCTACAAAATAAGATTACTCTTTTGTTAATTTTAAAACTCCTCCAATCTACAAAGAAATGTGCTACGTCCACAACATTTTTACAATAAATCATGGGTGGTTAGTTATTATTGGTTCAAATTTGAATTTAATACTGAGATTATTATTTTAACCCAACAATAACAACCAGTAACAACCTGCCACTTAGGATTTGTTGTAAAAATGTTGTAAAACTATTGTGGACATATCATTTCTCATCTACAAAACTCACCCCACGTATTCTTTTTTTTTTTTTTTTTTTTGGTGATTTGAAAAAGTAGAAATCTCAAATTATAATAAATGCAAATTATTAATCTTTACCCAAAAAATAGAAAAGCGCGCGTGCTCAAAGGCTAGTATCTTTAAATATTTTGATTATTTTTAATTGAAACATTTCTTCTCCCATTATGACTATTGAATTATAAAAATTAATACTCATGCATGTATATTATATAGATTGAAATGTTACTTAGGAAATGTATAGCTCCAAACAAACTCACATCTTTTAGGAGATTCAAGCAGATGTGGCGTTTTAGGTCGTTTCCTAATTGTGGAGGAAGTTGAGATAACAGGTTCCCCACACAAATATGTTCTTTTGCTTTCAATTTGCATTCTACGGCCCGCATAATCTTCTTTTTCGTTTCCTCCTCAATGTTGTGATAATTCATCCAACTTTGTATCTTCTTTATTTCCTGCTTCCTCTCTTTTCTCTGGTCCTCCGCCTTCTTTCTTTTTTTCTTCAATTTTGTATCTTCCAACTGCATGTATAACTGTCCCACTTCTACCGGTAAGTTCAATTTGTCAAATCATTTATTAGATAGACAAAGAAAACAAAAGTATTTTTGTTTTTACATGTGTGCGCATTCATTGTGACAAATTTGTTTCCATAAGTTTGAGATAATCTAATGCTGATCTTACTTCTTAGAGTTTAGTGATACTTCTTTGTTTTCTAGAGAGAGAGAGAGAGGGTTTAGGTTTCAAGTCCTTGATTGTAGGTATGGAATTTGTCTAGTTATATCAAATCAAAATTATCATAATTTATACTGATGGCCCTTTTAGTTGAAGTATCTATTTTGCATAACTGGAATTCCGTTTTCAATATATATATATATATATACACACACTTTCACTATGAAACCTAAAAGTATATTTTACTCTTATCTATTCTTCATTTATCCAATTAAAAAAGAAGAAAAAAAGTGTAGATTAGAGTTTGACCAGCATATAGCGCCAAATGCAGCTTATAGAAATCATTAGTCTCTACCTATTTAAATAATGCATGAGAAGGCTTCAGGCATTCGTTATCAAAACAGAGAAATCTGATTTTTATGTCTCTTAAAATAAATTATTTATAAAAATAAATAAAAAAACCCTTCGCAGAAGCAAAGACTATTGATGAGTATTCAAAATTCAGACTAAACAAACAGTGAAAGGATTTGCTGCATGTTAGCATGCAGCAATTGTTGCATAATAAGTTATGTGGTAGCAAACCCATGGACTCATGTTGGGAGTAATAACAATAATAATAAAACACACTTTTATATGGGAAAGGTTTTGCTGCATATTAGACCCTTTGACACATGTCAAAATATTGTTGACTGTAAAGATCAAAAACAGAAGAAGAAGAAAGATGCAAGCAGTTCAAGCTAATAAAGATGAAGAGTATTTGAAGAAGTTGGCTCAGGCACAGAGGCAGAGCATCAAAACAGAGCTAATACGACCTGTAGTTTACAATTAGTTCAATTAGAGGTTGTATATATGAACACGTGTAATGAATTGATTGGTTGTAGGTGTTAGATCCGTATATTGTGGAGTTAGTTAGAAGTTAGTTATTTGTGTTGGGGACATATTTTTATGTAATTGGCATATCCTTTGACAAAACACACTTTACTTGTATTTGGGTAAATCTAAGTAGGTTCAAGATGATCATCACAAGTGGTTAAATTGAAGACATGAAGATTACTCAAGAACTGCTCAAGAAAAGTGCAATCTGCAGGTCTCGATACCTCCTCGACAGAAGCTCGATCTGTCGAGATTCATTAAATCTCGATAGATGTCTCGATCGATCGAGCTTACGGATTTTCATCTTATAGCCACAATGTTTTTATTCTAAAATGCTATTTGTTTATGGGTTTGTATAATCCTTATTAGACTAGGAAAGCCCAAGGTTTGTGTAAACCTATTTGGAATAAGAGAGCCCATTAAGCTCCTATTTAAAAGAGGTGGGAAAAAGAAAAACCTAACCCTAGAGAGCTTCATAAGGTTTTCTTTTTGAAACCCTAGCCTCCTCCTATAGAAGAAAGAGTTCTTGTTACATTTCTTGTACGCCTTTGGGTTTTGTAACCAAGCAAAATCTCTTGCACCAACATTGAAGATCTTATTGGTGTTTCTATGTGAAACTGCTGCAAATCAACTACAACAATCAAAGGGTTGCTGTGGAGTTAGTCACGTACTGGGATTCGTGCAAAGGAGTAAGCCGCGTACTGGGATCCGCGCATCAAACTGGTTAGTCACGTACTTGGGAGCCGTGCATCAAAAGGGGGAACTGTCACTACAGATCAAGTCCAACTGGGTATTGGGGTAAGGGTTCAACTGTAAGTTGGTAAGGTACTTGGGATTCTTTTACTTGTAACCGCTTGATTTGATAATAGTGGAGTTTCGGGAGTGGTGACCTGAAAATCACCGGGTGGGGTTTTTGCCGCAAAGGTTTTCCCCATTCGTAAACAAATCACCGTGTCTTTTAATTTCCGCTGCATATTTTAGTTGTTTGGTGATTTGTTTGTGCTTCCACGTATTTGCATGTTAAATCGATTAATTAATAACTTGGTTAATTAATTAATTGGTTTAATCACAATGGGTCATTCAATTTGTGGCCTATCAAGTGGTATCAGAGCAGGTACACTCTGATTAGGTTTAATTTTTGTTGTGTTGATCCATTGACCCTTGTTGTCATGGAAACTCTTGATTGTTTTGATTTGCATGATCTTATGTTGAATGATGATGATGATATTCAAGATGCCTATTGCAAGCTTTATAATTTTTGTATGAAATCTCTTGAATGTTGTACAAAGTTAAAAGCTAAATTTAAAAATGTCAAACTTGAAAAAGATGATTTGATTGCAAAATTAGATGAAGCCAATAATTTGAATGAGAATTTTAAAAATCAAATTTCATCTCAGATGGACAAAATTAAGAGTTTGGAAGAGCAACTAGTTGAATTTAAAACTGAAGTTGAAAAATTAACTAGTGCCAAGCTTGTTGTTGAGCATAACTCAAAAGAAAAAGATTTTTATATTCCCCCATTTAAAAGGAATAATGAAGAGTTGAAAGCTAATATTGCTAGGATAGACAAAGGTAAAATTTCTGATGTTAACGCTGAAGTTTCTAAACCTATGTCTAAAACTCCTCCTAAGTTGAATAAAAATTCTGAATTTGTCCCCATTTGTCATCATTGTCATATTGTTGGTCATATTAGGCCAAATTGTCCCAGGTTGTCAACCTCTAAGGTTAGACCTCCTTCTAGGAAGCCGAGTAGCTCTAAAACTACTCATGTTTGTCACCATTGTGGTGATTCTGGTCACACTCGCCCTAATTGTTTCAAGTTGTTTCCTCATAAGCGAGTGTCCAATAGGTCTCATCCTTTGTCTAAAGGCTCTGTACCTATTCTTGGTGAGTTATTAAAAACTTTAAGCTTTTTGACTCAATTTCAGGGGAATTCTAATTCCTCTATATCTTTTAGTAATCATACTAGGACACGTGTCTTTTCATCTTCACAGTCAAAGACTCGTGCTGTGTGGGTGATAAAGGATCCTAAGACTTAATTGTCTTTTCTGTTTGTCCTCTGCTTTAATTCTTTTTATCTAAAGTAGGACTCTCTTTACTTGATTTCTTATCTACTTTTGGAATTATGGTTTCATGCATCTACATCTCTCTATCATGCCTTCATGCATATGCATCTAGTTTTATGCCTTGTTTTGTTTAACATGTTTTTGTGTGTTTACTTTCAGTTTTGTTTATTTTGTTTTTGATATAAAAATTAAAAAAAAAATTTGAAAAATCAGAAAAATCAGAAAAATACAAAAACAGTGTGTGTTTTGTGTACTTTGGTACTTGTGTACCTTGGATGGCCAATGAAACAGAGTTTTCTAAACTTTGTATCTTTTGTAGCTTAAATGAGCATCTCCATGCACAACTAAGCAAGTGAGTTTTGTGGCTCTTATTTGTGATGAGTAAGATTAAGTCATCTCTTGAACTTAACACTCATATCACTCTTTTTGACGGGTAGGACTAGAAAATCCTAAGAGAAAGGCATAAATAATCATCCCACCACTGTTACCCGTCAATCATAATATGACACCTGTATGCTTCGGCATAGCAAAAGTGCAGTGTCATAGACACCTGTATGCTTCGGCATAGCAAAAGTGCAGTGTCAAAGATATCTGTATGCTTCGGCATAGCAAAAGTGCAATATCTATACTTAACATGTTGGGTATTTCTTTTCTCTCTTTTTATGCCCATGCATGATATGCTTAAAAGAAAATATAAAGCAAAAAGATTAAAATGCTTTAAATATGACTGCAAGCGTGTTTTCTAGGAGATGTTGGAGTTATAGGATGTACCTCGAATGTGATAGTCCCCATCAAACAGTTACGATTGTGTGTGAGTTAAAGTTATTTTATCATATCTCAGATCTTCATAACATGTATACACATATGCAATCTTGCGATGTTTTCCACACACAACACGCAATATTCTTTGCTACTCTTGATACATGTGCAGATACAATGTGATTTGGCCATCACAAGTGTTTACATGTGCTAATGTATGCTCACTAAACTGTCTTGACTTGTTTTTTAAATATAAAATTGGTTAGACTCGTTTAGTGTGTGTGTGTGTGTTTCTGAGGATCCATGTGCTTAAAATTTTTGTTGATAGATGATTTTGAGAGCTTAATATGTTGATTGGATCATTGGTTGAGTTGCATGTCCGATTGCATTCATGTCTATGTTTTTCTCTTCTCGAAAAACTGTTTTTAAAAGCAAGCTCAACACCTCCTCGATACCTAGCTATCTATCGAGCTTCTCAAGTTTTTTCTTATCGCAATCTCGACACCTTCTTGACACCTGATGGATCGATCGAGAACGTTTCTGTCTCCTCGATAGCTTCTCGACACTTGATGGATCGATAGAGCTTCTCTTCTTGTGTCTGATGTCTTCTTTCTTGACACCTGTCTCGACACCTCTCGATCGATTGAGATTCCCTTGCATGCATTTCATTTTTTTGTTTTGCATTTTTTTTGTCCATAGCATCTTGTTATTCTTTTTCTTGTAGGTCTATGGTTCCTTGTTCTCCTCGTTTCCCTCTTTGTCAGTTTTCTGTCTGTCTCCTGTCATGTCTTTTGGCTTTTTATGCCCTTTGACAATCGTGTCAAAAAGAGGGAGAAATTTGAGAATTGAATGGCATTCCTCAGGAGGAGTAATAGACTTAAGGGGAGAACTTCATGTTAAAGGGAAGAATGTTTTTGATGTAACTAACTAAGCGGGAGAGTTAATTTGATACACATTGATATTGATATATTTTTTGTGTTGTGTATCTTTTGGTTTTGTAACCATTTACATACATCATGTGTTGTTTCTATATTTGATAATGATGTATGTGTTTCACTCTTTATCTCACATGTGTTGTTTCTTTTCTCTCTTTATGCACATGTTTCTTATTTATTTAACTTGTCATTATTTTCCACATTGTACCTTGATGTGTTTTGTTTAGTGCCTTTCAGGAAAGACAAGTTAAAGCCAAGTCAAGATTCCGAACCTTCTTCTTGCAACAACTTCCAAGGTTCAAATCTTTTAGACTAGGCTTGTTTATTCTGTAATCTTGAGTAGAATGTATTCTAAGACATTCAATGTACTCTTGTGGTTTTGTCACAGATTGCCAAAGGGGGAGATTGTTGGGGACATTTTTTTATGTAATTGGCATATCCTTTGACAAAACGCACCTTATTTGTATTTGGGTAAATCTAAGTAGGTTCAAGATGATCATCACAAGTGGTTAAATTGAAGACATGAAGATTACTCAAGAACTGCTCAAGAAAAGTGCAATCTGCAGGTCTCGATACCTCCTCGACAGAAGCTCGATCTGTCGAGATTCATTAAATCTCGATAGATGTCTCGATCGATCGAGCTTATGGATTTTCAGATTATAGCCACAATGTTTTTATTCTAAAAGACTATTTGTTTATGGGTTTGTATAATCCTTATTGGACTAGAAAAGCTCAAGGTTTGTGTAAACCTATTTGGAATAAGAGAGCCCATTAAGCTCCTATTTAAAGGAGGTGGAAAAAAGAAAAACCTAACACTAGAGAGCTTCATAAGGTTTTCTTTTTGAAACCCTAGCCTCCTCCTACAGAAGAAAAAGTTCTTGCTGCGTTTCTTGTACGCGTTTGGGTTTTGTAATCAAGCAAAGTCTCTTGCACCAACATTGAAGATTTTATTGGTGTTTCTATGTAAAGCTGCTGCAAATCAACTACAACCATCAAAGGGTTGCTGTGGAGTTAGTCACGTACTGGGATTCGTGCAAAGGAGTAAGCCGCATACTGGGATCCGCGCATTAAACTAGTTAGTCACGTACTTGGGAGCCGTGCATCAAAAGGGGGAACTGTCACTACAGATCAAGTCCAATTGGGTATTGGAGTAAGGGTTCAACTGTAGGTTGGTAAGGTACTTGGGATTCCTTTACTTGTAACCACTTGATTTGATAATAGTGGAGTTTCAGGAGTGGTGATCTGAAAATCACCCGGTGGGGTTTTTGCCGCAAGGATTTTCCCCATTCGTAAACAAATCACCGTGTCTTTTAATTTCCGCTGCATATTTTAGTTATTTGGTGATTTGTTTGTCCTTCCACGTATTTGCATGTTAAATCGATTAATTAATAACTTGGCTAATTAATTAATTGGTTTAATCACAAGGGGTCATTTAGTTTGTGGCCTATCAATTTGAGTCTTGTAGCAATCTTGGTATATATAGATACCTCTTGTACATTTAGTTTCTAATTAATACAATTGAATGAAAGTTTTTCTTCAATCTTGCTTTTCTCTCTAGCTTGTTCTCTCTTTCTTTCTCTGGTTTGCTTTCCTAGCTCTCTGTTTTCTTATACATGTTGCTTTTTTTTTTTTGCTGCCACATTGCAGCAAAACCTTTTCCCTTTTATATTTTGCAAATGAATGATGTGACGTACCGTCGGTCATATTGACTAGGAGCCCTATATCGATCAGAGATCAAAGCCAAAGAAGAAATAAGAAGATGTTGTCTGTTCTGCATAAACAACAGTAGCACAGTCTGTACTGTGGCTAAGCTGCAAGTAGTTTAGTTTGTGTATGTAACTATAGTCGAAAGTGTGCTACTCACGTGGCTATTAGTGTACAGCTGTCCATAGTGGAGTTTGTTACTTTGTTAAATGAGTTATTTCCCTCTTCCTTCTCTCTTCTCTAACTGTCTCTGTTTCTCTAGTATATATATATAAGTAGATCCTCTTGTATCATTAATTCAATTAATGAGAATTACGGATTTTACTCTCAGGTAGTTTCATTTTCTCATTCTCAAAAAAAAAAAAAAAAAAAAAAAAAAAAAAAAAAAAAAAATCATTTTCTGTTACCCTAAGCAATTGAAAAATGAAATGAGAAGAAAAGAATTCATACTAACCTGCAAATTTCCAATGAAGTATGAAAATAACAGCAAGCCAAGGAGAGAAATAAGAACTGTAAAGCAGCCTTCCCAGATATGACTACTTATTTGGAGGTTTTGACCAAAAGAACTGCAAAAACGGTGCAACTAATATGTTAAATATACTAACCATAGAAACCACACCCATTCTAAATTTCTCCAAACTAATTTGAAATGAAACTTTGTCTACTTAGGAAGCGTATGTTATGCATATTGAATATAATTATTAATAAAAAAAATTCTCAAAATAGCAACATGGAACAGCAGAGTCGAATTTGTACAAACCTTAGATTTCGCAAGCCCCACCAAAAACATTGAAAGAATTTTTCTGAGAAATTTTTGGACTGCACGACACCAGAATTAAGGGCTCCAAGAAATATTCCAAAATCAAAGAAGGTTGTATTTGGTGTTGTATTTGGTGGACTTATAATGCAAAAATCGTTTAGAAATGTGTAATTTCCTAAACTGTGATCACAATTGAAAGAACTTTCGCTACATTCCTTATTTTCACAGGCCTTGTACCAGCAAGCTGTCTCTCGTTCAATAGAAAGAAAATACCAAAAGGCTCCCAATACCTATAAGACCAGCCAGGCATTGAACATAAATTAATTCTTCATAAATTTTAACCAGATAATAGTAATTGTAGTTAATATCAATAATAATAAGGATTCAATAATGAAGAAGGTAGGTTATCCTTCTCACGTAAGGTGAGTCTTTTTCTCTACATGGGAGTCTTCTTCTCACTTGTTTTGGTGAGACGTTTGTGCTGATTGGTCTTTTCTGTGATAGTTTATCTTTTTAGTCTTTTTTTAGTCTTACGTTTTCAACTATGGATTCGGATTTTGTTCAAAAGTTACAAAATATTAACTTAACGGAAGATGAAGGAGAAGTTATTAGGGTTGGATCTGTGCATAGGGAAAGGATGTTGGAAGAATGCTCTCTTAGTTTGTTGGGGAAATTTCTCACGACTAGGTCTTTTAACCAACGTGCCGCCATGGCTTTATTGCGATCTGTGTGGAAGTTGGGTTCTGATGTCCGTATTGTTGATGTTGGCGATGGTGTTTTCCAATTTAAATTCACCATGGAGAGCCAGTTGAAGTGGGTGTTAGCAAATGGTCCATGGAGTTTTAAGGACCATCCTTTGGTGTTGTGCAAGTGGGAGCGGGGCATGACTGTGCATTCTATTCGTTTCAATTCAATACCAATGTGGGTACAAGTGTGGGGGCTTCCTTTTGATCTATTGTCTGAAGAGGTTGGTAGAGATATTGGTAATAGTTTGGGAAAGGTTGTGGAGGTTGATTTGAAAGTTTTTGCATCAGAACAAGCACGTTTTCTACGAGTAAGGGTTGAACTGCCATTGGAGAAACCATTATGAAGAGGGGGTGTTGTTGCAAGTCCGGAAGGTGATAAAGTTTGCATTGGTTTTAAATACGAAAGATTGGTGGGGCTATGCTTCAGGTGTGGTCGGATTGGTCATGAGGCCAGAGGGTGTTCTTTTCAAGTCGATCACCAACAAGAACTCCCTTATGGCGAATGGTTGAAGGCCGGTATTCGTAAAAACATTGCTTCTGCTAATACCGGTGGCGGTTTGGTTCGAAGAGAGGTTGATACGCACGTAGGTCCAAGCCATGGCAGAATATCATTGCAATCTGATAGGGAGAAAATAAGCAAGGAAACTCATTCTGTGGGAGGAGTTATAGGGCGGAAGCATGATCCAGTTGACAATGGTGTTTCTATTGGTGGGCCGTCCAAGGGTGGTGCTGTGTTTGGAGCGGTTGAGAAGGCTGGAACAGTTGCATTGGCTGTGAAAAGTCCTCCTGTCTTTGAGGCTATAATTTCGGAACTTGATAAGGCAATCCATTCAAAACCTATTATTTCAAATACTAGTTCAGTCCGTGTGGAACAGTTGGAGGACAAAAGCGATTTTTACTCGGGCTTGGTTGAAATAGAAGTGATGGATGCTGACTCATCTCTGAATAAGCAAATTCCCATAGACAAAAACGTGGAGCCATGCACTTCTTTGTGTCTTCAGGAGGTTGCATGCAATATCAACGTTGGCAAAGGCATGGGCCAAGTAGGTAGTGATCCAAAGGTTGGTAGGCCCAAAAGAAATGCAAATAAAACAAAAGATGCTTTTCACAATGTACATGGCCCATCTTTAGATGATTCTGGTGGAGTTACTTTTCAAAAGTCCACTTCAAAGGAGCAAAACTTACTTAATGCGGCTGGAATTGGGCTCAAGAAAGGGACTTGGAAGAGGGCTCAAGTTAAGCCACGAACTGTTGTTGAAATGCCACTTTATACTTTGCCAGGTCCAAAGAGGAGTAATAAGGAAATCTTATGTGAGACAGAGAAGGCAGATGGAGCAAAAAAGAAAACCAAGGTGAGTAACAGTGAAGTTTTACATGCTTTTTCTGGGGTAGATCAGATTACATCGGCAGAGGTTGCTATGCAACCCCGCCGGGAATTATGAGTCTATTGAGTTGGAACTGCCGAGGGCTTGGGAACCGTCGGACAGTTCGTGCCTTGGTGAAGGTAATCAATAAACAAGATCCCAATATTGTCTTTTTAATGGAGACAAAATCTAGTTTGGATTGGATGCTAAAAGTTCGTGATTGGTGTAAATATAAAAATGGTTTTATTGTGCCTAGTAGGGGAAGTAGTGGTGGTTTAGCTTTATTTTGGAAGAAAGAGATTAGGCTTGATATTCAAACTTACTCACATTCACATATTGATGCATGGGTAGATGGGGAGGATGGTATTGGTTGGTGGCATCTTACCGGTTTTTATGGTGAACCTGATACTTCTAAAAGAGGGGAGTCATGGCAAACACTTAAGCAGTTGCATGGGACATCTTCTTTACCATGGTTAGTAATTGGGGACTTTAATGAAATTATTAGCATGGCTGAAAAGGAGGGGGGAGTAATAGAACAAGACAGCAAATGAAATATTTTGTTGATACCATTAACTTTTGTGGTCTTAAAGAAGTTCGATTTACGGGGCCATTGTTCACTTGGTTGTATTCAAAAGAGGATGGGACTCAAATTAGAGAAAGGTTGGATAGAGCTTTGGCTACGATGGAGTGGTTTCATTTATTTCCAATGGCCAAGCTTGTTCATCTTACATCATCGGCTTCAGATCATTCCCCTCTTATTCTTCAGTTTTTTGCTAAAACAAGAAAAAAGAAGATGGATAGGGTTTTCCGGTTTGAATCAATGTGGTTAAAAGATCCAAGATGTGAGGCTATTGTGGAGGAAGCTTGGGATGAAGGATTACTTGGTGGGTCGGATGATGTTCTCAATAAATGCTTGGAGAGTTGTCGTGCTAGACTTGAGGTGTGGAATGGTTCAGAATTTGGCAATGTGGGGAAAACAGTAGCTGAATTGCAGAAAAAGTTGGAATGTTTAGAGTTGCAACCTTCAACACCGAATATGATTAGATCATTGAAGAATACGAGAATTGAGTTGAATTGTTGGTTGGATAAGGAAGATGATATGTGGAGACAAAGATCAAGAAGTAGTTGGCTGCAATCAGGAGATAGGAATACCAGGTTTTTCCATGAGAAAGCTTCTGCAAGATATAAAAAGAATTTCATAGAGGGTCTGTTAGATGAGAATGGTAGGTGGTTGGAGGGAGATGATCACGTGGAAGAGTTAATGTTGCGGTACTATGAGAGGCTTTTTACCAGCAGTGGTCCTACGGATTTTGAAGAAATTTTAGAAGCAGTCCAACATAAAGTCACCCCAAGGATGAATCAGATACTGGTAAGAGAGTTTACTGAGGTTGAAGTGAAAAATGCCATTAAACAAATGTACCCGTTGAAGTCTCCTGGACCGGATGGCATGCCTCCATTGTTTTATCAACACTTTTGGCCCAAGATTGGTGCTGTGGTTACTTCAACTGTTTTGGCCTTTCTTAATTCAGGTATCATCCCACCTAATTTTAATCATACACATATTGTCCTTATTCCTAAATGTAAAGAGCCAAAATCTGTGACTGATTATAGACCCATTAGTCTTTGTAATGTGGTTTATAAAATTGCATCAAAAGCTATTACTAATAGATTGAAAAAAGTACTTCCTTCTATTATTAGTGATACTCAAAGTGCATTTGTGCATGGTAGGTTAATCACTGATAATGTTCTTGTAGCTTATGAAATGATGCACCATATTAGTCAAAAGAAGAGTGGTAGAATTGGTGATTTGGCTCTAAAACTTGATACGAGTAAGGCATATGATAGGGTAGAGTGGATATGGTTGGAAAAAATTATGCATAGGTTGGGTTTTGATGAGAAATGGTGTACTTTGATTATGAGATGTGTCACTACTGTTTCTTATTCAGTGAAGATTAATGGCAAACCTAAAGGGCATATAGTGCCAGGTAGGGGAATAAGGCAGGGTAACCCTCTATCTCCATATCTATTCTTGCTATGTGCGGAAGGTCTTTCTGCTCTTATTAAGAAAGAGGTGGAGAATGGAAGATTAGGGAGAGTTGCGGTTTGCCGTAGGGGTCCAAAAATATCCCATCTTTTCTTTGCCGATGATAGTCTCATTTTTTGTAAAGCTTCTTTGGAAGAGTGTGATGCCCTTCAGAGGGTGTTGAGGGTTTATGAATGTGCTTCGGGCCAACAGTTAAATCGTACCAAAACTTCTCTGTTTTTTAGTAGTAATACTCCTATGGATATTCAAGAAATTATTAAAGAGAGGTTTGGGGCTCAAGTGATTAAGCACCATGAAAAATATCTTGGTTTGCCATCATTGGTGGGAAGAAATAAGAAAAATACATTCAACTCTATTAAGGACAAACTAAGAAAAAAACTTGCTGGTTGGAAAGAGAAGTTATTGTCTAAGGCAGGAAAAGAAGTGTTGATAAAAGCTATGGCACAGGCAATACCGACATATACTATGAGTGTTTTTAAATTGCCTGATTCTCTTTGTGAGGATTTGACGTCTATGATACGTAATTTTTGATGGGGGCAAAGAAATGAAGAGAGGAGGATAGCTTGGATGAGTTGGGAAAAATTATGTGCTCCAAAAAGTTGTGGTGGGATGGGATTTAAAAAACTTAAGGAGTTTAACTTGGCTTTATTGGCTAAGCAAGGGTCGAGGCTTCAACAAGGTCATGATTCATTGGTGTATAAGGTTTTGAAAGCTAAGTATTTTCCTACATGTGATTTTTCACAGGCTGTTTTGGGCAATAATCCATCATTTACTTGGCGGAGTATTATGTTTGCTCAACCCCTTGTTAAAAATGGTTTACGGTGGAGGCTTGGTAATGGTGAGAGTATCCGGATTTGGGGTGATAAATGGCTGCCTAAGCCTTCAACGTTCATGGTTTCATCTCCTAGATTGTTTATGCCACATGATATGAAGGTTGTAGAATTGATAAATAAGGAGGAGGCTTCGTGGAAGGCTGATGCTATAGATGCTCTATTTATGCCGCATGAAGCAGAGGTTATAAAAGCTATCCAAATAAGTTCTCATTTGCCCGAAGATAAACTGATTTGGGCTTGGAGCAATAATGGAGTGTTCTCGGTGAAGAATGCCTACTGGGTTGCTAGTCAAATGTCAATAGCTGAATTTTCTGGTTCAAGCTCTGATGGCAGCCAAGAAAGGAGATTCTGGAATCGTTTATGGCAGATCAATGTGCCTCACAAAATAAGGCATTTTGCTTGGAGGGCTTGTCAGGACATCTTACCATTGAAAACTAACCTTGTTAAAAGAAATGTTTTGCAAGTGGCTACATGTGATGGATGCAACGTGGAGGAGGAAGATTCTATCCATTTTTTCTGGAAATGCAGCAGAGCAAAGGAGCTTTGGTCATCGTCCAAGCTGGTTTTTCCAAATGTAATGGACCGGTTAAGTTCTTTTAAGGACATGGTTTGGTGTTTATTGATGGATGAAAAAAGCTCACCGGAAAACTTGGAGTTGCTGCTAATTGGTGCATGGGCGTTGTGGGGAAACCGGAATGAAGTTAGATGTGGCGGGAAGAGAAAGGATGGTAGGATGCTTCTTCATTGGGCGACTCAATATCTGGAGGAATACCGATCTGTCATTATTCCGTCACCAGTTACAAATAGTTCCGTTTCTCATATTCAAAGATGGAACCCGCCACCCACATTGTGTTTTAAATGTAACGTTGATGCTGCTGTGTTTGCTGAGTTGAAGTCTGTGGGAATTGGTGTGATTGTAAGGGACTGGCATGGGCACTTTGTAGCAGCTATGTGCAAGAAGTTACACGCACCACTGGGACCTCTTGAAGCGGAATCGAAGGCTGTTGAAATTGGTATGCAGTTCGCAAAGCAACTGGGTTTATTGGACATAATCATGGAGGGTGACTCGTTATTGGTTTCTAGAGCGTTGAATCAGTCATCTTCACCACCGGCCTCAATTGATGCGGTAATAATGGGGATTAGTTTAGCTTCATTGGAGTTCCAAAATGTGTATTTTTCTCATGTAAAGCGTAATGCTAATTCCCCAGCTCATTTGTTAGCAAAGTATGCCAAGGGCATAGTTAATCAATGTATGTGGATGGAGAATTGTCCTAGTTTCTTAGAGCTTGCAATTCTTCATGATGTAAACTCTAATGTTGTTTAATATTAAGTGTGTGATTTCCTATCAAAAAAAATAATAATAATAAGGATTCCGAAAATGGTTCTTTAAATTTTAAAAGAAAAAAAAAAAAAAAAAAAAAAAAAGCTATCCGCAATAAATCATTCTAATAACGCGAATATAGATTCCTTGGTCTAATAATTTTTTTCTATACTTTTGTGATCAATTAAGAAATACTTGAGAAGTTATGAAGGGGCATCATATCAATTGCAGGATATATAAGTTAGACATAAAGGCATCCAAACCTATTGATTTACTGGAAGAGCATTCTGTTTGAATACATCCATTACTTTGGTAGGAATCGATTAGTGCAGCTTTGGTGGGATCAAATGGCTGGTCATGTACCTAAGCAGAGGTTTTGCATAATGTTTTGCTTACGTTTTCCCCAAATGAAGTTGTCCCCAAATACCGGGGATCAAGGAGTGTACGAATTCTAGAGGCATTTGTACAAGAGACTTAATACATGCAATTGCAGAAATGAATTAAAATGAATGATTTCACAATTTATAATTGTATGTTTATAAGGGGGAAAACAAGTATTCTTTTTCTGTTTCCGCGTTTGATGCTTTTCATTTACTAAGAGTCCATTTAGTTGAAGAGATTTGGGGGAAGATGGAAAAATGGGAGGAAAAAAATGACTTTTTGTGTTGTTTAGATGGAAAAGAAAATTGGTAGGGCTTAAATGTTTTCTTTCCAAGTCCACCAAAATACAATCCCCCCAAATCGGAGAAAAATATGGAAAGAAAAGAGAAACACAAAAAGTGACTTGCATTTTGGACGAATATGTCCATGCACATCAATATTTCTCTTTTCTTCTTTCATGGTTGACTGTTGTCGTTTTTTTTGTTACTTCTCATTCTTTTTCTTTTTTCTTTTTTCTTTTTTCTTTTTCTCTTTTTATCTGGTTTTTATTTCTCGCATGTTTTGGCTTTTTTTCATCTTTTTCTTTTTTTTCTTTCGTATTTATTGTTTTCTGTTATTTCTCATCTTTCTTTTTTTTTATCCTTTTTTCTCTCACATCTCTTTTGGGTTTTTGTATTCAATTTTTTTTAATGAGGTGTCCATCCATACACAATTTTTTTTAATGAAAATATAATTTGTTTTATTTTATTTAAAAGGGGCATAAGAGTAAATTTATATAAATTATATTTTTCTTTCTTTGATTTTGCTTCTCAACCAAATTAAAAAAAAAAAAAAAAAAATGTATCCCCCCACTTTTACAAAATCTCTCATTAAAAAAACAAACAAACAAACAAACAAACATTGATTAAAAAAGAAGATACTCTTCGAGGTAAAATTCAATGAATATGAAATCATGTACAAAATAAAACTTACATGACTGGCAATGATGTACAGAAGGAAGTTGAATGCAGCTTTGACCCATATGGGGGTACTGAAAAATTTTTTGGCTCTCCTCATAGGATCTTTCAAGGATAGGTAGATTTGAACAACTCTTGGAACATATTGTAAGAGAACAAAAGAAGTCGACAAATTTCTTCTCTTCAAAGATTTTGAGCCTTTTAGTTCTCGAAAATAAAATAAAATTACCACCTGAATAGATTACAACAAGTTAGAGTTAAGGGATATGTTTGTTTGTTTATATCTCTTAAAACAGATTGTTTAACCTAATATATTGGCCAAGTGATTACTTAGGTTAATTATAAGATCTAGGTTAAACAATAACAAATCATATCATGCAAAACAGCGAAAAATAAAGAACACAACGATATGATGACCTATGAAAACCGATAAACCAACAGTTTCAAAGTAAAAACCTGGGGAAGATTTGACATAACTATCCTCAAGGTAAAACAAATCTACTATAGAGAGAATTGAGGTTTTTACAATCAAATTTAACCCTAAATCTATTATTACCTCCAGTAGTAACTTACTGACACGACTACGTACAAACTCCGAATTCACGGACTCCTTCTCTCTTGGATTTGCAGCACACAAGCACTCACGCTTGTGAATTTGAGATCCCACTCAAAGGTTTCAGATCACGGCTTGTTGATCTATGTAGCAACTAAATTCCACCAGCACTTAATTGTAGATCTTGTTTCAGCAAATGCTTATAGAGTTAGAAGGTACAGAACCTCTCAGATCTCTCATAATTAACTCACAAGTCTTCCAAGAGTCTTCAAAGCGTGGCTAGGGTTTTCCTTTTATACGTAGGAGTATTAAATTGAAACCCTAAACGTTTTCGCGAGCTTTGGCCTATTTAAAATTCTGCAAAAATTCTTTTTCTGCAATTTTTGATCGATCGAGCTTCACAATTCAATCGTTCAAGCTTCACAGAAAAATAATTCTTTTTCCTATAGTTTGTACATTCTTGAGTTTTGACCTATACAACTTTGAGCAATGTCTAACACCAATTCTAAACATGTTTTTGTTCTCGGTTTGCCAACACATACAAGTTGAAATTCTAAAAATTTAATCCTAAATCTTCAGAACCTAACAAGATAAAATCTAAATACGTAGGACAATGTCAATTTTGAATAAAACAATCATCATTGGTATGAAATAGCATTTCACGATAAACAAATTAGCTCATGAAATCTCTTCCTTCTAGCTACCTCAAAAAATAAACAAAAGGGGAGGAGGAAGCTCTTCCTTACCTGTGGGAAGGGAAGAATAACGAGAATGTCAATTAGGAGGTATGGCCACAAATGCCTCCTTGCTATTTTCCAAACCTCTGCAATTGGCTTATAGGTCTCATCTTTAAAGCCATTATAAAATTGCAAAATAATATTTATAACGCCAATAATATCATTAACCGATCGAAAAATAATAGCTATATTTCTCAACTTTTTGTCTAACCCAATGCACTTCTTATCTTCGTTGATCACAAGAACGTACAAGAACAAAGGATCCATTGATATTGCAATCACACACGACACTCCAAATATTATCCTCCAGATTCGAGTGAACACGTGAGGCGGTTCAATAATTTTCTTCAGGGTTCTTGATATTTTGGGTGAATCACCTTCATCATTCCAGAATTCCTTCTCTCCAGCTTCGTATCCATTCTTCAATTGTTGCCCCTCAATATCCTGATCCCTGAACAAAAACATAGCGAACATAAAATTACTCAACGACACTTACACAATGTATTTTTCAATGGAATAAAAAAAGAACGAATCTGTTGAAGAACACACACAATGTATTCACATCTTTCTATTCAGTTCAGTTTTCCTTAGGTCAATAGAGACAAAAATAGGTTGTCCCATCAGCTAATTGGAATTCTGGTAACTATGTAAATGTCTTAGGGTCCGATTGGAAAAACTATTTGAGAAAGTGCGTTTTCAAAAATAGCATTTTAAAATAAGCGTTTTGAAAACACAATTTTGAAAATCACAATAAAATGTATGGCAAACTTTGTGAATAGTATTAGTCTAAAATTGTTGTTTCAGTGCAAATTACCAAAAAGGACTTAGGGTATGTTTAGTAACTTTTTTTTTCTCCTTATTTTCTGTTTCCAAAAACAATTTTCTATTTTTGAAACTAAAAAACTTGTTTGGCAACTCAAAATGGAAAGAAAATTAAAAAAAAAAAAAAAAAAAAACTGTTCTCAAAACTCAATTTATAAAGGAAACTGAAAACATGCAAAAGGCTGTTTTCAGTTTCTAATTTTCAAAAATAAATTAAAACACGCATTTAATTTAATGAACCTGTCTCATATAATGAGTAAGTATTAGAGTTCAAATCCTAGTAACAACATATTTTAGTATTTTTTATTTTTTTTTCTTCAAAAAATTATCTTTTTAATTTCAGCTAACCAAACATGTTTTTTATTTAAAAAATACATGAAAATTGTTTTTTCTTTATATTCCCAAAAACAAGTTTTTGAAAATAGAAAACAAAAACTATTACCAAACATAACCTTAGCATTTAGTTTGTCAACTATTTAGTTTGTCTACTAAACAGTAGACAAACCATCATCCAAATTTCAATACATAAAAAAATATAATTAAATACAACCAATTACATGATGTATTGTTGTATATTTTTATTAGGTATAATAATAGTTTGTTGTGTTCATTTAACAAATAAAGATGAAAAGGGAGTATTGTTATTATGATAAAAAAAAATAAATAAAAAATAAAAAAATAAAGATGAAAAAGAAAAGTCATAAAAGAGTTTATGAACCATACCATTACCTGACCACCTGGGGACTCTAAATTTTGAGACTTCTAGTTTCAACCATACACATGGTAGAGGTAGGATGGGTAATTGATAAATGTTGCTTGGTAAAATCAAAAAGTCACTCTCTCTACTTCATAAAAATGATGGAAGAACGAAAGAAGTAAAGAAAGAAGAACTGAAAGAAAAAAGGTTGAAGAGTTAGGATGCTGGAGATTTAAAGGAGATGAGCTAAGAAAAGTGTGAAGAAACTTGAGGGTGTTTTAGGTATTCAAACTTTAGAATGTATAGAGTGATTTGCGTTTTCAATGAAGTTTTTCAAAAAGTTATCCTATACCTCAGTTTCAAAACGCAATATTTGACGTTTGAAATAACGCAATTTCTAGTAAAATCGTTATACCAAACACACGCGTATTGATGATTTAGATAAAAATGCGCGTTTAAGATTTCATAACAGCATATCTAGGCGGGCTCTTAATTAGGGCTAGCTAGTCTTTCTTTTCTTTTCTTTTTTTTAAAAATATCTATTTAATTTTGTATTTATACATAATTAAATTGTGGACTTAAGATCTCAAAAGTTATACCTAATTTGCTTTCAAAGCAGGGCCAGTCTTGGGTCTAAGGCGCCTTACAAGAGAAAGGACCCCAAATGTAAGGGCGATAAGTGATTTTTCTTTTTTTAATTTAAAAAAAAAAATTAGTTGTATATTTTTTCTTTCAATCTTAAAATTGCCAAAAAAAATTGAATGAGGTTAGAGATAATACAAATTTTACTCCATAAATTTTACAAGTAGATACTATGTCAATGGAAATTATTCAAATAAAAAAAAATGTTAGAAATACTACAAATTTTACTATATAGTCTTTACAAAATAATGTGACAATAAATATTATTGGTGGCTTCAACAACCTAATAAATGTCTATTTAAATTAATTTTTCTTGTTTGATGACATATCTTTGTAAATCTCATGTTATAAAATTTGTAGTATCTCTAGCATCAGTTATTCAAATACGTACGCATATGTTATTTTTTTGAAGTGCCACATATCACATTCATTGTCATATCACTTTGTAAGTTTTTTGGGTGTGGAATTATGTGCTAATTAGGATATGGCAATATAATTTTGTTTGTATAAGAGAATTTAGGGTTGTCTAGGGTCAACAAAATTACAATAAATTTTGGTTAATTATAGATGATTTTCAGAAATTTTTTTATAAATATATATATGTTACATCTCTTTTTGTTTTTGCTGTTTTAGATAGGCATGTAGTGAGACAGGGGGAGGTGAGAATGTGAAATTCGAATCACAAATATGGACCCCTACAAAGAATGACACTTTGTTTGAAGAAGAAGACATGAAGACTTTTTAATAAAATTCAACAATAGTCGGCAAAAAATACATAATTGAGGTGTGAAGGAACATCCTCCATCTTCCGTCATTGCACTTTGTTAATGCTAAAAAGATGTTAGTTTTATTTTTCCTGTATTAATTTAGCATTAAATCCTTTTGCAAATTATCAATCTGGGGGGCGGGGAGGGGGATTTCATACTTCGGCCCCAACAATAGAATCCCGGTTCAATCCATGAGGAAAAATGCACCACGATGAAATGTCAAAGTACTTTGGTGGTCGGATGGGTAGAGTGGATGCCTACTGTAAATAAAGTAATAAACCGTACAATTGCACCAATACGTGGTGTACATTTAGGGATCGATGTGAAGCATATCTAGTTCTTTGGTGGCAGCTGGTCTGGTTATCTAAATGCATGCCTGAGAATCCTTTGGTGCTTGGTTAGCAATATTAAAATTACAACAATGGATAGGCTGGTTTCTTGTAACTAAACCATATAAAGGTGACTTGTTATGCTCTTCTAGCAGGGGAAGCTTTTTTTTTTTTTTTTTTCTTTTATATACTATGTCAAGTTATCAACCTTCCTTTTTACCAAAAAAAGTTATCAACCTTCCTAGTTGCCAAGCATGACATAAAGACTGCACTTTATTGGATGAATGTCGAAGATTGTTACAAGAGAGAATCTGACACAGCACGCGTTCATGTGGATGACCCAAACGACGATCCCAGAGAATGGAATTAACACACTCAGAGACATGAACACTAGGAGAGGAAGACTTGGATGAGATGGAGGAGAGCTTGTAGAATCCAAATTCATTTTACCCACACGCAGAATAGAATTTTTTTGGGACAGAGTACCATAGGAAGCCATAATGTGCAGATGGTGATGGTGCAGGTTTTAAGTAGAGATAATAACATATTTGACAATGGATGCATAGATCTCCTTGAAAATATTGGCCACCACAGACCACCGGTGTTAGGATGACCCCGACCAGTTTCACAACCTTGGTAGTGGCGACCAAGGTCTTTGTGGAATACGGAGAACCATGTTGTGCAATATTAGCCTATGGTGTGTTAGATTTTAGACCCCTATAAACATAGATTGTTTAACCTAATTTAAAGCCAAGTTGTTACTTTGTTTTATTAAACAGATCTAGGTTAAACAAATGTCAATTATGGGTCCATTTAGATTGAACTTATTGTTGCTGAAACTGAAAACTAAAAACACTGTAGCAAAATAATTTTTAAATGTATAAATAGTACCGTAGGACCCATTTTTAATATTTTTTATTGTATAAACAGTGCATGAACAGTGCGTCAACAGTGCACGCACTGTTCATGCACAGATTTTTTGTCTCTCAAAGTCAAACCATGCGGCCAAAAAAAAAAAAAAAAAAGAGGAAAACGCGTTTGCTGAAACACAAACGCGGAATCCAAACCCCACCTATATCACAAATAGCGGAAAAGTAAAGAACACAACACTGCAGAAGACGCTGCCTATAATGGCCTTTTTTTTAGTGGCATTCATAAAAAACAAGAAAGTAGAGTCTTTGTTTCCTAGCATTGTTTCTAACGACCTCAACTATAGTTTGAATGAAAAGGGAGGGGAGACACATGGAAGCACCAGCGATAAGATCATATAGAAATGTACAACTATCAATAGGAATAGTATGCACATGTGATAGAGGAAAAATGTTATGGCATGCAATCCTAAACAACGGATAGTTAACCTCAGTTCACTCATGACAATTAAGTCTGGGCTCATTACCCAATGTCATTGGTTTACCACACAGAAATGACATGACATCATCAAGAGTTGGAGACTCAGTATATGGATAAGTAGGACAATGAACAAGAGGGATAGAAAAAGCATCAGCCACTACATTCTTAGTGATCTGAAACTCTTCACCTTGAATCCAAGTAGTTAAGAGACCACCGAACACAGCAAAATGAACAGACAAATTAAAGTAGAATTCTCTAATTATAGCAGTAGGAGAAGGCTCTAAACTTGGACAGATAGGTAACCAACTCCTAGACTCTATATTTTTCTTAACAAAAGGATCTAACTCAACTAGAAAGACCTTCCTTTCACACCAAATGGACCTAGACTTGACAAATGATTCAAACTTTTGAGAGTTAGCTAGAGTGTGAAACCTAACAGAATCAAAAGGTTCAATAGAGGTAGAGGTGGACTCAATAACTCTTTTGACTTTGGTTTTGGTTTTCTTAGGACCCATTTCTATGATCTAAAGAGGGTGAACACAAAGAAAAAAATAAACAAACCAAGGGCAGACTACATTAGAGAGATAAATAGGATACATACATACATACATACATACATACATACATACATATATATATATATGCAATCTTGAAAATCGACATGATGCATTGACTCAAATGATGCATGAACTAATGCATTGAGGTGTTCAAAATCATATAATTTTGATAAATTGATCAAGAAAATCTTGTTTTATGAAAATTCTCCAATTTGTGAAGAACATAAACCCTCATTTTTCAAAAACACACAAATTGAGCAATTGATCATCACAAGAAGTTTGAAACAAGTTATAAACAATCAATCAATCAATAACAAGGATCAATTTAACCTAATTTAGCCCAATTGAACAAAATCCCCAAATTTCTCACGAACACATAAGCCCTAATTTCGAAAATTTTCATGAAACATGAAATTTTTGGAATTAAAGCATAGGAATCATGTATATGTCATGCTTAGACAAAAACCCAATGATCATTTCAAAATAACACACCCAAAAACATCAAAAACCCCAAATTTTCTTAAGTCCAAAAATTTCAGAAAATTAAATGATTTATGCATGAAATGAATGTAATTTGATAAAAAAAAAAAGAAAGGGTAAAAGAGTCATACCAAATGTGTAGAAGAAAACCCTTGAAACTTTGACTCAAAAAATAATAATAATAATAATAATTGTTCTAAGAGGGATCGAGAGGGATCAAAGAAAAAGAGTGAATAGGAAAAAACTGATCTATCAAACCCTTAAGAATTTGAAATTTTTGAAAATCAATTGGTCAAGAGGAATCGAGCAACAATTGAAAGGGTAAGATTAAAAATTTTGATCAATCAAGGTTCAATTGAGCAGGAATCGAACCAGATAGAAACTTTTGGCCTAAAAACTGGACAATTTCGATCAGTCGAGGATCAGCGTCAATTGATCAAACCAATGAAAATTTTGAAATTTTGAAAATTTTGTAGGAAAACAACTGAAAAGCAGTTTTTATGATATGAAATGCATATGAACACTCCCAGAAGATTTCAAAACATTTTGCTCTCAAATTTTCAAACTCAAACACAACCAAGAAGTAAAAAATCACTCAATTTAAAATTTCTAAAACATTTTTCTTCAAAATCCACCCTAATCAAGAAAAAGTGTATTAAACATCACTTCTTATACAATCAAAGATGGACAAATTAGACAACACACACAATCTTACGTACAAGATTTAGCATTGATTTGCATGTAGTGTGTGCAACAAGTAAGTGTACAAAACACAAAATAGGTGATATGTAAATAGTATTCAAGCAAATTTTCTACATTATCAATCACATTGGTTTGAAAGTGACTATCACTTAAAGAGTTACATCATATAACTCCCACATCTCCTAAAAAAACACGCTTACAATCATTTAAAAGCATTTTGATTCTTTTTGCTTTTTGCTTTTTGCTTTTTCTTTTGTTTTATTGTTATGCATGGGCAGATAAGAGATAGAAAAGATAATACCCTTTGTGTGTGTGTGTGTGTGTATATATTTTATATACCTTTTTTTTTTCAAACACCTCGTTTTATCCTGCTGTGCAAATGCTACACCTTACTGAGCACAACTTTTATGATTTGCACACAGGTGTTTATGATTGGCGAGTAACAGTAGTGACATAGTTATTTATGCCTTTGTCCTAGGGTTTTTTAGTCCTAATGATTAAAATATGTGACATCAAAATCAAGATCATTTGTTTAAAGACTATAAACAAATCACGCAATAAAGCATAAAGTATCACAAACTAGTAAAATGCAAAAACAAAGATTATCAAAGCTAAATAAGGTGCACAGTAAATGGTGTGCAAAAAAAAAAAATGCTTTTGAATTTTTTTATTAAAAAAAAAATCTTGAAAGACATCCTAATCAACCCTAGAATGAAATGCATGAAAATAAATAAATAAACAATTTGTCTAAAGAATCAAGAGATAAAGCACGAGAACCATGTCAAACAAGCTCATTTATGATGAGCTTTTTGCATCCACACTTTCTTAGATGCAGACTTGAAATTTGAGTTTCTAGACACATGAGATTTTGATCAACTCCAAAATTTGCATAGAGGCTGAGAGCTTTTACCAACTCATAAATAAGTATCATGGGATCTTGTGCTTTTGGCACAAACACTTTTTCTTTAGTTGCTTGCTTGCTAGCATGCAACTTGAAGCAGTTTAGGCAAGTATGCCCAGCTCCACCATAGGAATGACAAAACCACTGAGGCTTGTACTGTTCTTACCTACAGGATGAGCAGGCTGCTTAGGTTTGGTGTCACTTAGATCTACTCTAATTCTCCTAGTGGCTAGGATTTCTTCCTTGTGAACCCTTACTTCCAGTTTAGGCACAAACATAGGAGGGATAAACTTAGTATAAGTCAACATGGAGGAAGAACCACCCTCAACATAACCTAACCCAGTCTTGTCAGATGAAGATTTTTGAACATTCAATATGTTATCAAGCTTAGAACTAGAAGTCCTATCAAGTTGTTCTCTAACAACATGCAATTCAGTTTCTAAACTTTTAACCTTTTCAACAAAAGACATGTTTTCAATCTTAACAGCATTAATGAGTTCATTAGCATCAAACAATTTGACTAAAAGGTTTTTCTTTTCAAGTTCAAGAGTGTCTATCTTTTTCAAACCAAGGTTAATTCATGGCATCTTTTGCTGCAATCTTGCAAAGCTTGTTGTAAGCCTCTTGCAAGTCAGCATTCTCAAAGAGTTCCCCATTAGAAGGATTCTCATCAACAATTACAGGTTCACTAACTACAGCAGTAGCATGAAGGCCATGAAATTTCCTTCTTGATCACTATCAGACTCGTGACCAAATTCCTCATCATCACTAAGAGTGATAGCCATAGTTTTACCTTTGGACCTCAGTATGTGGGACATTCAAATCTTACATGTCCATATCCTTGACATCCAAAACATTGTTAGCCTAAAGAGTTGTTAGAAGATTGACCAACCTTATCTTTACTAGAATTAGGTTTTTCTGAAGAACCATTTTTGGTTGTTCATTCTTCTTCACATTCTTAGGGTCAGCAAAGTTTTTGTTTCTTGCCCTTCTATTATTATTTTTCAAAAAGTTTCTAAAATGTTTGGCAAGAAAAGCAATCTCTATAGATGACATCTCATCATCAAACACACTCTCATCAACATCATCTATAGATTTCAAGGCCATAAACATGGACTTGTTAGTCATGGGTAGGTCAGACTCATAAGATTGAAAAGATCTTACAAGTTCATCCACAACAATAATGTCCACATCCTTGCTCTCAATTATGGTAGTGACTTTGGGCCTAAAGTCTTCAGTCAAGGATCTTAAGATTTTCCTAACTATCTTAGGTTCCTCATAAACTTCACCCAAGCTAAATGCAGAGTTTACTATGTCATCGAGTTTAACGTAAAACTCATCAAAAGTCTCATCATGTACCATTCTAATGCTCTCAAACCTAGAAGTTAACAGTTGTAGTTTATTGATTTTCATAGCTTTTTTTCCTTCATGCATAGTTTGTAGGATATTCCATGCAGTGTGTGATATCTCTACATTAGAAATCCTTTTAGATTCTTCTATTGAAACAACATTAAATATCGCATTCATAGTCTTACTATTAAAGCTAGTTGCTTCCTTTTAGGCATCGTCCATTGAGCCACAAGAGTGGCAGGTCTTTCCCAACCAACTTCCACAAACATCCAAACTTTCTCATCCAAGGATTTCAAGAAAGTTTTCATCCTAACCTTCTAGTATGCATAGTTATTCCCATCAAAGTGGGGAGCGATCACTAATGAGTGACCACAATCTATGACAACAAGGGTTAAAGATTAACTCTAGGTAAGACTACCCTGCTCTAATACCACTTGTTAGATTTTAGACCCCTGTAAACACAGACTGTTTAACCAAATTTAAAGTCAAGTTGTTACTTAGTTTAATTAAATAGATCTAGGTTAAACAAATATCAATCATTTCACAAATAGTGCAAAAGTAAAGAACACAAGCGATATGTTGACCCAGGAAAAGTAATGAAATAGTCTATTTTCAAGGTAAAAAACCTAGAAAGGATTTACTCTAAACAATCAACAAGGCAACAATTCACTAATAGAATGGAAGTTTTTACAATAGATTTAACCCTAAACCTAATGCTACCTCTTGTAGTACTTACTCATGTGACCACACCCAGCTCCAAATCCACAGACTCTTCTATTATGAATCTATTGTACACAAACGCTTCTGTTTGTGACTTTGAGAACCCCACTCAAAGGTTTAGATCATCAACAGTAGTTGATCTTGTTGCAACATCTCCACTGATTCATGCAATATTACTCTAATCTCTGGTAGATGCTTATTGAGTTAGAAGGTTACAGAACCTCACAGATCTCACAGGAATAACTCATAAGACTTGAAAAACGTGTATTAGGGTTTTGCTTTTATACCTAGCAGTGTTGAAATCAAACCCTAAACGTTTCGCGGGCTATTAGGCATGATTTAAAATCTGCAGAATTCATGTCTCAATCGGTCGAGCCTTGCAATTTCTGAATTCTTCTTTATGCAACTTATATGTTCTTGAAACTTGACTTGTATCAACTTGAGCAATGTCTAAAACTCTCCAAAGACACTAAGATCTTATACTAGACTAGTTTTTGTAATCGGTATGCCAACATACACAAATTTAGTTCCTAATATTTAATGCTAAATATTTAGAACCTAACAATATGGGTTCAAGGTTAAGGTTGACAGAGGAAAGAGCATGTAAGTTAAAATTCATGACTAAGGAGAAGACTGGGGAGCTCAGGAAAGGAGATTGTAATAGAACAAGTGGCCAAAGTAGTTGTTGAGGGGACCACAATTCAACTCCCTACACCCACTCTAAAAACAGGTCTATGGGGTGCAATGTCAAATGTCATAAAAAATTTAACTGCATCTTCCTCATCACTAATTGGTTTTGATGTGAAATGACACAGCTCACGATCTGATAGTAGTAACCAAATCATGAAACTTAGATTTGAAACTTTCAAAGATACATATATTGAAATCTTGAGGTGAAAGCGGTCAGCCCCCCGCAATGAGCTTATCAGAAAGGGATTTTGATTTGTGTAGAAATAGAGTGACAGAAAGGTCACTCTATTTGAGACTTTGCATTGTATGTGGGTTTAATAAAGTACTAGTATTGGAAGCATAGGCAAGTGATGTTTCAAGAGTGGTCCATATTTCTTGAAATGGAGGCCAACAAGGCAACACTAGTGGTATGATTTCATTAGACAGAGGAAATAAGAAGACATATGAGAAGTTGGTCTTGTCTAGTCCAAAAAAGGCATGCCGGATTTGGGTTTGAAATATTGTCTACACTAATTGTGGACAGAGGGCACAGGTTCAAACCATCAATGAAGAGCCAAGATGATCTCGACCCTTACAATAGGGAAGCAACTGAGTTTTCTAGTGGAGATAATTAGTATCAGTAAGTTTAATGGACATTTGACAAGGAAGAGAAGAAGTGGGTAAAGCAGATATGGTTGTGTTGATACTTGATAGCAGAAGAAGATGAAGAAGATGAGACTGAGGCCATTATTGTGTTTAAAAAAAGAAAAGGGGAGCTTGATACCAAATTGAAACCAAAGTGTTTTTTCTATTAACACTCAACACACTTTTCTTGAGTGTTTAGTATTGTACTTAAATAAGTGATTGTATATGATAAGAATTTTAACATATATAAAGATTATAAGACTTCAAAAATATGAATTTGTTAAATTCAAAATAAGAAGACATGATCAATAGGTTTTGTGCGGGTTAGGCCAAATGGGATATGGCCTGAAGCATGTCACAATCTATTTGTATATATGGGAACGGAAAAGGATAGCTTACAATGGAGAAAGGACCTTGAAATGGGATGGTAGAGTAGGAGTAATGCCTGAAACACACATGTAAGCTAAGAAATTGGATTATTCAAGGTGGCCTTGTTCCTTCGGCTTACACATGCAACAATGGAGATATTAAGGTTCTCTCGAGGATTCTTTCTATCTCTCTCTAATTTTTCTAAACCCCCACTCTTATGGGGTCTTTACCTATTTATATCAGTGTAAATAGTGTGCTTGTAATGATGGGAGCCCTGCTCTATCAAGTATCCCATCAGCCGTTTTAGAATCATAGTAGAAATATGTGTTTAGTTCACTGTTTAGAATGGTCAATGCGTGGGCCCTTCTCGTCCCCTTCTAATACCACCACTACAGTTACTTCTTGTGATTAGCATCATACCTTGAGGAATGCGCTCGGGCAAGTTCTCCTTGGCAAATCATATCGAATGAAATTCTCCTTGGTATAACTCGTGGCATGACAGGCAGGGCTGGAGTGGATCTCTTTCTTTTACTGGGCCGAACGCCCAATATCGGTTGGACAATTTATTACCCCTCACAGGTTTAAATAGATCCTTGTGTTGTTTTTGGAGGCTCTGATTTCTATTATGAATTCTTAGTATTTTCTGTTTTGTTGATAAATACGGGGGTGGTCTAGGTGTTGTTGCTTCTTTACGGTTGGCTTTTATGTGCTGCCTGTTGTTCTGTTTAGAGCAATTTACTACTGGTCTTTTTTTTTTAAAGATAGGGATTAAACCGCTAGATCGACTTTATTAGTTGAGCACCTGGCATCCTCTAAACGAAAGAACTTTTCCTTTCAACTTAAACTGTAAAAAATGCTATAATTTTTTTTTTTTTTTACAGCAGTAATAATAACCAATTTAGATATAACTCAAATATAAATTAACTTGCCAAAAAAGATGTACATAAGAATAACTCCTATTGTTAGCTCATACGGAGGAAAAGAGTTGAGGGGGGGGAAAAAAAAAGTAACAAAAGAACAACTTATTAAAAATGACGAATCATACCTAAAACTTTCGCCTTTATTTCTTCGTCGATGCCCACCGTAACTCATACCTAAATCTTCTCAACAAGGCAATGCCCAAAATAAAGATTCAACGTGCTTAACACAGTTTGAATTTCGATCCCGCAAAAGTTGGAAACAAATTTAGACAATTCCCCTATTCATTTATCCTAAACGCAACATCCAAAGATTGTGCACATTAAGTTAGTAGCGGAGTTAAGATTTGACTTTAAAGAATAAAATTTATCAACAGCATACATATACATGCATTTACTTATAGACAAGTACTTGAACAATGCATTTATTTAAAAATATTAAGCGACATCTTAATACAGAGAATTCACTAAAATAGGAAATTCGTTATTTTTTTTCTATTTGTTAGCTAAGGTTAACATATGAAATAAGTGGTTATTGTTATTTTACTTTTAAGTCAACATTTCAGTTATAATTCAGTTCAAATATTTTCAGTACCTAGAAAAACCTCAAACATAACTTATGTTTTTTTTTTTTTTTTTGAGAAGGTCAAACATAACTTATGTGAATCTTGTTATTTTGGTTAGTATAGACTTGTAAAATGATCAAATTGTAACATTAAAACTATATCATAACACACACACACACACACACATATATATATATGTATATGTATAAGTTTATTATTATTAAAAAGGTTTGAGTTTGTAGCTTATCATTTTTTGATGTATTAAGAAGAAGAAAAAAAATCTCCTTCTTTTTTAACGGAACTTGACATATAAATGAATTAAGAGTATTTTTTTTTAGAATGAATTAATAGTGTATTAATTATAATATAAAAATTAAAAAATACATACTGTGGGGCTAGCAAGTCTTACGGCCCAGCCCGCTTCGTTCCAGGGCCGAAGGCCCGAGCCGAGGAGGCACCCAAGGTCCGAGGATGAAAATGAGAAGCCCAGGAACCCAACAGGCCACTCCGAGGACGACTCTGTCCTCGGACATCCGATACCTCCAGACAACCGGCAACACATTTAAGGGAACCTTCCTGACTACTCAAAGAGCAGAAAGGAAGTACCACGTGCCAGCAATGGAAACCTAGAGGAGGAACAAGTTCATGACAGACTGTCACCTCCGCATTTAATGCACCTGACTACCGCCCTTGCCGCATTAATGGGGAAAGGACTCCACAACAGTGTCACCTTGTTTGCCGCGACCCACAAAGGGAATGGGAAGGCGGCTAATGGGACAGGCACCTGAGCAATGGCCTGATTGCTTAACAAATGTAGGACTAGGATCAGTTGGGGGAAGCATATATAATGTAAGGGACCCCTCCTGAAAGGGGGGAGGGAGGTCCAAGCTCCTCGGACAAGTGCCGAGGAGCAACTTTTATGAGGAATTCAAGCACACAACCTTCAATGGCGATGAGTCCAGGATAAAGTTCCGTTTGCCTGTAAGGGCCAATTTCTTCAACCCACTCTCTACAAATTTATTGTTTGGGGCTTACAGGATTATATCCCTTCTAAATTCAGAGGGTCCTTCCAAATTGAGTCCCCACACATACATAAAGAAAAAAAAAAATCAAATTATAAAATGAGTCAAGGACAGCAAATTTATTAATAACCAAATGTTGGAATTGAAAAATTTTAGGTGGGGGCGCAATGACCCTCCCTTTCGACCCTAGCCTTAAGAAGAAAGAAAATTTCACTGTAGTACCTTGCATGCATCATAAGATCTAAGAAGGATCGGTCAATATATATATATAGACACATATCAAGAAGGAAGATTTTTGTAAAATTACTTATACTATCTCAATAGAAATAATCAGACCAAGAAAACAATGCCCAATTACTTAGAACACTATATTACTTGTAATTGGAACCCCAGTAAAGGAAGAAATGAGAATTGTCTGGATGTTTTGGAAATGCGATTAAACGGAACAATAAATACTTCTAAAGAAGTATCTCCTTACAAAGAAAAAGAATGTGAATTTACATGACAGAAAGCTGGTAAGCTATAGTAGCGGGCTGTTTAATTTAAAACTTACAAGGCTGAGCGAGAGAGACTGAGAGACTACTTCCGAGGATTAGGTAAAAGGAAAATGTGTAGCAGAAATTTATAAGCTAGGGCAACTCTTGCTGTTATCGTAAGTAGTTTCTAGTTAATGAACCATCAAGGCATTAACAAGTCTGCCCTCAAGTCTTTCTTTAATGGTATTGTTTTTCTTACGAACCATAAATTTTAATTTATTGCAAACTCAACTCAGCCAGCTAAATATGATCAGTATTGTAACCTAGCCGAAAGTTTCGTCCACGGTGCAAATCCCCAGCATAATAAATATTGTAAGAAATATATAAAAGGATCATATGGTTACTTCACACTAATAATGTTAACACTTATTTTACGGAAGGTGTAAAATGAGTGAAACTCCAAGAGGTAGACTTCATGATTCCTAAAGACTCATTATATTTATGATATTCTAAGTTTAAAATCTCAATCCAGTTTCTTGGGGCCACTCTTAAAAGATTCTTCATTTACATAATTTGGCATGTGTGAGATAAGAGAGCTCCATACAACTAAGAGAATAGTCAATTATTCAAAAATATCTGAATAACTTGTTTCTTTAATGTGTGTGTGTGAGAGAGAGAGAGAACAAGGAGTGTTTAATAATTTACTATTAAAAATAAGTATATTTTACAATTAGAAAAAACTAAGGATGGTTTAAGAGTTTTGGTTTAGAAAATATTTTTAGAAACTTTTTATAGGAAAGAGATTTTTGCAAACTCAACTCAACCAGCTAAATATGAGTTTACAAAATGGAAAATGTTAACAAGCATCTTTAGGCGAATTGTTAACAAACCATTTTTAGAAAAAATTATGAAAGAAGAAAAATATTATTAATGTTTTGACAGATTTTTCTATTTTCTATAAAAATGATGTCAAAACTTTTCTAAATTAAATTATTAATCATTACCCTAAAAGTACCTATTAGTCTATTACCATTATTCTTAGAAAATATAAGCTCGACATTACAATTGCAATTGTGAACTCAAGAAATACCAAAAGAAAACGAAGAGATAAAAAATAAATAAAACACTGAGAGTCGAGATTCCTAGTTGACTAGTATTGAGTTTGCATGTGACAATCCAAGTCCCAACAACTCTCCTCGGTCGTTTATTACTAGTAAAATTATATATATTGTTTGCCGCAAGGTTCGGCAGCCAACTTGTTTTAGAATTAATAATCGCTCTCTTCAATTTAATCGGGTTCCTTTTTTTAGCATTATCTTATAAGTTATAACCAAGTCCCCACTAGGAGAAATCCTAGCCGCAAGGTTCGGCAGCCAACTTGTTTTAGAATTAATAATCGTTCTCTTCAATTTAATCGGGTTCCTTTTTTAGCATTATCTTGCTAAAATACTTTCACATGGCATTGACATATTACGCCACATGTTTATGCAAAAATTCTAAAAAGATCATATAAAAAAACCGCAACTTTTATAATAATTGTCTATATAATAGACTGTAAATAGTAAAAAAATTACTATAATTTTCTATATAACAGACGGTAAATAGTAAAAAAAACTACAAAAATTATAGATTTATACAAAAATAATAGTCAACGGGCCATATAAAATAATTATAACAAAATTACTCTATTTTTATGTTAGAGCATTAGCATTGGAGAATGCGAATGCCAAATTTAAGAGAAATTTAAAATTTTAACTCCTAAAACCATCTGCATTGGGGAATGCTAAACAACAGTATTGCAAATTTTTTTGCAATACTGCTACAGTACAATTCTAAACATAGAATTGCACTATAGCAAGTATTGTAAAAAAATAATAATATTTTATTTGGAAGAAAGTTGAAAATGAGAGAGAGGAGAGAGGTAGGAGAGAAGATATAATTTTGAGATATATTATTTTATTATGTAGATATATTATTTTAATGAGTAAAAGAATGAAATAAAAGTTTAGAATGTGGAGGTATTGTAAAATAGTATGGTATAATGATAAATTGACTTTTTAAAATTGTAAAATAGAGTAGTAATTTTCCAATGCTAATCTCTTATAGGTTTCTCCAAATGCTGACAGACCCAGGAGATATCATCCAAGACAACTAAGCTATTTTGTCTCTTTCCATTTATTTAGGAAAAATTCTAAGCTATCTTGTCTTTTTCCATTATTTTAGGACAAAGATTGATGGGAGCCTCCAAGCTTCAATCAGCAATCGGAAAATATTATGCTCCTATTATGTGTCATGTATATATATAAAACTTACAATAATTATACACAATCTAAGGAAGTGAATACTTTATCGTACTGGCCGGTATGGTCAGAATTTTTCGTACCGGCACCTTAGCCGAAATAGAAACACAGGTATTTCATACCGCTCTACATAGAGCTTACTGGGTTATACCGGCCCGGGTAAAATAAAAACCAAAAAAATGGAAACTAACAGTAAAAAAAAAAAAAAAAAAAAAAAATCATCTAACCCATAACATCGGCGTCGTCGTCCAAAAGTGACTAGCCATTCTTCTTCTTCTTCACGCCCAGCCCTCCATCCATCTGCCTCTCTTACTTTTTAAATTTTTATTTCTAAAAATCACAAAAATCACTTTATTGACGTGTGGACACTGGGTACTGCCAATAATACGTGAAACACAGAGTTAGAGAGAGAAAGGTGTTGAAACTTGAAAGAAGACAAAATGTCAAAAAGTGTGTGTGTGGAGGAAAATAGAGATAAGAGAGAAATAAAGAAGACAAAAGGTGAAGATAATGTGGCTGAGAAAGAAACGAAAAATAAAATAAAAAATAAAATGGTGTTGTGTTGGTTATAAGTGTGGTGTCGGCAAGGGTGTGAACAAATCTTTCTTTTTTTTTTTCTTTTTTTCTTTAAGTAAACTTATGAAAAATAAAAATTTATATTAGAGTAATGTTACCTCTAAAGTATTTTTATAACAAATTATAGTTAACAATAAATTTATTATTATTATTATTATTATTAATAAGCAAATTTTTTTAGTAAATATTATTAAATAGTTGTTTTATATTTGAAATAAACTCCCTCTCATAGATAGATATATATATATATATATATATATATTTATATGTATAGTTTTTTTTGATAATTTATAAGTCAAATTATAATTTTTATAAGTACTAACTAAACGCTCAATTTTTAAAAAAAAAAAAATTTAACCATTTTTATCAAAAACTCAAATTAATAAAAATAAAAAATAAAAAACTCAATTTTATACTTTACCTTTTGAAATTTTCACTTTTTTAAAAAAAAATTCAATTTAAAAAAGTTGAACTAAATTCACTATGAGGGTTTGTTGAGACTTTTAAGAGTAAAATAGTGAAGGTAAAGGACATTAGCTTTTTATTACAACTTGGGGAAGTGTGCCCTGCCTGACATCCCACGTGGATGTACTAAATTGCTATCAGACTTTGACAATTCAAATTTGATTTTTTTTTTTTTTTTTTTTTTAGTACAAGGAAGTTTCATATGGCATTTTAACTTTTAAGTGAAAAAAGGCTTTTTTCTTTTTCTTTTTTACCCGAGTTGTCTGTCAAAATTGCTGTGATATTATTATAATTATTATAATAATAATAATAATTATTATTATTATTATTATTATCATTATTATCTAAGAAGTAGGTACAAGGAAATCAATTCCCTGTTATTATTATTTTCTAGTTGAAATTTTAAATTTTTAATAAATTATATAAATTTTGGCAAATGAATATATAAATAAATAAACAAATATATATATATATATATATATTAAATTAGTGGTAAACTCGAAATGGTATATCGGTATTAATCAGTACTGCCCTAATCAAATCGAAATGGCTATCGGTATGATATTAACTCCCTTTACGCAATCACTTAAGTATTATTAAGTAAATCATGTACAATGCATACATATGATGCAGAAACATATTATCTTTTTAATGTGAGTTGAAGCTTTAATAGTTAGGATTCTAACTAAGTTTGTAGTTAAATTTTGTTCCAATTAATAAAAAAAAGGAGAAGAAGATCACTGCAGATGGTTTTCATAAAAAAAAATTAGACACGGTAACTTTTACTCTCTTTTTTTTTTATGACAAAATTATAAAAACTCCTCAAAATTATTTTATCCAAAGATATAATTTCATCCAAAAAAAATCAGCAACTTGATAATATTCTCTACCTGAACGTCCTAATATTCTATAGAAGCACAATCTCTTATTAAAAAAATCAACTTTATGTAATTGATTGTTTTCGCAATGTGCTAAAAGCAAACAAGAGAGACCGAGGATTTACATTAACAAAAGAGTGGCAATCTTTGAGTTCGATGTGAAAGATGCAAGTAACAAACTTGTGGAAATAACACAAAGATAAATTGAATATTATTTTTGAATATTATTTATTTGAAGAAAAAATTACACAACACCCTTATGCACGTATCTAACCCAATATTGATGTGGGATGCGGAAGCGTCAAAAAGCAGAACACGTCTACTTCTAGAAAAATAAGAAACAAAACACGTTTGCTTCTAAAAATAATCTCGAATTCATGAGGGTTCATTGAATTCACAAGGAGAAAAAGTTCTGGAATCCACTAAAAAAAACCATAGACAAAAGTCTGAATTTTTATTAATATCATTAATAGTGAAAAACGTTTACAAACTTAGGGGTCTATTTAAGGATTTCATAAAACTTGACAGCAAATAAAATATATTCTAAAATAATTCATAATTAATATCTAACCATAATATGAACCAAATTTGACCTAAAAAATATTAAAAACACCTAAAAACAAGAAAATAAATAACTTAAGCCTAAAATAACATTTTTACATAAAAATATCAAAATTAAATAATTACAAAAATTAAATTGTAAATTATTAGTTCATTAATCACCACAATTAAAAAGAATATAAGAGTCTCTCTCATTTTTAATATAATATTAAACATTCCACTAATTCTTTATCTTCCATATTAACTCCTATATTTTTATATCTATGTTGTCATGAAATTAATTTATTTTAATTATATAATATGAAAGTGCTCCAATAGTATTGAATACATGATAAATTTTCTCCATGACCACCCAGGAAGACTTTTTCTGGAGTCAACATAATAGTCACCTAACCAAACAGAACCCACGTGCCAAGGATTGAGATATGTAATTGTGTGATAATAGAAATCAAACTCACTTGGAATCCTAAATTGTTTAACAAAAATGAAATTTTGTGGGTGTACCAAATTATCATTAATAATTAATCATCATAACGACTTGAAATTTCAATCTTTTATGTCTCTTTCTCACACAATAGTTTGTCAAAATAAAATAAAATAAAAATAAATAAATAAAAAAGAGAGTTAGAATGCAAGAAAATAATATATCAGAGTGATAGCTTTCCAAAACTAAAATTCATAAAATTCTAATTAAAATCCATTATATTACAAAATATTATGTTTGCTTTAGTGATGATGTTTTCTACAAAATAAGTCATTTTTCAAAAAATATTTTCTATAAAACTATCTCATTTTCCAATGTTTGGTAGCAACTTTAAACGAGTTTAAAAACAATATCCTAACTTTTCTTATTTAGCTTGCTAGCTGTGAGAGATTCTCAAAAAAAAAAAAAAGCTTGCTAGCTGTGAGATAAAGTTCTTTTCAAAAAAAAAAAAAAATTAATGGAAAACAATCTCTAAAAATAAGCCATACTTTTTTACGTTGACTAAAGATAATTTTCCTTTAAATTATCTTTTTTTATGCTACCAGACTCTAAAAAACACAGAAAACTATCTTTATATAAGATTTTCTATCGAAACAAATGGAGTGTAAGTGGATAAGTCATATTTTTAATTGAAATGTAGATGTTTAAAAAACTTAAATTTAACAACATAATTAGTTACACTATATTTTTTTATGGATACATATGGTATCCATTTCATGATGATTACTTTTATCATTAAACCAAGACATTAATTGATTTTTTGTTGATATAGACAGAGTTTGAACTCCAAATATTTTATTCTAAAGAAAAAAAAATTACTAGTTAAGATAACCGAAACTCACAATACTACTATATTTAATCTTACAGAATTGTTTCTTAGAAAAAACAAAAAATCTTACAAAATTGGATAATATTGATCATTCTTTTTTTCCTTTTTTATTTATTTATTTTTTTTTTTTTTGGCTAGGTAAGTGCAGGGGATAAAACCTCCGAGCAACAGGTTACAAAGGAACCGGTGTCACTTGGGTACAAGGCCATTGGCAGATAATATTGATCATTCAATTGCGTAAAAAAAAATTTGTGTAAAATTTTTATTAAATCCCATACTGGAGTATCTACCAAATAAATGCAAGTTAGAAGATGCTTCTACCAAATAAAGAAGCAATTGATTATGCTCGGACGGATAATTCTACGGCTTTATTAAATTTTCAGCGGAAATATTAAGTTTTTAGCAAACACATTCATTGCGTCTTGATGCTCCAACTGCCTAACGCGGAAATGCGAAAAACCACGTCCACATGTCCAAAATGCAGGATTTGAAAAAACTACCAAACAGCAAGGTTTTCAGATCCGGACAGTTCAATGAACCGTTAAAGGGAGAGATTCAATGTTTTAAAGGTCAGACTGAGGTTAAACTGAAGTCGAACCGTGATGATATCATAATTAATTTAAATTTTTTTAAAAGATAAATAAATATATTAAATTAGTAAAAGAAGAAAAAAATTACTAAAATGGCTAAAATAAATATTGAAATTTATCTTTCAAATGTATTTTTTATATCATAAGTTTTATAAAACAAATACGAAATATTAAATTATAAGAAAAAATAAATTAGATATCAAATTTCTTAATCAAGGGAGTTGATAACATAATGGAAATTGTTTTAATTTAGAGAAGAGAGGGAATATATACATACATACAAAATATATATATATATATATATATATATATATCTCCTTAACATTTTTGTGCAAGCCTATATTTAAATTAATCATAAGTTTTCCCCAACAGCCCAAGTCCTTTTTTTTTTTTTTTTTTTGAGTAAACAGTAATACTTATTAGAAAACGCACGAAAATAATAATAGTATTTTAAACCGGGTTTATAATACATTACATAACTAGAATACAACTACAAGAGGGCCTAACCTTTGTACTGTAGACTGAGGTTATAAATAGCGAATACTAGACATACACAACCAATGTGGGATAAATATTTTTTTTTTTTTAGTAAATAGTAATACTTATTGAAACACATACAAAAATAATAATAATATTTTAAACCGAATTTATAATACATTACATAATCAGAGTATAACTACAAAAGAGTTTAACCTTTCTAATTGTAGGCTGAAAAGTCCATTTAAATGGTCAACCACTTATGATATTTAAAATTTTAAAAACAAAATGGTAAAATCCTAAAGTTTGACAGACTTGCCCATTAAAAAATTAGTTAAATACTAATACAAAGCCCAAGTTAATGGATGACAGGCAAGCATTTGGTACAAGTATTTGACACTTTACACTTTGAGTCTTTGACAGTGTTGATGCCCAATTTTGTGAATCTATATCCAAAAGCCCATGAGAAAGAAAGCCCAGTAAGTTGCAAAACACAGATCTGCCGCAGAATACAGATCTGCCGCAGAATACAGTTCTCTGGCAGGATTGAGATAAGCAGCAGGAATAACAATCTGGTATGGCAGGAGATGCTAAGCCACGAAGCAAACAACCAAACTAAAGGGAGGCCCAATGTCCAACAAGGCCCAACCCTCCAAAGAAAGGGACAAGTCATAAACGTTGGAGATGCAATCCACACCAGAAAAGGCCAAAAAGTGCACGACAGGATATGCGCACCCATTTTCAGACCTCGGCAAACGAATAAAATATTAAGAAGGTAAAGCATGCGTACGACCCAGGCATCACCGGCCTATACCCAGCCACTATGGGAAAGGGTGAGGTCATGGCTGAGGGCATGGTCTGGCGGTGGGGAGAGGAGTGGAAACCCATTCTTGTGTTTCTTGCCCAGGCTCTTTCTGTGGGCACAGTCCTGCGGGATGACATGCCACCCAAAAGAGGCAAAACTGGGTAAGAACCACTGGGTGCATGCCATGAGAGACCGAGAGGGAGAGGGTACACACTGGACGAGTAGAAAATGAACCGTCATTGTCTGAAAGCCACAGGTCAATGGTGGTAGTCAGAACCATTGACTCGGTAAGTGGTTGGCAAAAGGCTCTTATACCAGACAAGGGCCATGAATGGGCTAGAATAGTAAAATCGGTCATGGCAGACTTTATATAAGAGACCTGTAGCTGTGTACAGGAAAAAAGGGGGGGAGGTAAAAGGAGAGGAATTCGAACAGAAAACATAGAAAGGAAAAAACAAGGAGAAACTGTGAGATCGTAGTAGATATGATTCCTTACAAAAGAGGACAAAATTTCCTTTTATTTGATTATTTAGAATTTTAGAAGCGAGTTTTTTTTTTTTTTTTTTTTTTTTTTGAGCTAAATGATAGAAATTGTGTTAAAGAATTGAAAGAAAGTATACAATTGTACGTAGTCTGAACACAGCACGTCCAGACAAGAATACCACACCACAGTACTCAAAGAAGTGAAAGAACAGCAAAGCTCATGAAATGCAAGACAAGAAAAATACTGCATAACAAGCAAAACAACTTTAGGAGTTTGTTTGTGCTGCTGTTAGTCACTGGTATGCTGCCAATAGCCCAGTGGCTCCATCCAAAATTGCCTTTGGGTGTAACCAAACTTTGTAAAAATAGAATTTGTTCCGTGCCCCAAATCTCAAGTTCCTCCAAATTCAGCTACTTGTTCATCATAAGCAGAACCAATAAGAAAAATTATGGCGGCGTATTCGAACATCTTTGTACTCTTGCTCGATCCAGTGCCCAAACATTCCTGGCAAAAGGGTATTCCCACAGTATATGACAAATTGTCTCTAATTGTTGAAAAAAAAATTCACACAATTGATGAAGTCTTAACCTTGAATCGAGTGAGATATTATGAAAATACATATATTTCTCAATTTACAATTTATTTCATGGTTGAGGTATGTAATGTATTTCCCCGGGAAGACATTTCAACTTATTATTGGAAAATGTGTTGTACATTTCATATGTTTTGAAGATAAAATCACTTTAATATTATTATATATATGTGTGTTTCTTTAATTAACAGAGTGATTGTCTATTTTCTTTCCAAGATGATATGATTTTTTTTTTTTTGTGGGATTATAAATCTCATTAAAATAAAAAAATAGGGTTCACAAGTATGGTTATTATCTCAGTTTATTAAAAAATCCCAAATTTTCATGGCATAACATCACTTGAGCAATAATAAAGCTTGCTATTATTCAAACTCAAAATAAATCTCACAAGGGCTTCCTACCACACCAAACCACAAAAAATTCTACATTTTATTAAAATGGCACCACCAATTTATTTTGGAATATGCACGTGATTTTCTTAAGGAATTTCATTAAGTCTTGATCAACTAAACAAGAAATGTGTCCATCCTTTATTTGTGGACAGAATCAATTTCTTTTAAAGCCTTATGGTGTACCATGTCTTAATTGCTTTCCCCGTGTGGGGGATTATTGGATCCCATCAAAGCCACATGTCAACCCAAATTTATTTTTTCACGTGGCATTAGCATACTTTGCCACATTATTATATTCTCAAGTTTTTTTTTTCCCCCGTTGCTGACATCATCCAGATGACCTAACAAATCCATTAATTATCTTATAAATGAAAACAATAACTACAAGGGGTGAGCCACATAAAATTCAATAATAATTTAACAATTGTGAAATTGTAATATATATATATATATATATGGAGAGATAGGTTCATGTTACACCTGGTATAACTCTTTAGATATACATTTTTTTTAAACCATTAGATTTAAGTAGATCCAACGGTTAAAAAAAGACTATAATAATTACAAATATTCTGATTAGAATCTAATTAATTACCCTTATTTATTACCTTCCAAACCTATTTCTAAACCCAAAAAAAAGTTTGATTTCTAACTCTTTCTCTCATTTATGTTTCTCTCTCTATAAGTTTCTCTCTCTCTCTCTCTCTTTCTCCTCCACCACCTCCACAGGTTGCCGCCGGCATAAACACACACACAAAAAAAAAAAAAAAAAAAAAAAAAAAAAGATGTTGTTGCTAGCATACAGCCATATCCTCAACCCATCTCAGAGCTGCCTACCACAATTGCTTCAACAAGTTCCAACTTCCAAATCCGAATCCATCCTTCTTCTTTTTTAATTTATTAGGGAAAAAGGGACTTTTTTATTATTATTTATTCTTCAACAAAAATTTAATGTACAGATGATATTCGGAGAAGTTCGTGAAGGGTCAATGGAAGAAAGAAGAATGTGTTTCTGAGTGGCAAAAATACAGAGCTTGCCTTGCTTTACCTTCCTTCATTTTGCTCCCTTTTCTTCAATTAATTATTTAAAAAAAATTTATTCCATTCTTCCATAATCGACTATTGTTCACAGGAACATTTGGATGATAAGCAGGGTTGGATCTTTTTTCCTCTCTTCATTGTGGTAAGATTCATAGGGTTGTGTGTTTGAAATCTGAACATTTGGTTAAAATGGTTTTGCACTGGTTTGTGAGTGTTCTGTTTCTGTTTCTTTCTGCTTTGTGAGTGCTCTGTTTCATTTGCAGGCAGCCTTTTGTCGATGTTGTTGTAACCAAGTGCAAGAACTATTTCTGTGAGCATTGCGCATTAAAGGTATCCCTTCTATTTCTATGAGCAGGCACTACTTCAGTCAACTATTTGTGGATTTTTATAATAAAATTTTTTCACATTTAAATAAGAAAATCATATCACACATTTAAAAATTTTACCCTTTTAAATTTTAAAAAGAAGCTGGCAATTGATTAAATTGCAAACTTGCAGTGAATGAAACATGGCAATGGAATAAATCAGATCACACATTTACTACACATTTACAAGTGAAAGTTGCAAGTTATTTATTGGTTCAGTTTCAGCAGTGTTGCAAACATAGTAAATGACAAGTAGTTTAGCTATAGTTTCTGTACCAATCTGTAGGTCGTATATGCATTGTATTTAATCATTTAGGCTTTGGCATTTGTCATGTTTTCATTAGTAGATTAGGCCAGTCAGTCAGATATTCTGTTAGTAGTAGTTACTCCACTGTTATAGTTCTCTGTTTTAGTTCCTACTTCTTGTACACAAGAGCAGAGTAATTTAATGTTCATTCGCACAAATGAGAAAGTTCATCATTTTTCTCACAAGACATATTTTGACTAGGTCAGGAAGTGGGTTCTTATAATGGGCTTAAGGTTCATGCATGGATCAAACACATAAGGTTGTTATATGAGTGTAAATAACTTGATGATTATGGTTATAAAATTATTTCTCAGTGAAGTCTTTCAAAACATGTGTTTTCTGCATAACAGAATTATTGAAAGTGTAGATTAATAGTTATGATTTGAATTGATAGGAAACAAATTTTTTTTATCAAACAGGTCCTCCATATGATTTTCTTATTGATGTTTTTTTTTTCTTTTGATTCCTTTGATATCCATGCGTCCATGTTGATCTCTTTGATGATTATGGTTAGTCTTTGATAGAATGATGTATCTTGAACGATTTTTGTATTGGGTATTTAGGAATTTATGTCCTGTTGATTTTACAACTTGTGTTCATTCCTTATGCACTCATTTATTTGTAAAATGCATCAATGATTACTAGCTTTGCACATTTCTTTTATTTGAATTTGGATCATTGAGTTTTCAAACATTATTTTGTAAAAGCAAAGTAATATTGTTATTCGAAGAAAGTTGAAATTTACCTAAACTTTAAGTAGTAGTATTTTCATTGGATCTTGAAGTAGTATTTTCATTGGACCTTGTGAATACCTATATTGAGTATATTTGCAGTGAGTGAATAATTTGGTCTCAAAATTTTTATATTTATTGTCTAATTGCTTCGTATCCATTTTTGTAAAATTCTTGCATTTATTTTTGCCTTTGGAAGTACAAAATATGTTTGTAAATCTTTGGGTCCAAGTTGTAGTAACATGCTTCAAGTTGCAAAATTAAAACAAACAAAAATGTGCTTTTCAATTGTTAACAAAAAGAGAGCTTGATATGGTTTCTTAATCTGGTGTACAGGGACGAAGTGGCCAAGTTTAAGCTACTTTTGCAATTTGTTGATGTGCAATCTTAAAACACTGGTAGAAGGGAATGGAGGTTGTTGGATGCCAAATGATGAGAGTTACTTTCTGCGCTGCATAGTTGTCCAAGGTTGTTGGTTTCCAATGGCTGATTTGTTCACTTGTCTAAGATCATTTGTGACCTTGAGAAGTAAATGATTATATATGTAAATCTTTTATTGTAATATTATTCTAGAGAAATCTAATTGAATTATAGTAAGCAATTGTTTTCTATAAGAATGATGTGTTTTTTCTCTCAATTGTTGCTCCCTTTGTCTCTGTTAACTATTTGCCCCAATAAATATTTGGTCTTGGCCAAGTGATCCTTTAGTCACTTTTTGTTAAGGGATCTTGGTTTTCTTTATATTTTTTGAAGAAGTAATAAAAGTTGGGAGATTTCTTTGTACATGGTTTATGAGAAATATGATATGAAAGTTTGCAACAATTGTAAAATTAACAAGCAATCATGCAACTTACTTGAATTACTAGCTAGTTTTAACACTAAAAGGAGTTGGTTTTAACACAAAAGAAATTAGGATTGCAACACAAAAGGTTTTATACTAGCAATTACAACATTTAAATTTGAAAAACAAGGAATCAAAACCACTAAAATGAAGGAAAGAAAATAGCTAAGAACTGACACACTAGGACTCGAAAACAAAAGACTCAATAAACACAGCTGGTTAAATTGACCTAACTAAATTAGAAAATGACTCCACCTACATGATAGACATCACACTTCCACACCAAACTGACTTCCATAACTCTCAGAAATGGTTCATAACACACAACAATAGAACAACTATGTAACACCAAAATGATAACAAGGGTCTATACAAAAGGAGCTCAAATCATGTGTTTTAAATGGTTCACAAAATTTAATAAACTAATCAAACATTATTTATTCCATGTGGCTGAATATAAATCAACATTACAAGCAATTGATAAGCATTCTATGAGAATCTACCCAACGCTATAAGATAGCTAAAACTTATTAAACCCGATCTAAACTAATATTGAAATACATGGGACTTAAACTTCATCTTCATCTCCTTATCAAAGTGGATGTGTTTAACTTGATCCCTATCAATATGTCTCTCCAAAAATGTTGCATAATTTGGTCTTGCATGCTTGCCGTGATAAACATGTAACAAATCTGATAGATAACACATGCAAGAGCATCATTGTTTCTTTCTTCTTTAGCAAACCCAACAGAATAGAAGCATCGCATGCCTGCACTACCAAAAAAAAGAAATTATTATTACAAAGAATGAACCAAAATCTGAAAATTCCAAGAAAAATAATTCCAAAATCTGAAAATCTTTAAATTGTAGAGATGAAAACGAGCAATTCTTCCATGAAAAATAATTAATGGTAGAAAATCAAGGTTTAACGTTTTAATTTATACTATGCAAACATCCTAAAACCGTTTCAAGTTGCATTTTTCAAACACCATTTATGCAAAATTATCAAACACATGTAAATAATAATTTGTTTATAAAAAAAGTTATGCTCTCACATAAACCTCATTCATGCCAAAGCTTGATGTATTATATTTCCTTTTTCCCTTCTAAACCCCCTTGCCTAGAATCTCCACACAACTAAACAATACCACCACAAATGACATCACAACACCAATCCATGAAAATTGCCAAGCAAATAAGTATTTTCACAAAATAATGTTTGAAAACTCAACAATCCAAATTCAAATAAAACAAATGTACAAAGCTAGTAATCATTGCTGCATTTTATCAAATAGATGGAGTGCATAAGAAATGAACACAAGTTGAAGAATCAATAGGACATAAATTCCTAAATACCCCATACAAAAATCGTTCAAGATACATCATTCCATCAAAGACTAACCATAATCATCAAAGAGATCAACATGGATATCAAAGGAATCAAAAGAAAAGAAATCATCAAGAACACGTATGGCAGAAAATTTCAGGGGCCAAAAAAATCTGGAAATTTCAAGAAATCAATCTGATTCAGTGACTAAGTCTATCAATTTGATCTTCCATTTGTAATTTTACACAGATTCAGCGAAGTATTACCATCAAATTCACGACTCAGGTAAAAAAAAATAAAAATAAAATAAAACTGAGAATAGAGAAGAGAAATAGAGATACTAAAAAAAACTTGTATTTGGGTAACAAAAAGTAAAATCTGAAATATCTTGGAGGAGGAAGAAAATAAAGATTCACAAAACCCATGAAACGGTTGAAGGTTCACTTCGTTAACTAGAAAAAGAGGAGAGTCAGAGCAGAGACGAAGGTGGGCATGCGGATGTGGTAGGCAGCTCTGAGATGGGCTGAAGATATGGCTGTACGCCAGCAACAGCATCTTTGTACGCCATTTTGGTGTTTTTTTTTTTTTTTTTCCTCTTCTGCCGGCAACTTGTGGAAGTGGCGGAGAGAGAGAGAGAGAGAGAGAGAGAGAGAGAGAGAGAGAGAGAGAGAGAGAGAGAGAGAGAGAGAGAGAGAGAGAGAAACGTAAACGAGAGTGATAGCCAGAAGTTAAATTTTTTTTTAGATTTAGTGATATGTTTTGAAGCCAATAAATGAGTTAATTAATTTGATTCTAATCAAAATATTTGTAATAATTATAATTTTTTTTTAATCGTTAAATCTACGTAAACTTAATGATTTAAAATATATATATATATATATATATATATCTCGTGTACAATTGTCCAAATGAAAACCTTGAGAGTAAAAATCCCAAAAAGAAATCCTATTAAAATAATAATAATTTGATCCTGACGTTCTTATCTTCCTGAAACCATAATTCTCCTCATAATTAATCACCATCATCTTTACCGCATAATAGAAAAATCACCATCAGAAATAGCTACCATCCAGCAATTACAACGACTACAACATCAACGTCGCAACAACAACAGACCCTACAACAAGAAGTAACCCCTTAAATCCCTTCTACATATCATCTCCATCACTGCATATATACATAGATTCCCACAAAAAGCACACACCCACATACACAACTCACACATTGATTCACGCACATAAACACAAAAGCTCACAACTACTTTAATCTATTCCCAGACACGCATGTACTTCCATAGTTCCATATGCATTAGCATGCTTACACATACCCATCAATGCAGACACTAGCACACTTAGATCACACTCAAATTAATCAAGCATGTCCATCATCATGGTTGTCCAACACAGGCCATCCATGATTGGTGCCATTCAAAAATCAGAGCCCAAAACCCTTCAACCTTTCTGCCATACGCAAAATATACGAACAAGACTTAGGAATAGTACTCAGGTGTTGTTCCTTAGATTCTCTTCTTAAGATTCTGCCATATAAATTTTTTCTCATAGAATAGAAGTATATTTCTTAGTTAAGTAGTCATGTTACTAAATCTTAAGAGAGAAACCGAATAGCACCAAAGTAATGTAACTACATGAGTATTGTACAAAATATATTAGCCCAGAGACAGAAAAGCCACAAGCCTAAACCTTGTCTAACCTAAGGCCCAAAAAACTAGTTAGTCGAATAAACCGAAATGTATCTTAAGTCCAAATCAATAACCACTAACTTGCGCCCAAAATCAAGCCCACATCTAACTCATAACAAAAGCCAGAAGCTCATCCAACCCAAACTAATAGATTTAATCCAAGGCCAAGCAAATAAAATAATCCAAACCCAAGCCCTTTTGAGATTCAGGCCCAACTCCAATGTAACCCGGGTCAGACTAGGCCTATTTCTGGTGGGTTAATTCAATCAAAGCCTATAGGCCCTCAAATAATCACAAAATTAATAAAAACCTAAATAAAGAAAAAAGTAAACCAAATTAATTAAACATTAAACAAAAAGTAAACCAACATGCAATGCATGCAATAGATATTCCAAAGATGCATGAGTATGATTAGAGAAATACATAAGAACGTGAAAAAAAAATATTTATTTTAGAAATAAAATTCAATTCCTCTTCATTTTAAAGAATGACTGACAAGTGACAAGTAAATAGAGGATTGAGATGAAGCCCAATATCTAGAGTATTGCACTTGATGCAATTCCTATGAATTAGGAATGGCAACGGGTCGGGTTTGGGCTGGATTTTTTTATACTCGGACCCGACCTGCGGGTCAAGACCCATGACCCGGATCCGGCCTGTTAACTAAACAGGTTTTTTTCCCGGGCCCCGGACTCGCCCCAACCGGGCCCTGTGGGCCCCGTTAAAGGATTGGGCCCAATTCGTGGCCCAACCAAAAGAAAGAAAAAAAAATTTCAGATCCAAACAGAATCATAATCACAATCACAGAAATCTTTCCCTTTCAAAATCACAATCCAAACACAATCACAATCACAATCACAGAAATCACAAACACAAATTTCAAATCTACATTTTCCCTTTCAAAATCACAATCCAAACACAAATTTCAGATCTATGATTTTCATTTTTCCCTTTTAGAAATCATAAACACAAACACAAACACAAATTCACATGATTGAGGCGAACTGAACCCAGCAAAAAAAAGAAGAAAAAAGTGGAGACAATGCGACATCGGCGATGGCGAGGACGAAACTACATCCTTCCCTTCTTAAATCTGTCAGAACGGCGAGGACGGTTAGCTCTTCTGGTATCAGTACTTCCATCTGTCGGAAATGGGAGTCCCGCTAGCTCTTGTCTGATGAGTTCATGATGTTCATGACGCTATACATATGGCTTGTGGCCGTGCGTGTGAGTGTGTGATGGTGTGAGATCGCTGAGAGATGAAGAGATGAGAGGTAGTGAGTGAGAGAGCTGAAGAGATGAGAGGCGTGAGAGGCTGAAATGCGGAGAGGAATCATAAGTTTAGGGTTTTAACTATATATATATATGAGGGTAATTTAGTAATTTTATATATAATATAACCGGGTCTTAACCGGGTCGGGTTTCGGGTTTTTTATGATAAAATCCGGACCCGACCCGGACCCGCTTTGGGTTTTTTTTTTTAAAACCCATACCCGACCCTATTCTTTATCGGGCCGGGTAAAATCCGGCCCATTAGGGTCGGGTCGAGCTGGGTACCCGCGGATCGGATCTAAATTTCCATCCCTACTATGAATGGCTGAGATTGATAATTGCGAAAAGCAACTTTCAATCTTAACCATTGATTCAAAAAAGTTAAGAAAAAAATTAAGAGAAGTAAAAAATGAAAGTTAAAAAGGTAAAAAGAGAAAAAAATTTGTGAGGGGAGATGGGTGAATTGCGCCCGGTGCATTACCTTAGGTATTACACTGGATCCAGTAAACAAAATCATTATCCTTTGACTATTTTGTAAACCACAAATTCCACACTCAGAATATATAGTTACTGTTGGGTCCTATTCAGTCCATTAGGTCTCATTCAGTCCAATTCGTTCCATTTGGTCTCATTTGGTCTATTGGGCTCATTTCAGTCCTATTCGGTCCTGTTTGTTCCATTCTATGCATTTCAGTCTATTTGGTCCTGTTCCGTCTATTTCGGTCCCATTCGGTCCGGGTCTATTCAGTCCATTTTGGTCTATATAGTTTTTTTAAGAATCCTAGACAACAAAAACAGACAACAAGCCAACCAGCTCTTCCCACGTCATCCCAAAAAAACAAAATAGAAGGTCAAAATTGTCATTTTAAGTCATAAGCGAGTCTCTCCCCCAAACCTCATTCTCACCACACACACACACACACACACACACACACACACACACACACACACAAAACTCCAAAGCCCCTATCAAAGATGTGTGAAAAATGTGAAGACAAAAAGTCTTTTAGATAGAGAGCTCATCTCAGCCCAAACTCATAGAATTAATCCAAGCCTAAGCAAATAGAAATAATCCAAATCTAAGCCCATTTTAAATTCAAACACGACTCTAATGTAACCGAGGACAAACTAGGCCTATATCTGGCGGGCTCATTCAATCAAAGTCCATATGCCCTCAAATATTCACCAAATTAATTATTCGAAATAATGAAAAAAGTAAACCAAATTAATTAAAGGATAAAGTTTAGTTACAAAATTAATTGTAGCATAAGGCTACAACCTTACTTAATATCTTTTTATTAGAGGTGAATTTTGACAAATCCACCATTGGATTACATTTTCTTCTTATATCCTCTATGCTTGCAAAATTTCTTAAAAATTAAAGATTAATAGCTATGTCATTAATAAATTATTTAAATTGTAAGTTTTTGTAGTTTAAAATTATGCATAAGATATAAACTTATAGTAAATAATATCTTATCGATATAAAATTTGACATGTATATTAAGAGCATAAAAAAATACAATTCAACGGTGAGATTTTTAAAATATGTAGTAATATTTATTTTATTGAGTAAGGTTATAGGCTTAGGCTACAACCAATTTTGTAGCCTTATGCTACAACCAATTTTATAATTAAATTTTGTCCTTAATTAAACATTAAACAAATACTAAACCAAATCAAGAACACGCAACACAATCTATTCCTAAGATGCATAAGCATGAATGATTAAAAGGTATGGAGAATAAATATGCATGTGAGTAAGCAAATATTGAAAGCACATGTTGAAATTTTTGCAAATCAAAAGATGCATGAAGATGTTATTTCATGTGATAAACTCATAATTAAGAAATATCTACACTATTATCACTAATCTATTCACATGGATCTATAAATAAGCAAAATGTGTTCAACAAAGCATATTCCATATATATATGACTAGATCTATATCATAATGCTTGAAATCATGTTTTGATGTGATGTATGAACATGCGATATGATGATGACACAAATAACATGGAAAAACAACCACTGATGGTGGTAGTCTAATAGTTATTGGACTTACTCCCAAGTGGTTTGGGAAATAAGACCTAGAAATTTATTTATTTATTAAAATTCAATTATTCTTTTAAAAGACTAGGGTGAAAAGACCAATCAAAATTAGTTACGTTATTCCTATGCATGTGTGCCTATGGCAAAACTATTTTTTAACTAATCAAAATTGTTCTTTCAGAACATTTAAGTCAATACCCTCCCTTAAAAGTTACCATGACTTTTGAGTAGAGTTCTAGTGTACTTTTGTGTTAGAACCCCTTACCCTCTTCCTTGTGTGTGTGTTTGTTTCTCAAAAAAAAAAAAAAAAAAAAAAAAAAAAGGGTCAATGCCCTATATTTTGAGCTCAAAAAATGCATTTTTCCCCTTAATTCAATAATAACTATATGTGATGAGAGTTTTAACGTCAAGGTCAGTTATGGAATTTTCTACTTATGTGAGATTACTGTTTTTCCCTTTGTACTAAAATGTTGAAATTTTTTATGATTGCAAGTGTCCACACCTCTTTTATTTCAATTCATTTATTAAAATAAATAAATAAATAAATAAAACTCTTACAATATTCAAATTTCAGAAAAAGAAAAACAAATATTTTGCCCCATTCCTGGGATATTGCCTAGTGTGGGTTATTGCCTAGAGTGTGTTTATTATTCTATACTAGTGTATAACTCTGTACATATACACGAGTACATTTAAAAACAATCACAATTATACAAATATGAGTTCAAATTATGTATGGTGTTGAGTTAAAACTTACACATTTTCTAAGCCATGAGTTTCTAAAATTTGTAATGATTTTTCTTTATATATATATGATCTAGAATCTAATTGAATTTAGACTCTTTTTGTACCCAATAATTTACTTGTAACAAGAATTAAAAAATTAAATAGGATACGTGGTACAAAATTGAACTCCAATTTATAATTTAATTAAATTTAGACTCTTTAATTTTTGCACCTAATAATTCACTTGATATAAAAATTTAAAAATTAAATAGAACACGTGACGTAAAATTAGACTCCAATTAGCTTTGACTTCATCTATATATAGATGATAATTGTTATTAAGAATACAAACAACTCGCAGCTATTCGTTAAAAAAAAAAAAAAAACAACAACAACAACAACAATCGGCATTTGGCAACTCTGTCACTAGAAACCAGGTGTAAAGATGTTTCTGCACAAAATGATACGATCGAAGAGCTCAAGAGCTGCAAAACAAACTAGCTTTTTAACAACAATATTAGGCACTGCTGGGTTTTGAAGCAATCTTAAAGAAGTTGAAAGACCATGATAGCCAGTTTGTGTTCGCCAAAGCCAACTGATTAGACTTTTCATTCTTCTTTTCAAGTTGGTGGCGTCGCCATACTGCTTGAATAGACCAAACTTCTTTGGTTTTCCACTTGGAAACTACAGTCCTCAAGTCGTTGGCCATTAGAGCAAAGCCTTCAACTTTTGTATGGGTTTTGACAGTTTTGGTAGACATTGGGAGGTCTGACAGGTTTAGTGAAGCGGAGCCTTTGACTCCCCCATCTACAAATTCTTTATCTTTTTCGTTTTTTTGGCTAAATCCCCAATCTAGAAGTTCTTGTCCAAAGAAATGACCTTTTTCGATAGACTGAGGCTTTGAGGAGACAGTTCCCTCACCATTACCACTTGTGAAGTTCCAAACAATGCCCTGCGTGATGAAAAGCATTGCATCAAGTGGTTCTCCCTCTCGGACAATATAGCTCTGCTCATTGTAGTATACTGGCTTGAGATGGTCGCAGATCATTTGCAGTAGTTGTTCATTGTTTTCAAGCATTTGCACCTAGCTTACAAACAATGGCGAAAAATAATGAGAAGATCGAAGACCAATATAAAAAGATTAATGTCAAGAAATAAAACAATTAACATGTGTCGACCACTATCATAATCTTTGGTGCACCATATTTTCAGCTTATTTGTTGATATGTATTATGTATAGCCTTTAACCCTACTCGGTGGCAGCTCCAAAATGTTTCTTAGGTGTTTCTGGGTGGGCTTGCTCTGTTACAATTTTTTTTTTTTAGATTCTCTGTTGCAAATTTTTTTTTTTTTAGATTTTAGTTCAATTTTATTTTATTTTTTTTAGCTTTTTCTTTTTGCTTGAAAACAATATTATGAATACCATTTCAGACCTTGTTTCGGTTTGTTTAGTGAAACAGAATATTTCAGTACCAGTCTATTTCAGCATACCGTTTCAGGGTGTTTCTGAGTTTTTAATAAAAATTAAAAATAATATGTATTTATATTTTCTTATACAACATAAAATTATTTATCCAAATAAGTAAACCTCAAATAAAACAAATCATTTAGTTTTTTTTTTTTTTTTTTTAAACTCAAATCATTTAGTTATTACATAACAATTACTGTTTTAGAATATTAAAACATAAATATGTAATTAAATAATGAAAGACAACAACCAAAAACAGGACAATCAGAGTGTATACATGTATATTACATTGGGAAGAGGCAAGACTCAATAAATAAGTTTGAAATCAAACTCTTTTGTCAGCTTTTTGAGTTTTGTCATTTCCAGAGTTTTGTCACGCGGGTGGGGTCAGCAAACTAAAAGGCTAAAAGGCAAACTAAAAAAAAAAAACTTGACAAAGCAAAAACTAGAGTAAAAAACGAAAGAAGAGGCAGGCTAGCAGAGCGTCTGAGACGAAGCAAAGAAGAAGAAAAGGAAGAAGAAGAAGAAAGGGCAACCTCTGCGATAGCTGGATTTGTTTTTTAGGCGTTCGACACAAGTAATGACATGCTGTGCTGACGAGTTTGAGGGTGTTCCTAATTTTTTTACAAGAGTAGATAAATAAAAAATTTTAATTTATTTTATATATATATATATATTTAGGTCAGGGTTGTCCTGGGACCACCCTGGCCTGAACGTGGTGCTGCCACTGACCCCACTTGTGTTTGTTAGTGTCATACATTCAGTTCATAATCGATCTCAAGTCCGAATAAAGGAGAAAGATAGAGGTAGGTTGATAGCCGGTGTAAATTCTATTATTCATAATCATATTTATATACAAGTGACCGATCATAACTAATTTGTCAAGAATCCATAACTAACCCCAAAAATTTGGAACTAAAACTTTGTTTTTATTATTGTTGTTGTATGTATGTATGTATGTATAGCTTTGTTGTTATTATGATCATAACTAATCTTTAAGCATAATTGTACTTTTATTCAATTATTTTTTAAACAAAATAAACCAAAGAAATTCGTGGGGACTAAAAAAGCCAAAAGGCCTTATAAGTGGGATGAGATGAGGAAGAACCAAATCTTGATTAAGTCCCACATTGCCTAGGTAGAGTGAGGTCTTGCTGTTACAATGAATGCTTTCTACTCTAATTAGTAAGAAACCCTTCCCCCGTAGTTGTGTGTCATGTGTGGAAGAACAAAACTGTGTGGCCAAAATGAACGATATCTTGCCAGTTGGAAATCAGGTCATGACAAAAATAGTATCAAACAAAAAATTATGTATGCTTGATTAAAAAATAAATTAAATTAAATGAACCTTTCTTTATGTTTATATTGAAATTTTGTGAATTGTCATTGATTTAAACATTACTGATGTTCTAAGAAACAAACCTAACAATTTTAATAATTCTTGATCGAATTATTAAAACGAATCTTTCTTTACGTTTATATTGAACTGTATTAAAAAATTTTAAAAAGAAAAACGAATGAAATAACCATTTTTTCATGAAAAAGTAACGTTTTTAGATGTTTACCATAAGTTTTGAATAAAATTACTCAAATTTACCTGATCTTTTTTTCACAAACCAATTTGACCAAACATACACACACACACACACACACACACACACATATATATATATAATGAAACAAAAGAAGTCAAAAGAAAAAGACTTACTTTCCTTAGAAGGGGCTTGCAAAGATAGTTCTTAATCTTCTTCCTAAGTTCCAGTGGAAGATGAGGAAGCAGCTTCTCTGCATCAACGTCTTTCTTTTCTTTCAGTATGTGTGTTATGTTGGACATGATCTCCTTCTTTATATCATTTGGGAGCTCGTTCCTATGCATCCACAAGTCTACATCTCGTTCTTTAAATTTCACATTTTTTATAATCTCCTCCGATCTTTGAGTTGACAATTGCATGTATATCTATTATATATTTATATAACAAGTTCAGTTTGTATACTACACATAAATTATTATTTTTCTTTTAATAGAACATAATGAATTTAATAGCTGGCCTAACAATATGTATGAGAGTCATAAAAGAATGGTTTTGTCCCCCATACCATCTCATGCATTGAGCTGCATGCTTAACCATTAAAACAGATTAAAACAGATCTTTATTTCAAAATATAACAAGATTACTTGTTAAATATATATTTCTTGGCCATCCAAAAAAATCAATATGCCATCAAACAAAAAATGCATGATAAGGAGGGTCAAGAATACTTATGAGAAAAAATCCATAAATAAACAAACAAAACAAAAAGGTAGTTCTTATAGATGTTGATGAGTGTGAATAGTATATTGCACTATATGTAGCTTCATAAAAATAAAGGCATAAAGAAAGTAAAAGCTGAGATATTTGGTAAAGAAAATCATCAAAGCTCGCCTTTTAGATATGTCTTTCCAGTACTCAGCAAAAGAAAGCTATAAAGGAACCATCTATATACTGCTCACACACATAATTACATAAATAAGGGCATGAAGCCGGGGGGAAAAAAGATGTTGAGGGCCAACCTGCAGATTTCCAATGAAATATAAAAATAGTAGTAAGCCAAAGATCGAAATCAAAACTGCGAAGAAATTTTCCCAAATATAGGTACTTGTTTGAAGGTTTTGACCAAGAGAACTGCAAAAATTGGAGCAATGAATGAGATAGTAATAAGAGAAACTTTTTATATAATATCGTAAAAAGAAAACTCTAAAACAATTATTAAGTGTTAAAAGAAAATGTTAAAACAACAAGATAACAAATTAAAAAAAAAGTGAAAGCTATAAATTATTTTACCATAATTCATGTTTAAAGAACTAAAGTGGCATTATTTTGAACTTAAATTATAGTATATATTATGTGGGTTTATGTATCACTTAACTTTTTGACATGACTTACAATGCACATGAATAACAACACACACATATATAAGAAAGAATATTATTCATTTTGTAATGAATTAGCATATGCGTTATAAATTCTTTCAAGACCAAGTTAATTATCATATAGTTCAGTGGGGATATTAAATGAAATTTACCATAAAGCAACAATTATGAACTTTATTAGATATAATGCACAAAATTCAATGGATAAGCTACATATCTATAGTTCATTGGAAATATATATAGGCAATGCAAAGAAGTGTGCTGTGAACATTGCATGAATTCATGTTTTATTATAATGTTCTTTGTGCGACTTTTTAACATTCTTTGTGATGGAATCTAGAACTTTTGGAACACCTAATTGTGTAATGAAACTCTTCATGACAAATAATGTTTGAATCTTCCAATAACATGGTGTTTATTGATGACAAGTGCTGATAAAACTATTGTGGAGTAGCTCAATGCGAAATGTCAAAGATCGAATCAAATGTGTGCAAACCTCAGATTTCTCAGGCCCCACCAGAAACAGTATGAAAACTTTCTAGGAACATCATTGGATGCCACGGTACCAGATTGAAGAGCTTCCAGGAATATTCCAAAATCAAACAGCGTTTTATTTTCTGTCTCTACAGGGCAATAATCATTTAAGAATGTGTGATTTCCTAGACTATGCTGACAAGTAAATGAACTTGGGTTGCATCCAGTCTGTTTTCTACAGGGGCTATGTGCCAGCAAGCCGTCTCTCTTTCGATAGAAGATAAATACCAAAAGGCACCTAGTACCTAAAAGACCACCAAGTCAATAAAAAATCAGTAGATTGTGCAGATGTTGCAACTTGTTGGGGACATATTTTTATGTAATTGATATATCATTTGATAAAACACACTTTACTTGTATGTGGGTAAATCTAACTAGGTTCAAGATGATAATTACAAGTGGTTAAATTGAAGACGTGAAGACTACTCAAGAACTGCTCAAGAAAAGTGCAATTTGCAGGTCTCGATACCTCCTCAACAGAATCTCGATCTGTTGGATTCATTAAAACTCGATAGATGTCTCAATCGATCGAGCTTACGGGTTTTCAGACTATAACCAGCAACGTTTTATTCTAAAAGGCTATTTGTTTATGGGTTTTGTATAATCCTTATACGACTAGAAAAAACCCAAGGTTTGTGGGTTTGTATAATCCTTATTGGACTAGAAAAGCTCAAGATTTGTGTAAACCTATTTGGAATAGGAAAACCCATTAAGCTCCTATTTAAAGGAGGTGGGAAAAAGAAAAACCTAACCCTAGAGAGCTTCATAATGTTTTCTTTTTGAAACCCTAGCCTCCTCCTACAGAAGAAAGAGTTCTTACTACGTTTCTTGTACGCCTTTGGGTTCTGTAACCAAGCAAAGTCTCTTACACCAACATTGAAGATCTTATTGGTGTTTCTATGTGAAGCTGCTGCAAATCAACTACAACAATCAAATGGCTGTTGTGGAGTTAGTCACGTACTGGGATTCGTGCAAATGAGTAACCCTCATACTGGGATCCGCGCATCAAATTGGTTAGTCACGTATTTGGGAGCCGTGCATCAAAAGGAGGAACTGTTACTACAGAACAAGTCCAATTGGATATTGAGGTAAGGGTTCAACTGCAGCTTGGTAAGATACTTGGGATTCATTTACTTGTAACCGCTTGTTGTGATAATAGTGGAGTTTCGAGAGTGGTGACCTGAAAATCACCCGGTGAGGTTTTTGCCATCAGGTTTTCCCCATTCGTAAACAAATCACCGTGTTATTTATTTTCCGCTGCATAATTAGGTTATTGGTGATTTGTTTGTGTTGCCACGCGTTTGTATGTTAAATTGATTAATTAATAACTTGGCTAATTAATTAATTTGTTTAATCACAAGGGGTCAATTCGTTTTTGGCCTATCAAGTGGTATCAGAGCAGGCACACTCTGATTAGGTTTTAATCTTTGCTGTGTGATCCATTGACCCTTGTTGTCATGAAAATTCTTGATTGTTTTGATTTGCATGATCTTATGTTGAATGATGATGATGATATTCAAGATGCCTATTGCAAGCTTTATAATTTTTGTATGAAATCTCTTGAATGTTCTACAAAATTAAAAGCTAAATTTAAAAAGGTCAAACTTGAAAAAGATGATTTGATTGCAAAATTGGATGAAACCAATAATTTGAATGAGAATTTTAAAAATCAAATTTCATCTCAGGTGGACAAAATTAAGAGTTTGGAAGAGCAACTAGTTGAATTTAAAACTGAAGTTGAAAAATTAACTAGTGCCAAACTTGTCATTGAGCCTAACTCAAAAGAAAAAGATTTTTATATTCCCCCATTTAAGAGGAATAATGAAGAGTTGAAGGCTAATATTGCTAGAATAGATAATGGTAAAAATTATGATGTTAACGCTGAAGTTTCTAAACCTATGTCTAAAACTCCTCCTAGGAAGAATAAAAATTCTGAATTTGTCCCCACTTGTCATCATTGTCATATTGTTAGTCATATTAGGCCAAATTGTCCTAAGTTGTCAACTTCTAAGGTTAGACCTCCTTCTAGGAAGTCGAGTAGCTCTAAAACTACTCATGTTTGTCACCATTATGGTGGTTCTGGTCACACTCGTCCTAATTGTTTCAAGTTGTTTACCCTTAAGCGAGTGGCCAATAGGTCTCATCCTTTGTCTAAAGGCTTTGTACCTATTCTTGGTGAGTTAATAAAAGCTTTGAGCTTTTTGACTCAATTTCAGGGGAATTCTAATTCCTCTATGTCCTTTACTAGTCATACTAGGACACGTGCCTTTTCATTTTCACGGCCAAGAACTCGTGCTGTGTGGGTGATAAAGGATCCTAAGACTTAATTGTCTTTCTGTTTGTCCTTTGCTTTAATTCTTTCTATCTAAAGTTGGACTTTCTTTCTTGATTTCTTATTTGTTTTTGGAATCATGTCTTCATGCATATGCATATTTCTTTCATGCTTTCATGTTGTTTGTCTGTTTTTTGTTTGGTTGTTAGTTTTTATTTTGTTTTGTTTTCAAAATTAAAAAAAAAATTGAAAAATCAGAAAAATACAAAAATAGTGTGTGTTATATATACATTGATACTTGTGTACCTTGGATGGCCATTGAAACAAAATTTTCCAAAATTTGTATCTTTTGTAGCTTAGATGAGCATCTTTATGCATAACTAAGCAAGTGAACTTTGTGGCTCTTGTTTATGATGAGTAAGATTAAGTTATCTCTTGAACTTAACACTTGTATCACTCTTTTTGATGGGTAGGATTAGAAAATCCTAAGAGAAATGCATAGATTACCATCTCACTACTGTTGCCCGCCAATCATAATATGACACCTGTATGTTTCGGCATAGCAAAAGTGCAGTGTCAAAGACATCCGTATGCTTTGACATAGTAAAAGTGCAATGTCTACACTTAACATGTTGGGTATTTCTTTTCTCTCTTTTATATGCCTATGCATGATATGCTAAATAAAAGAAAATATGCAAAGAAAATAAAAAGAAAAAAGATCAAAAATGCTTTAAATATAATTGCGAGCGTGTTTTCTAGGAGATGTGGGAGTTATAGGATGTACCTCAAAGATGATAGTCCCCATCAAACAGTTATGATTATGTATGAGTTAAAGTAATTTTCTCATATCTCAAATCATCATAACATGTATACACTTATGCAACCTTGCGATGTTTTTCACACACAACACGCAATATTCTTTGCTACTCTTGATACATGTGCAGGTACAATGTGATTTGGCCATCACAAAGTTTTACATGTGCTAATGTATGCTCACTAAACTGTCTTGACTTGTTTTTGAAATATAAAATTGGTTAGACTTGTTTAGTGTGTGTGTGTGTGTGTTTCTGAAGATCCATGTGCTTAATATTTATTGTTGAGAGATGTTTTTGAAAGTTTAAAATGTTGATTGGATAATTGGTTGAGTTGCAAGTTGGATTGCATTCATGTCTGTATTTTTCACTTCTCAAAAAACTGTTTTTAAAAGCAAGCTCAACACCTCCTCGATACTTAGCTATCTGTTAAGCTTCTTAAGCTTTTTCTTATCGCAATCTCGATAGCTTCTCGACACCTGATGGATCGATCGAGAAAGTTTCTGACCTCTCGATAGCTTCTTGACAGCTATGTTGATCAATCGAGCTTCCTCAATCGTGTCTGATGAATTCTGTCTCAACACCTCTCAATCAATCGAGATTCCCTTGCATGCATTTCATTTTTTTTTTTTTTTTTGCATTTTTTTTCTTTGTATCCATAGCATCTTGTTTTTCTTTTTCTTGTAGGTATATGGTTCCTTGTTCTCCTCGTTTCCCTCTTTGTCAGTTTTCTGTCTGTCTCCTGTCATGTCTTTTGGCTTTTTATGCCCTTTGACAATCGTGTCAAAAAGGGCGAGAAATTTGAGAATTGAATGTCATTCCTCAGGGGGAGTAATAGACTTAGGGGGAGAACTTTATGTTTAAGGGAAGAAAGTTTTTGATGTAACTAACTTAGGAGGAGAGTTAGTTTGATACACATTGATATTGATATATTTTTGTTGTGTACCTTTTGGTTTTGTAACCATTTACATACATACATCATATGTTGTTTCTATGTTTGATGATGATGTATGTGTTTCACTCTTTATCTCACACGTGTTGTTTCTTTTCTCTCTTCATACACATGTTTCTTATTTATTTAACTTGTCATTATTTTTCACATGGTACCTTGATGTGTTTTGTTTAGTGCCTTTCAGGAAAGACTAGTTAAAGCCAAGTCAAGATTCTGAACCTTCTTCTGCAGCAACTTCCAAGGTTCAGATCTTTTAGACTAGGCTTATTTATTCTGTAATCTTGAGTAGAATGTATTCTAGGACATTCAATGTACTCTTGTGGTTTTGTCACGAATTACCAAAGGGGGAGATTGTTGGGGACATATTTTTATGTAATTGGCATATCCTTTGACAAAACGTACTTTACTTGTATGTGGGTAAATCTAAGTAAGTTCAAGATGATCATTATAAGTGGTTAAATTGAAGACATGAAGACTACTCAAGAACTGCTCAAGAAAAATGCAATTTGCAGGTCTCGATACCTCTTCGACAGAATCTCGATCTGTTGGATTCATTAAAGCTCGATAGATGTCTCAATCGATTGAGCTTACGGGTTTTCATATTATAGCCAGCAACGTTTTATTCTAAAAGGCTATTTGTTTATGGGTTTTGTATAATCCTTATACGACTAGGAAAAACCCAAGGTTTGTGGGTTTGTATAATCCTTATTGGACTAGGAAAGCCCAAGATTTGTGTAAACCTATTTGGAATAGGAGAACCCATTAAGCTCCTATTTAAAGGAGGTGGGAAAAAGAAAAACCTAACCCTAGAGAGCTTCATAAGGTTTTCTTTTTAAAACCTTAGCCTCCTCTTACAGAAGAAAGAGTTCTTACTGCGTTTCTTGTACGCCTTTGGGTTCTGTAACCAAGCAAAGTCTCTTGCACCAATATTGAAGATCTTATTGGCGTTTCTATGTGAAGCTACTGCAAATCAACTACAACAATCAAATGGCTGCTGTGGAGTTAGTCACGTACTGGGATTCGTGCAAATGAGTAACCCTCATACTGGGATCCGCGCATCAAATTGGTTAGTCACGTACTTGGGAGCCGTGCACCAAAAGGAGGAACTGTCACTACAGTACAAGTCCAATTGGGTGTTGGGGTAAGGGATCAACTGTAGGTTGGTAAGGTACTTGAGATTACTTTACTTGTAACCGCTTGTTGTGATAATAATGGAGTTTCGAGAGAGGTGACCAGAAAATCAACCGATGGGGTTTTTACCATTAGGTTTTCCCCATTCGTAAACAAATCACCGTGTTATTTATTTTTCGCTGCATAATTAGGTTATTGGTGATTTGTTTGTGCTGCCACGCGTTTGTATGTTAAATTGATTAATTAATAACTTGGCTAATTAATTAATTGGTTTAATCACAAGGGGTTAATTCGTTTTTGGCCTATCAATTGGTATCAGAGCAGGCACACTCTGATTAGATTTTAATCTTTGCTGTGTGATCCATTGACCCCTGTTGTCATGGAAACTCTTGATTTTTTTGATTTGCCTGATCTTATGTTGAATGATGATGATGATATTCAATATGCCTATTACAAGCTTTATAATTTTTATATGAAATCTCTTGAATGTTCTACAAAATTAAAAACTAAATTTAAAAAGGTCAAACTTGAAAAAGACGATTTGATTACAAAATTGGGTGAAGCCAATAATTTGAATGAGAATTTTAAAAATCAAATTTCATCTCAAGTGGACAAAATTAAGAGTTTGGAAGAGCAACTAGTTGAATTTAAAACTGAAGTTGAAAAATTAACTAGTGCCAAACTTGTTGTTGAGCCTAACTAAAAAAAAAAAGATTTTTATATTCCCCCATTTAAGACGAATAATGAAGAGTTGAAGGCTAATATTGCTAGGATAGACAATGGTAAAAATTCTGATGTTAACGCTGAAGTTTCTAAGCCTATATCTAAAACTCCTCCTAGGAAGAATAAAAATTCTGAATTTGTCCCCACTTGTCATCATTGTCATATTGTTGGTCATATTAAGCCAAATTGTCCTAAGTTGTCAATCTCTAAGGTTAGACCTCCTTCTAGGAAGTCGAGTAGCTCTAAAACTACTCATATTTGTCACCATTATGGTGGTTCTGGTCACACTCGTTCTAATTGTTTCAAGTTGTTTACCCTTAAGCGAGTGGCCAATAGGTCTCATCCTTTGTCTAAAGGCTTTGTACCTATTCTTGGTGAGTCATTAAAAGCTTTGAGCTTTTTTACTCAATTTCAGGGGAATTCTAATTCATCTATGTCCTTTACTAGTCATACTAAGACATGTGCCTTTCCATCTTCACGACCAAGGACTCGTGCTGTGTGAATGATAAAAGATCCTAAGACTTAATTGTTTTTCTGTTTGTCCTTTGCTTTAATTCTTTCTATCTAAAGTTGGACTTTCTTTCTTGATTTCTTATTTGTTTTTGGAATCATGTCTTCATGCATATGCATCTTTCTTTCATGCTTTCATGTTGTTTGTCTGTTTTTTGTTTGGTTGTTAGTTTTTATTTTGTTTTGTCTTCAAAATTTTTTTTAAAAAAAAAAATTTGAAAAATCAAAAAAATACAAAAACAGTGTGTGTTATGTGTACATTGGTACTTGTGTACCTTGGATGGCCACTGAAACAAAATTTTCCAAACTTTGTATCTTTTGTAACTTAGATGAGTATCTCTATGCATAACTAAGCAAGTGAGCTTTGTGGCTCTTATTTGTGATGAGTAAGATTAAGTCATCCCTGGAACTTAACACTCGTATCACTCTTTTTGACGGGTAGGACTAGAAAATCCTAAGAGAAAGACATAAATAACCATCTCACCACTGTTACCCACCAATCATAATATGACACCTGTATGTTTTGGCATAGCAAAAGTGCAGTGTGCAAAGACATCTGTATGTTTCGGCATAGCAAAAGTGCAATGTCTACGCTTAACATGTTGGGTATTTCTTTTCTCTCTTTTATATGCCCATGCATGATATGCTAAATAAAAGAAAATATGCAAAGAAAATAAAAAGCAAAAAGATCAAAAATGCTTTAAATATGATTGCAAGCGTGTTTTCTAGGAGATGTGGGAGTTATAGGATGTACCTCAAAGATGATAGTCCCCATCAAACAGTTATGATTATGTGTGAGTTAAAGTGATTTTCTCATATCTCAAATCGTCATAACATGTATACACTTATGCAACCTTGCGATGTTTTTCACACACAACACGCAATATTCTTTGCTACTCTTGGTACATGTGCAGGTACAATGTGATTTGGCCATCACAAGGTTTTACTTGTGCTAATGTATGCTCACTAAACTGTCTTGACTTGTTTTTGAAATATAAAATTGGTTAGACTTGTTTAGTGTGTGTGTGTGTGTGTGTGTGTGTGTTTTTGAGGATCCATGTGCTTAATATTTGTTGTTGAGAGATGTTTTTAAGAGCTTAAAATGTTGATTGGATCATTGGTTAAGTTGCATGTTGGATGCATTCATGTCTGTGTTTTTCACTTCTCGAAAAACTGTTTTTAAAAGCAAGCTCGACACCTCCTTGATACCTCCTCGATACCTAGTTATCTATCGAGCTTCTTAAGCTTTTTCTTATCACAATCTCGACAGCTTCTCGACACCTAGTGGATCGATCAAGCAAGTTTCTGACCTCTCGATAGCTTCTCGACAGCTATGTCGATCGATCGAGCTTCCTTAATCGTGTCTAATGAATTCTTTCTCGACGCCTATCTCAACACCTCTCGATCAATTGAGATTCCCTTGCATGCATTTCATTTTTTTTTTTTTTGCTTTTTTTTTCTTTGTGTCCGTAGCATCTTGTTTTTCTTTTTCTTGTAGGTCTATGGTTCCTTGTTCTCCTCATTTCCCTCTTTGTCAGTTTTCTGTCTGTCTCCTGTCATGTCTTTTGGCTTTTTATGCCCTTTGACAATCGTGTCAAAAAGGGGGAGAAATTTGAGAATTGAATGTCATTTCTCAGGGGGAGTAATAGACTTAGGGGGAGAACTTTATGTTTAAGGGAAGAAAGTTTTTGATGTAACTAACTTAGGGGGAGAGTTAGTTTGATACACATTGATATTGATATATTTTTGTTGTGTATCTTTTGGTTTTGTAACCATTTACATACATCATGTGTTATTTCTATGTTTGATGATGATGTATGTGTTTCACTCTTTATCTCACATGTGTTGTTTCTTTTCTCTCTTTATACATATGTTTCTTGTTTATTTAACTTGTCATTATTTTCCACATGGTACATTGATGTGTTTTGTTTAGTGCCTTTCAGGAAAGACAAGTTAAAGCCAAGTCAAAATTCCAAACCTTCTTCTTGCAGCAACTTCCAAGGTTCAGATCTTTTAAACTAGGCTTATTTGTTCTGTAATCTTGAGTAAAATGTATTCTAGGACATTCAATGTACTCTTGTGGTTTTGTCACGGATTTCCAAAGGGGGAGATTGTTGGGGATATATTTTTATGTAATTGGCATATCCTTTGACAAAACGCACTTTACTTGTATGTGGGTAAATCTAAGTAGGTTCAAGATGATCATTACAAGTGGTTAAATTGAAGACATGAAGACTACTCAAGAACTGCTCAAGAAAAGTGCAATTTGCAGGTCTCGATACCTCCTCGATAGAATCTCGATCTGTTGAGATTCACTAAAGCTCGATAGATGTCTCGATCGATCGAGCTTACGGGTTTTCAAACTATAGCCAGCAACGTTTTATTCTAAAAGGCTATTTGTTTATGGGTTTTGTATAATCCTTATAGGACTAGGAAAAACCCAAGGTTTGTGGGTTTGTATAATCCTTATTGGACTAAGAAAGCCCAAGGTTTGTGTAAATCTATTTGGAATAGGAGAGCCCATTAAGCTCTTATTTAAAGGAGGTGGGAAAAAGAAAAACCAAACCCTAAAGAGTTTTATAAGGTTTTCTTTTTGAAACCCTAGCCTCCTCCTACAGAAGAAAGAGTTCTTGCTGCGTTTCTTGTACGCCTTTGGGTTCTGTAACCAAGCAAAGTCCATTGCACCAACATTAAAGATCTTATTGGTGTTTCTATGTGAAACTGCTGCAAATCAACTACAACGATCAAATGGTTGCTGTGGAATTAGTCACGTACTGGGATTCATGCAAAAGAGTAATCCGCGTACTGGGATCCGCGCATCAAATTGATTAGTCACGTACTTGGGAGCCGTGCATCAAAAGGAGGAACTGTCACTGTAGAACAAGTTCAATTGGGTATTGGGGTAAGAGTTCAACTGTAGGTTGGTGAGGTACTTGAGATTCATTTACTTGTAACCGCTTATTGTGATAATAGTGGAGTTTCGGAAGAGGTGACCTGAAAATCACCCGGTGGGGATTTTGCCGTCAGGTTTTCCCCATTCATAAACAAATTACCGTATTATTTTTTTTCCGCTGCATAATTAGGTTATTGGTGATTTGTTTGTGCTGCCACGCGTTTATATGTTAAATTGATTAATTAATAACTTGGCTAATTAATTAATTGGTTTAATCACAAGGGGTCAATTCGTTTTTAGCCTATCACAACCAAAAAAAAATGAAGTAAAATGATTTAAGAAAGATAGAATTCTGCAAATATGAGAGAATTGCTTCCACCTAAGAAAGAAAAATGAAATTATTTAGTATATTTTGGGTTGTACGTCTTCTTCTCACATAAAGATAGGTTCATCTATAGGTCTTGTACATGAAGTCTACATTTATATTAGACACAGGTATGGTACACGGAATGCATATACAGAATAATTTCTAGAAAGAAAGGAGAGAAAAACTACTAATAAATGAGAATGTGATATATATATATATATATATATATATATGGAAATTCTAGGTGTATAAAGCTTCATCTCTTGATAGATTACTAGATTAGCCATACAGACATACTGAATATTTAGGTGGAAGGAAACACTAATGAAATGAAAATCCAACTTACATGACTGGCAAGTATATACAGAAAGAAGTTGAATGCAGCTTTCACCCATAAAATTCTGGCAAGGTTGTTGTCATTACTGTTTAGTTTCCTCCATGACAGGTAGATTCGTAGAACTCTTGGCACATATTGGAAGAGAACAATAGCATTCAGGAACTTCCTTTTATTTAAAAAGTTGGAGCCTCTCATTTCTGCAAATATAATTGGAACTAGCACCTATACAGATGACAACGAGTACAGTGAGCTTTATTTATGCAGGACATTATATATAGAAACTAAATTGATATTCTTTTCCTCATATTCAAATCACAAATATTTCCTTGCTGTTATATCGTATTTCATCCTGCTGTGTTAGGCATGAAAATAATAAAATCCTAGTTTAGACTCATTTGTTAAATAAGCAACAAAATAATTTATTAATTATCAAATTACCTCATTTAAGTGATCCTAAAGTTATACAGTGATACAGTTATGCTTCCCACAATTCGGCATGAACCAAATCATAAAGTAATAGACATAAAACAATAAACGCAGGATTTGATGACAAAGTAGAAAATCAAGGAAGAACATCTCCAAAAGAAAAACAACTCTGCAGATAAAGTATCCCAACTAAAGAAATTCACTAAATGAGAAATATTTTACATAATGCTCAATTTTTTTGTGGGGGCCTTTCGAATCACCTCTTCCCACTTGTTGGAAAAAAATTGTAAACATGAGTAACTGAACCATTTTAAGCCAAAAAAAAAAAAAAAAACCAAGGAGACATAAATTTTGATTCTTGAAAGAAAGATGCTAATATGAAATTATAGAATTAATCCTCATTGTAGTTAAACTTGAAAAACATACACAAAAAGAGTTTAGAAGCAGAAAAGTCTTCCTTACCTGTGGAATTGGAAGAATAGCAAGAATATCCATTAAGAAGTAAGATGACTAGTATCTCTTTGCTATTGACCAAGCATCTTTAACTATCGCATTTCGTGCAAGTTTCACAGGGCAAAGAAATTGCAAAATGATATTCAAGACATAAATTATATCAGTGACTGATTGCAAACAAATAGCTGTGATCGTTAATTTATTATCCAATGCTAGACACTTGTTGTCTTCATTGATCACAGGAAGATAAAAGAACAAAGGATCCACTGATACTGCAATTGTACACGACACAACAAACATCATATTCCACATTTGGAGGTACTTTCCATCTGGATTCAGATTCTGAAGAATTGTCTTTCTCGTTGTTCCTTTTTTCCCTAGATCAACTCCATCATCCTTGGCAACTTGCTTCTCAACATCCTGAGTCCTGCACAGAACAAACAAACAAGCAAAGAATCAATCTTGAAGCATACAAAATATACCCAGCAATCTGAAAGTAGAAACATCAAATGTGCCACTGAAGTTATAGATAGAATCACAGAACACCCGAAAACATAACCTTTTTTTTTCTTTCAATATTTTTAATGCATTTAAAAACTATTAAAGAAAAAAATTAAAGTTATTATCAATTTTATTCTAAAAGACTTATAAATTGGCATGATAATTAATGTGATTGAAATCACCTCAAAAATATATTTAATAAATTTTTTAAAAAATTTTATGTTTTAAAGTTGATATGTTACTTTCTAAAACTTATGTATTTAATAAAATAAGTATATAGTAGACATAGAAAAACCCTTGACACTCGAAAAAAAAATGATTACCTATCCACACCATAATTAATGCTCTAATCCTCATATAGGAAACATATACCCTACTTACCCATATATATAGCATACAAGCGTACGTGTAATGTCATACAACACGGAGAACAAGTGATCGATAATGTTTAGCTAATGCACTTGATCGAATCCATCTCATTTTTAATACAATATTGTATTGAACAATGAAATACTAATAGTGTTATCTTTTTTAAAAACAAATAACTTTAAAACAATTATGCATTTAAATTTGATTATTGGGATTTTAGTATATTACAGTAACAATATTAAGGAATTGTACCTATATTTTATCCTTATTACATTTGCTCATAGTTTCTAGCAATACTATATATTTAAAATTTTAAACCATCAAGAACAATACAACGGATGCAACCTGTTTCTTATTTTGATGCACTAATTTACAATAAGTAGTGCCAAAATGTGGCATTAATTATTGAAACCAAAATAACAAAAAAAGAATAGTGCAGGATAGTTAATTATTATTTGTTTATCATATATACTTTGTACACTACATTTATGTATATGAGCACGTGACTCTCAGCAGCAACAACAACAACAACAACAAAAAGGAGCACGTGACTGTTTAAATGGAGGGGAAAAAAGAGGTTACATGCAATACATAAAATCAGGCCGGCCCAAACGTTTTGGAGGCCTAAGGTGAAATCTTCAAATAGGGTCTTTATTTTATCACTTAAATAATATTTAATTAGCATTTTATATAATAATTTTTTTTAAATCCATTCTTTTTACTTTTTAATATGAATTTTTTTTTTGAGAAAATGCTAAAGGTATAACAAATTTTACTACAAACTGATGTTGTAACGGATGTGAACAGTGACATGAGGCTTAAAAAAATTCTAGAGATATTATAAAATTTACATCATGAGAATTACAAAGATATATCACCAAACACAAAAATTCATTAAAAAATGCATTCAATAGTTTGTTGAAGTCCACCTATCATATTTATTATCACATCAAATTATAAAAGTTATGTAGTAAAATTTATAATATTTTTAACATTTTCCTATTTGAATTACTTGTGATTTGTAACACGTCTATTTGTAATACCTATTTATTTAAATCTGACTTATCTCTATCTCTAGCTCTAGTATTATTTAGGGTCCATTTAAGAACAAATTATTTAGCTAAAACTAAAAACTTTTTGCTGAAAGTATAAAAAAAAAAAAAAAAAAAAAAAAAAAAAAAAACTTTAAAAGCTAACTGAATAGTACAATGGGACCCATGAATAATACCAAAAAATGCAATGAAAATCATCAATAGTACCTGTGCGCACCCAAAACTGAAACCCGTTGGGCTGGGCCTCACTTGGGCTCACAACTTACTTGTATGGTGGGTCTGGATTTCCTACACTGGGTTGTTCTAAACACCAAGGCTCAACTGAATCACTTCTCCCTCCTCTGGGCTCTCAGCGCCTTCTTTTCTCTGTTTTCTTTCTGTTTCTACTCTTCATTCCTTCAACTTTCCAACCCTTGTTTCCTCGAAACTTCCTCTACTTATACTCCACAAAGTAATGTGGAGGTCATAATTATCTGCCAGCAAGTGCAACCGGCGGTCCAATATTATTGATCGTAAGTGGGTGGTTAGGTGGGCATGAAAAGCGGTGAGGGTGGCGTTGGAACTTGGTTCTCAATTTCACTATAGTTCACGGCAGTAGTGCTTCTCCGAGGTGCGACCGGGTAGGTACGGGGCGGGTATCCCGCGAGACGTGAGTTCATCACTGCTCGGGAATGGGTTTGCCGAGAGACGGTTCAAAGGCGAAGCTAGGGCCTGAAGCCTGCGTGGCTCGGGGATGGGCCGTTAGGCAGAGGGAGACCGGCCTCATGGGCCACATTCCTCGGCCTGGGTTCAAGGCCCATTATGGGCCATGGTGCGGGGGCCGTACAGTACCAAAAGAAACTAAAATTTAAAAAAGCTGCAACTTTAATCAGCTCCCGGACACAAACAAACACTTAATTCTTTGGGCCTTCTTAATAGTGAAAAAAAAAAATGCAAACTAAAATTTTTTTTTTTTTTAATTTTTGCCCACTAAATTTGGGGCCTTTCTCTATTAGGGGGGCCTAGGCAATGGCCTAATTGGCCTAGGCCTAGGGTCGGCCCTGCATACAGTATCTTACGTCAAACATGTAAGATACTGTAAATCTGCAATAAATAGTTCCTTTTAGTCATGTAAATTGTCTTACATTCCATACTATTTTACATAATGTGTGAAGTGTAGACATTTTTTAAAAAATGTGGATACCTAACTTTGAAAAATGAGGACATCGTGTGAAGATATACATAAAAAAAATGTGAAACAATAATCTTTTATGTAATGCTTATAATCAAGGACGGAGGTAGGACTCGGAGTTAAGGGGCAGCCCTGCTACTTTAGCTCTAAGAATTTTTGTTTAAAACTTTTTAAAGATCCAAATTGTTTGTTTTGGGTAAAATAGGTTAATTGGGCTTCTTTTTTTTTAGCTTTATTATTAGTAATTTTTGTTGTCGGGCTAATTTTTTTGGGCTTGTATATTTTGTTTTAGATTAATCCATTATTGTTTATAGCCTTTAATAGTGGAAAATGCTAAAACTACAAAATTTTTACAAATTGCTAATGTTGTAAGTAAAAAGTGTTACAAGTGTGCAAACTACTAAAAATTTTAATGGCATTGTTAAGGGAGGTCAAAGTGTAATTTTATTGAACAAAATTGCTGAAATTAATACCTATTAATATACAAATATTTTAAAAATATATATATATTTACGAGGGCCATTGCCTCCCCTAGTCAATATATAGCTCAGTCCATGCTTATAATGGTACTAATCAAAAGGTCATGTTAACAAATACTCTTAAGGTATTTGTTTAAAAATCATTTTAAGAATGTTTTAATATCACTTTTATGAGAAATATAAAAAGTTCTCAAAAAAATCCATTTCTTTTCTCTTATCTCATAAAAAGTTTCTAAAAATGATTCATTAACAAATAACCTTAAGGCATCCGTTAATATTTCTCTTAATCAAATCAATTTAAATTAAAGTAACTAAATAGAGAACAACAAAGGATTAGAACCTAACCTCGCACCGTTATCTTGCCGATGCCCACGGAGGCTCATAACTTAAAAGCTTCTCAATGATACAATGTCAAAATAAAGAATCAACCTCTAAACTAAACTAGATATCTATTGACAAAGAGAAAGAGAATGTGTAAATATATAACATGGGATTAAACCTAATGAACTCTAGCTGCAGGCATTTTACAAGGCGGGGCAAGAGTCAAGAGAGGCCGGGATATGGCCAAAGCGAAGAGAGGCAGGTATAGGCTTTTTGGAGGATTTTAAGAGTGTACAAATGCAGATGCAAGTTAAAAACAAACAAGGGCAACTCTTGCTGTTCTCATAAATAGTTTCTAGTTATTGAAGCATTAGCAATAGTCTACCCCTCAAGTCTTTCTTTAATAGTCTTATGGTAGTATTGTTTTTCTTACCAACCGATGAATTTTTTTAATTTATTACAAATTCAACTTAGCCAGCCTCTAAACACGGTTTTGTAACCTAGACAAAAGTCCAACTTCGCAAATTCCCAAAAAAATAAAGGGTCATGCTAACGAGTGCCCTTAGGGCACTCATTAATAATCCATTTTAGGAAAATTTTGATCCTACTTTTATGGGAAATGAAAAAAGCTGTCAAAATATAAAATTTTTTTTTTCATTTCCCATAAAAAATTTATCTAAATAGATTATTAACCAGTACCCTAAGGGCACTCGTTAGCATTTCTCAAAAATAAAATGGTAAGAAATATATAACGATAGTATATTGTGCAATTGGCTAATTGATTATATCCTCGACATTGCAATAATTGCAAGTGAGAACTAAAGAAATACAAGAGAATTAAAACGTTATAAAACCTCGACCTTAGTTGCTAGTTGACTACAAAAAAAACTTCATGTTATTGGGATTGCATGTGACAGATACTGACAATTCAATTGATCATTTATTACTATTAAGATTATATTGTCTGTCCGCGAGGTTCTCGGCAGCCATTTTAGTTTAGAAATAAAAAGCAATTTCTCTTCATTTTAGAGAATGACTTACGACTGACAAGTAAACGGAATCATTAATTTTTGTCAATATCCTTTGACCATTTGGTAAACTACAAATTCCACGTTCCTATAAGATATTGCATGCAAATATATTTTATATTTTGTTAAAACTTTGAAAGTCAAAACTCATATATGAACGACAAGAAAAACTATAGAAGCTCCAAAACTCTTAGTAAAAAATACATGAATCTAAATAACCACAGTCCTCGCAACGTAGATAAACCCTGCATTTTTTTTTTCGGGGCTATAAATGACCAATTTTATTTGACAACATGAACTAATTATTAATTAACACCATAAGGAACAAAACAAGAAAGAAAACCCAACAACCCGATGGCTTTCAACATCCTTTTATTTTAGCATTTCTTCTGGTGGTTTATTTGGGGGAGGAAGGAACCCAAGGGTTAGCGCGCTCACCAAAGATAACACTCCCATTCCACTCACTTATCCAAAACAAAAGGATTAAAAATTAGTATCATTTCTTTTTGCCATTTTAGAGAAAATGGGTGACCACAATGAAAAGACAATTTTGATACATTGTTTGATATTAAGCGCAATTATATACCATTTAATTTGATTTTCAGCTAATTATCACAAATTTACAAATCATCAAATAAAGCAATAAATCAATAAAGGAAACAACACAACATATGGTGATGAAATGAAAAAAATAAAAAATAAAAACTACTATCAGGGTTAACACTAACCCCAAAAAACAATTTTACTATTAGAATTAGTTTACATTTGAGATATACCGTATATCCCTTAACTCTACCACACCGAAAATTTACCGAAGTGACCCCATTATTTGCTTCAAGTTGCTTGAACTCTTCTAATTTAAAATCCTTCCACAAACTATGTTTGTGACTTCAATAATCAACTTGAAGATCTAATTTTTGCAATACTGTTGGGATGACTTGACTATACACTGAAACAGTAACAACATCGAATAATATGTTCCCTATTAGTTTCATAGTGAGTCCAAATCTTTTGTCTCATTTTGCCTGCTCCACTCTATACTCCACTAATAAAAGTTTGCCACATGTCTCACCTAATAAATTAAATTATAATTTTATGTCTTTATTATTTGTTACCTAAATTAAATAACAATAAATAAATTAAAATAAAATAAACAAACCACCAACGCCTCCCCACAACTGATCCTCCACCACCACCTTCACCAGTAGTAGGAGCAACAGATCGCTGACGTCGTCAGGAATTGCTGGCAACATCAACCCGACCAATCACGGCCATCCACCTCTCCTGGGTCCACACAACACCTCCTTGTTTTCAAATCCAAAACTGTTACCCTTAAAAATCAAAGTGATCTAGAAAAAACACTCTCTCATGTTGCTTTCTTTCTCGCCAATCTAGTCTCAAACAAACAAAACAATGGCCTAAAAATTTTGTTCCAAGTTCAACTTTCATTGTCTGCGAGTGGAATGTCCACTATCCCATATGAACAATTTATGGACAATGGGTGTAAGCCATGGTGATTTTTTTATGGAGTTCTGGCAAGCGATTTCATGGATCACAAATAATAAAACTCATTCATGGATTTGAAAACAAGGAGGACATGGTGTGGACCCGGTGGAGGTGGATGGGCGTAACCAATGGGGTTGATGTCACTGGCGATCTCTTGTAGTGGCGCTGGAAAAAGTTGAGGTGGTGGACCGGTGGTGGTGGGAATGTGTTGGGTTTCTTTTTGTTTTATTTATTTATTTTATTTAGATAGCTGAAATAAGTTTAAGGCATAAAATTAAGTTTTACTTAAATAATTAGACACTTGTCACATTTTTATTTGTGGAGCATAGAGTGGCACAGGAAAAGTGAGACAGAAGATTTAGACTCTTTCATAGTAACAACATTGTAGATTATCTTCTTTATTTGCTTCTATACTCATTAATTGGTTGGATAGTCAAAGGTTAGGGTTTTCTCTTGGAATAGCATAAGATATTATGCCTCTACAACCTAGTGAAAATTATACTTAATGGGCCTCTAAATAGACTCTATACTTAGGGTTAAAAATCTCATGGCACCAACTTAATTAAAATGATATGATTAATTTCAAGATTCTTATGTATCAATCAAGAGAGCCTAAATCGAGGGTGTATGGACTACAGAGAGACCTGTTTTGTGTTAGAGCGAGTAAAAAGAAGAGCAATTACTTGAAGCTGAAATTAGAAGAAGAAGAGGTTTCAGGGTAACGGCTAGTTCAGCTCAATGGTAACTTGAGACTAAGATCAAAACAGTGTCGCGTGGTTTAAGTGAGAAAGAGTTTAAGTGTGTTATAAGAAACGGTGACATTTCAACATTAGTGGAACGATGCCGTTTTGATCTTCTTCCTCAGTTCAGGGTTTCAAGACTTCCTCTATTCTTCTTTAAGTGCTCGAGGTTGATTTAGTTACAGAGATTGACATAGAGCCTCAATGATAACTGTCCTCCCTTGAAATTCGGAAGTTGTTACAGGGTTGTTATAATTCAGTTATGATAGAAGCTCTTAGAAGGTTCTTGATTGTATCTATTTTTTGTACTATAAATAGAGGTTAGTGTAATGTATTTTACTTGAGCTTGTACAAATCACTTTTCATCATTCAATAGAAATCTCTCTCTGTTTTTCTTCTTTCTTCATCCTTTTTTATGTTATAGCTTCCACCACTGTTGTCCTTTGCAAGCTCTAAACTCGCATCTTGAACCAATCATGACTCGATCAAGGATGAATCCAGATTCTAAAGACTTTCTTCTCTTGAGCTAGTTTTTGGACACTTGATCTTGTACTAGTGATTTGACTCTTAGAACTCAAACAAAATACATGAAATCAAATTTGCCTACACTGAAACTTGACAAATATCAACATGCCCAATGATAATGCCACGCTAGAGGGTCGTAAACTTGGAGGTCAAAGCTAGCTAGCACAAAGCTCTTACCATTTAAAAATGATTCAAAAAGTGTAAATTGGGTAAAAGTATTTGCTTAAAAGGATCATCCATTTTAGCATATTTTCAAAAACCGATTTGACTAGTTGAACAAGGTTTATGATCAAGAACCAACCACCACCACCAGCAGTCCAATTTTGAAAAATCTTAAAACTGGGAAAATGTAATTTTGGTTTCAAACCACTTGATAACCAATTCACAAGTCAATCAATAGGATTTGATTTTCTTTTAAGGGATTCTCCCAACAGCAACCAAACAGCCTGAAGTCATTGATCTACTTCGTTAGAAACCCAAGCCAAATATCAATTAGATTTGTTAGGTTCTGAAGATTTAAGATTAAATATTTAGAATCATATTTTATTTATGTTGGCAAACCGAGAACAAAATATATCTAGTCTATGTATTAGGTAATGCTTAAAGGTGTAGATTTCAAGTTTCAAGTTCAAATTGACTATAAAAAAGGGAAGTCACATTCTGCCAAGCTCGACCGATCAAGAATTAGACTCGACCAATCGAGAATCGCATAAATCAGATTCTACAGAATGTTTAAACAAGGCCCAAGCCCGTGAAAACATTTAGAGTTTCATTCTAACTTGTTCGCATATAAAAGGGAAACTCTAGCTACGTTTTCAGACTTATGAAAAACTTGTGTGTTACTCTTTGTGAGATCTAAGAGATTTTGTACCTTTTAACTACACAAGAATTTACAAGAGCAAGATCTACAATCAAGCGGTGGTAGAACCTAGTTACTGCTACAAGATCATTATTGATGATGATTTGAAACTTTTGAGTGGGATCTCAAAGTCACAAGCATGGGTGCTTGTGTTTCTGTAAATCCAAGGAGAGAAAGAGTCCATAGATTTGAAGTTTGCATATGGTTGTGTCAGTAAGTTACTACATGAGGTAGCAATAGATTTAGGGTTAAATCTAATTGTAAAAATTTCAATTATCTTATAGCGGATTTGTTTTACCTTAAAGATAATTAGGTCAAATCCTCCTCAAGTTTTTACCTTGAAACGGTTCGTTTCATCAGTTTTCCTGGATCATCATATCGTGGTGTTATTTACTTTTCCGCTATTGTGCATGATATGATATATGCTTATTTAACATAGATCTGAATAATAAACCTAATAATCAACTTGGTTAATTAATTAAGTTAAACAATCTAATTTAAAGGGTCTAAACGAACAAACAAAATTTAATTAATTCTATAAATAATATTTGCAAACCATACTATATGTTTATCTATTATACATTTATACTGGTATAAAATTGCTTCTTCTTCTCTTTTCTTACAAGTTACAATATATAGGAGGAAAGATATACCAGTTTATCCTTTTTTTTTTTTTGTTTGATAGTTCAATAGTTATAATGGGGGAGAGAAGATTTGAATTCTTAACGTTTTAATAAGAAATACTAGAAGATTCATTTAACTCAATAGCCATTTTCTAGTATTTCCTACAGAAACATCTGAGGTTTAAATTCTTTAACCCCCAACCACTAAAATATCAAAAAAAGATATGCTAGACTATCCTACTAGAATTATTTATTGTACCACATAGAATCATTTTGTACTCGTATAAAATTACATCAATTTAATATATAAACATTCTTTTAGCTTGAAAATTTATTCAAATCCGTAAAACATGTATATGTAAGTCAAAAATATATATATATATATATATATATTGAAACTTTAAACCAAATAAATACATACAAATGTATTCTTTACCATATATATTTTATTCCGTATATTACTGACTAGGATCATATTGCCTGTACATTTGTACAATATATCAGATCCTTCCAACTTTTCAATATTATTCACAATAAATCTTCCAAAGAAAAACAAGTAAAATCATTATTCTTTATGATTTAGCAATCTTATTAACTAAAAAGCAAGTGAATAACATAACAACCCAAATATACACTCGCCAAGCTGCCAATAAGGAACAACAAAACCAAACCCCCAATTACACAGCCCAAAATATATAGGTAGCACCCAATACAATAATAATACTCAACTAGATCACAAGTTACAACTCAATTCTCAGCTTTTTCAAAGATTTATATTACTAGTAGACAGCTTTAGCAATATAACTTTAATCAAACTACTTTTTGAATCTATCTATAAAACGGAATAGAAGAAGAAGGAGAAAAATGTAAGGTTGAAATTTATCAACCATCTTGTTGGCTTTATTCCATGCCAATTTGCTTGTAATTTAGCATTTAGTAACCCTATAATTAGGTGGGATTTTTGTAAGGGTAGTGTGTGAAAAGATGTGAAGAAAAGCTCAAGTATGTGCAAAGAAGCAGAGCTTTGCGGCTAGGACTTGCTGGTGCGAAGCTTGGACTTGCTGGTGGCTCGCGACTGGCAAGCCGCCAAATGCAAGTACATGAGATGCACACAAGGAAGCTGAGGGTCACGCCAGCTGTCGCACTACAAGACAAAAGTCTCAGGCTGGCCAGGCCGTTACATCGCGACTTGAACTCGCGACTTGGACAAGCCGCGAGACCAAGCCGCCAATTTATCCTGTTTGGGCAAAACTGTCTCTTCGTATTCTTTTCTCACCCCACTATATATAGACCCTTATACCCACGATATTGAGAGAGCTTCCAGAGAGAATTTTGTGAGAAAAACCCTAGAGCAAAACAAGATTGCCTCATCCCCAATCTTTATCTTAGAGACTCTACAAATTCCTCTACTCTCTTCCTATCCATTGTCATACCCTTGAGAGCTTCTTTACCAAATCCTTATCTCACCATACCCACGTCTGTGAGAAGGTTCATTTGGTCCTAAGGGAAGCAGTTTGGAAGGAACCAATCTACATTGGTTGATGCTATGGTCTAGTAGCGGAATCCGGGAAGCTAAAGAAGAAATAGGTTCGGCGTAACCTCGTTGAAGCAAGAAGCTTGGAGGGCTTAGGTACTTGGGTAGATTAGGCTTGGAGAGTCTTCTGCTGTTCATGTATCCCAACTACATTCTTTAGTGGATTATTTGATCGCTTGGAGGGTGGCGTAGAGGTTTTACGCCGAGGACTTCGGTTTCCTCATTGATAACACATCGTGTGTTGTTCGTGTGTTTGCATCTTCCTTCCCTTTATCTTTGCCTTATATTTACTGCTATGAATGTGTTTATATTTGGCTTAGATTGTTTATCAATTCTGTTATAAGCTTGTTATCATGTTCCGCACATTAATTGTTTGATATAAAACTTGAATTGGTAATTTTGTAATTTGGAGTCTAAACGTTCAAGGGTGTTTCATACCCATTTTGAACTTTCAAAAAAGATTTAGAAAAAATTCTTTTATATAGGGCCTGCGAAGCTGGCGCTTAATTTTCATTGCAAGTTCTTCATCAAACTCTTCATTTCCTTCCAATATGTGAGACATGTTCGACATGATCTCCTCTTTTATATCATTTGGCAGCTTATTGCTATGAATCCACAATTCCAAATCTCGTCCTTTAGATTTCACATTTTGTATAATCTCCTCCAATCTTTGTATATCCTCCGCCAATTTTTTAGATTCTAACTGCAAGTATGTCTGTAATATAACAAGTTCAATTTGTCTAATACTCTGCTAATAAAACAATGATGAATTTAACAGTTTTTCTTAAGGAATTTCATTAAATTTCTATTAGTCATATTAATCAAGAAACATGTACAGATTTTATTTGTGGACAAAATCAATCAATCAATTGCTATTAAAGTTTCATATTGTAGTTCATGTCTTAATTGCTTTGCCCATGTGGGAGATAATTGGATCCCATCAAAGCCACATGTCAACCCAATTTTTTTCACGTGGCATTAACATTTAACATCCTTTGCCTCATGTTATTGTTCTAGGCTTTTGCAATTGTTGACCTTACCTAAGTGACATCATCTAAATGACCTAACCTATTTTGTAAATTTTCCATCATTTCTCTTATAAATACTCAATTTGTTTCGAAGAAAAATATTTTTTATAAAATGTTCTCTTATTTTTAAGTATTTGTTTATTTATAAAATATGATCAATCTTGTAAAATATTTTTGATTGACTAAACATCCATGTGTAAAAACTTGTAAACTTTTTTAAACTTAAAATCATGAGCATAAAACATTTTACATCACCTTCATACACATCTGAGACACTCCACCCCCACTCATCCCTTCTCTTCTTGCAAATCTCTCACCCTGCCTTCTCTTTTTCTTGCACACAGACATGGTCGTCAGAGCTTTGGGGTTGCGGTGGTCATCAAAGTGTTAGGACTGTGCTGCTCATCAAAGCTTTGGGTTGTGATGGCGAAGACCCATCGTCAATCTAGAGCTTTGGCCTCAAACGACACCATATCTGCTGCAGCCTCCAAAAATAACTACCATTGAATCTCTCACACAAGGGCAGAGCTACATGCTTGAGTCCAAAAATTTTAAAAATATATTTATACTATTTATAAATATTTAACATTTTAATATTTAGTCTACAAAAATGGGACTTGGTCCCCCAAATATTTGAGTTGGTCCAGTGATGTTCTTAAAAAAAAAATTCCAATTGGTCTAGTAATTACAAAGATTCAGAGTTTTTTTTTTTTTTTTTTTTTTTTTTTCTCATTCATTTTTTTTATTGTAAAATACGTTCTTATGCTGTTAAAGTTTTGGATCATTCGTGTCTTTGAATATTTCATTAGTTCAATTAAAAAAAAAATTTACTCACTTTAGTAGACAATTTGGAAACTTATATTAAAAATGAAAATTTTAAGGATTCACTACGAAAGATACTAAGAGGTTGTTTGGCCAGCTTTTTTTGGTCACTCAATTTTCGTCACTCAATTTCCGTCACTCATCACTCATCACTCATCACTCAATACTCATCACTCATCACCCATTACCCATCACTTAATACCCGTTTGGCACATCACTAAAATGCAATCACTCAATATTTTTCACACTATTTTGTGGGCCTAGCTCTGTCACCCACTGCAGTTTTTTTTTTTTTTTTTTTTTCACTGGGTTCTGTGAGTTTCCCAGTGAAAAAAAAAAAAAATGAAAGAGGAAGAAACCCAGGGACGGTACCGAACCCAGGTGAAAAAAAAAAAAAAAAAAGAAAAAAAAAAAGAAGAGGGACGGTGACGGTGAACCCAGGTGAAAAAAAAAAAGAAAAAAGAAAGAAAGAAGGAAGAACCCAAAAGACAAAAAAGAAAAGAAAAAAAAAAGAGAAAAGAAGATAAAGAGGGAGCAAAAATCTAACTGTGGGCCCGGCTATGTGATGTTATTTACAAGTTTGCCATTGAAAACTGAAAACTGAAAACAGCCAAAAGTTGTTTTCAGTTTTCATAACTCATAACTCAAAAAGTAGAGCATTGAGTATTGGAAACAGAGTTATGGAAATAGAGTATTGGTGCAGGCAAACGAGTATTTTACTATGGGTCCCACCATTTTTGAGAATTGAATTATGAAAACTGAGAATTGAGTCATGAAAACACCCAATCCAAACAGCCTCTAAGTTATGTGTGTGTTTGTGTTTTTTTTTTTTTTTTTTTTTGCTAACCTTCAATAGTATTTCATTAAAAAAGATCAAAGTAGAAGGGGAAGTCTGCCTTACATATTTCAAGTAACTCCACTGGCAGACTATCTGTAAGGAAAGACATAAAGCACTGGGTCCTGAGAGCTAGCTTGGTAGCGTTGTGAGCTGCAGAATTACAAATTCTTCTAACCCAAACAAAAGAAACAGTACAAAAGGCCCTACTTTAAGCAAGAATATCACAAACAAAGTTACTAATGACCCAACTAGGCTGGAGACCAGGATCAGAAAGTACATCAAAACACTCTTTCGCATCACGTTCAATCACGACCTTTGACCACCTTTCAACTAAAGCAAGATTGATAGCCCAGAGCACAGCTGCAGCTTCGGCTTGAGCAGGGAGGCACCTGCAGTACGGCTTGATCCATGCTTTAATGGGAGTACCTGTATGATCCCTTGCAACCACTGCAAGTGCAGTTAAGGTGTTACTTACTGCTGCATCAACATTGAGCTTTATGGAGCCTTCCGAGGGAGGTGACCAGGACAGAGGGTGTGGCAGAGGGGAGAGATGCTCTTCAACGGCTAAAGTTGTGAATTCCAGTGCCCTTCGACAGATGCGGTTACTGGATAATTGAATATCAACTTTGCCATCTTGGAAATTTACCTGATTCCTTAGGTACCAAATCTCATCTACAACGAAGGCCATAGTCGAGGAGATGAACTCTTCATCTATGTCAGAAGCAGAAGGGTTGGGAGGGTCCAAGATCAACTTTATAATATCCATATTGCTTCTGATATTGTGGTTAAGAGCTCTCAGTCCCCAGCAAGAGGAAAACCAGATCGTTCTAGCCACAGGGCAATGAAAGAAAAGATGGCTAATAGTTTCTTGGCCATCTTGACACAATACGCACTCTTGGTTGTCAAGCTCCACTCTTTGGCCTAAGACTTCTTTAACAGGAATGGTAAATGTGGCGATCCTCCATAGCAGCATTCTGACTCTCTCTGGCACTCTGATTTTCCAAATATTTTTCCACATCTAGTCACTCAAGGAGCTTTGATTGGGGTGCGGGTTTGACACCTTATATGCAGATTTGGTTGTAAACTCACCTTTGGCATTAGGCACCCATATCAGCTTGTCTTCATGCCGATTGGCAGCCAGGGGAATGGACAGAATGGCTTTTGCAGATTCGGCCTCAAAAAGAGAGGATACTTGGTTCTCATTCCAGCAGTGAGTCGTGCTATCGATAAGCATGGACACCATGATAGGAGTTTCATCAAAGGCCGGTTGTGCAGGCATGGGGATGAAACCTTGGATCCAAGGTACCCAAGGGTCAAGCCACACGTTGATAGAGGAGCCATCTCCAATGAGATAACACGCCCATTTAACAATAATATCTTTGACTCCTTCAATGGCTTTCCACACTGGTGAGGCCACTTTGTTAGGTTCTCTTCTGAGCCAGTCATCCCTTACTTTATACTTAGCTCTAAGGATTGAGATGCAAAGGCTGTCTCTTTTGGATGCGACTAGCCATGCAAGTTTTGCTAGGAGGGCATTGTTCATCATCTTTGCTCTTTTAAACCCCAAGCCCCCTTTGCATTTAGGTTTACATAGGTTATCCCAGGCCGCGAGGGCTAGGAATTGCCCCCCAAAGTTCTTTGGCTTCCACCAAAATCTGCGAGAGAGCGAATCCAGCTTGTTGCAAACATTGTTGGGGATACTGAATGCCGACATTGCATAATTAGGGATGGTTTGTACGACAGAATTGATCAAGGTCGACCTCCCTGCCCAAGACAGACTCTTGCTTCTCCACCCCACAAGTTTTGACTCAACCCTTTTGACAAGGTATTTAAAATCTTTAGATCGGGCTTTAGTTAGGAAGAGAGGGGACCCCAAATAAATAACATCCTTATTTAGGCTTCTCATTTGAAGAACATGTTTTATCGCTCTTCGCTTGTTCTGGTCTGTTTGCTTAGAGAAGAAAACCCCAGATTTCATATTATTCAGGCTCTGGCCAGACCAAAAACAGTACTTCTGGATGCAACTCATAATGGTAGTGGCGTTACTTCTTGTAGCATTGGAGAAAAGAAGGATGTCGTCCGCGTACATCACATGGGTGATGGGTGGTGCACAGACGTTGGCTTTAACTCCACTAATGTTTTTAAGCTCGAACTCTTTCTCAATAAGCCTAGATAGCACTTCCTGCCCAATGATGAAGAGATACGGCGATAGCGGATCGCCTTGTTTAAGTCCTCTAGATGGCTTGAACTGGTCTGATTTGCCCCCATTGACTAGCACTTCAAAGGAAACTGTGGAGACACAAGACATGATCCAACCTGTGAAAGTTCTATTAAAGCCCTTCTTATAGAGAACAGCCTGAAGGAAATCCCAATTTACTTGATCATAAGCCTTTTGGAGATCTATTTTAATTGCCATCTGCCCAGATTTTATCTTCCTGCTTTTGAAACTGTGTATCAGTTCTTGGACAAACACTTGGTTCTCTGCAATCCAGCGGCCGGGGATAAAGGCTGATTGGGATGGGGAAATAAACCTCGGTAGGATAGGCCTAATTCTGAGCACCAAGATCTTGGAAATAATCTTATAAATGACGTTACATAAACTAATAGGCCTATAATTATTGAAAGTGGAAGGGTTTGGAACCTTTTGAATAAGGATGATGAGTGAGTTGTTTACCTCTTTTGGCATTGATCCGTCAGTGAAAAAGGAAGTAACAGCTGCAATTACGTCCTCCCCCACAATAGGCCAGTAGCTCTTGTAGAACGCAACAGGAAAACTATCCGGCCCTGGTGCCTTCAGCTCCGGCATGTGAAATAAGGTTGACTTAATTTCCTCAGGGGTGGGAATCCTGCACAAAGCTATATTCTCCTCTTCTGAGATGACTGTTGAAATCAAGTCCTCCATCTGGGCTAGGAAGTTAACATCCTCGGCAGTGAAGAGATTCTTGAACTTCTCCTGAAGGTGTTGTCTTATTGGGCAAGAGTCTGTAATCCAATCTCCATCATCCCCTCTGATAGCATCAATGTTGTTATGGCGTCTCCTGATAATTGTAGAGAGGTGGAAAAAATGAGTATTCTTGTCCCCCTCCTTTAGCCAGAGTTCTCTAGACTTCTGTCGCCACAAAACCTCGCTACGTAACAACCATTCCCTCAATTCTGCTTGGAGTGATGCCTCAGTATTGCCATTCCAGTCCGATGACTCAGCTCTTTGAATCTCAGCAATCTTGTGAATGAGCGAATTTATTCTTGTTTGGCAAAGACCAAAAACTTCCTTATTCCACTTGCAGAGGGCTTTGCGGGTTGCCTCTTGCTTTTTGCACAACTTTGTGAAATGTGACCCCCTGACTTCCTCATTCCAAGCACTATCAATGACAGAATAGCAATTGGGGTCGCGGATCCACGCCGCTTCAAACCGAAAGGGTCTATGTGCGAATGTCTCCGTAGGACAAGTATCAAGAATGAGTGGGGTGTGATCAGAGCAGAACGCGCTAAGGTGCGAGATACATGCCTTTAGGAAGGCCAATCTCCAGGCCATGCTAGCTATACCTCTATCTAGTCTCCTCTTTACTACTGCACTACCCTATTTACCTTTTGCCCATGTAAATTTGTTTCCTGAGAACCCCAGACCAACGGCACTGAAGTCAAACATTAACTCTCTTAAATGGTTAGTTGCTGAGAGAGCACTAGAGCTCCCTCCTTTCCTGTCTTCTTGGCTTAAAGTGTAATTGAAGTCGCCAAAACAGACCCATGGGCATTGAACAGACTCCAAAAAAGCTGACAGGTTCATCCAAGCTTTAGCTTTTTTGGAAACATAAGAAGGACCATAGAAACCCACTAAAACCCAATCGCTCACCGGATCTAAGACTTTGACTGCGATGAGGTTTTTATTGTACTCCAAAACATTGATGATGCAGTTAGACTTCCACATCATGGTCAAGCCACCAGCAGCTCCTTTTGCATCAAACACTACTCTATTCGAAAACCTTAATTTTTCCATAACAACTTTCATCCTGCTATCTTTAGCTTTAGTTTCACAAAGGAAAATGATATCGGGCCTTTCGCCTCTTATTTGAGCCTTTAAGGCTCGGACTGTCGAGGCCTTGCAAATGCCTCAATAGTTCCAACAAAGGGCCCTCATAGCGACGGTGGGGGCATGGCAAGGCCCGCCTCCTCAGCCGTAAAGTCAGAAAGATTGCTTGAGTTGCCCATATGAGAAACCGATGCATCACTACAAATAATATTTTGAATCCGAGCTTTCACTTTCAGCGATTCTCCACGCACCTTGGGGGAGAAAGATAACTGGGGTTTATAGATTTCTTCTTCGATGAAACTTTAAATCTTGGAATGGGGGATGAGGGTTGATGTAATAGGGTCATGGAATACTGGTTCAGGAGTATTTAGGGTGTGCTTGAGTCTTTTGGTAAAGGAAAATAACTCTTCTTCATTAAGTTTTCTTTTGGCATGGAGGGGGGTCGGTGATTGCAGAGAGACAAAGGTGGGTTGTTGGGTATTTTCGGTGGAAAGGGTTGAGACGGAGGTTAGGATAAGTGGTAGGGTAGAAGAGTGATTTGTTGTATGGGAAAGGCAGTGTGCCATATCGGGGCTGGGAGTGGGTAGGCTCATTTGTTGGGAAGAGACGTTAGATGGTAATTAGGTTTGGAGGCTTGGACTTTTCGGCGCACACAAAGATGGAGGAGGGATTTGTATTGGGCTTATGGTTTAGGAGGTACACTCATTCGGCCCAGATGATGGGGTGGGCTCAGGAATAGTACATGGGGGGGGTGGATGAGGGGGTTAGAGGCTGACCTTAAGTGGAGGGTACAGACCTTGGTGATGTGTCTGGATTTGAAGGCATTTGGGAAAGTGTGACGGTACCACTCGCGTGAGGGCACAGCTCCACTACCATATGTCCTTTAAGGGAGTGCTCAGTGGGCAGTGCTTGGATGTATTCGGAGCACTCTTCCACTACCAATTGTCCTTGTGGAGGGTACACTGAGGACTTTTCTTGGAAGTATTCGGGCGTGGATGAGTCAGTCGCATCCTGATTCAGATTGTCTTCATCCATCTGTCTCTTCGTTGGCTTATCGTACACTCCAATAGGGCTATGGTCATTCTCCGATCTAAGCCAAGAGCCGGTAGCTTCAAACTGGACACCGAAGGGATTTTGGAGCTTGTACAAGTCTCTACAACAGTCTTTTTCATCGTGTCCGATGATACCGCAGATATAGCAAATTTGGGAGATCTTCTCATATTTCAGACTTACCCAAAGGTCATCTAGGTTCGGCCGTGGAAGGAAGACCCCAGGGAGCAAAGGCTGCCCTATATCAATGTTCACCTTGATTCTGGTGAACCTGCGCCATTGGGCACCTCCTTCGCCGGATAAGTCTAGCTCCAGGAGTTCGCCGGCCATGGCGCTAATGGTTCTGAGATTCATTTCTGAAAGCCATAAGGAGGGTAGGCCATGAACTTGGACCCAAACAACTGATTTTGAAAAGTTTACCTCTTTCCAGGTAAGACTTGGATTCCATTCCTTCAAAATGAGGTGCCCACCACGGATAGACCATGGTCTTTTGAGGAGCGTTTTTTAAGCATCAGCTTCGTGGTGAAACTTAAATAGGAACACATTATTGTCCAGCTTGGAAACTTCCAGTGGGTAGGTGGGGCGCCACGCTTTAGTGACAACGTCTTTGATGATAGGTAAGTTGAGGCTTTTGGAAGATATCAGTTTTCCTATAATGGTGTTTTCCGGTGGGCTGTCTAATGCTTGGTTTGGAGGGAGCTCTAGGCGGATATCTTGGAATGAGCATCGATTGGTGCATTTCACTAGTTCAGTGACTTCCATGGTTACAGGAGGGAGTGGGATGGGAGTGTATTTTGGTGGGGTTGCTTTGGTTAAAAGGTCATGGGGACAGGAGTTTATGATTTTGGGGATTTTTGGAGGAGGTAACGGCGAGGTCAGTGTAGGAGTTTGGATGTCTGGGAGATGTGATAGAGGAAGTGGTAGAGACGAGCTCTAGGGAAAGAAAATTACTTGGTTGTGTGTATAAATGTCTATATTTGTACATGTGTATGGAAGTTTGTATAGGCTAATAAATTTCTAGCTACTACGTCCTTCCTTGCTCTCACGTCACTGGATTGGTGAAGCTTTAGGGTGGTTTTCCAAAATAATCAGCACTAAACTGTTTTCTCACATCATTGATTGGTGGAGCCTTGGAGTGGTTTCTTTGTGGCTCTGCACGGTGAATTCTCTCCTATCCAGATTGCTCTTCTTACTTTTTTTTTATTAAAAAAAATTGCAATTAATTTGTTGTGGATGATTTATGGTTGACAAATTTGAGTTTATTTATTATTCAATTTGAGAATTGAGTTTAGCTTTTTGAGAATTTTGAGTTTTGGACTTAGGTATGAGAATTTGTAGTTTGATTCATGGTTTAGTTTTTATTGAAATTTGAGAATTTGAGTTTGATTTTTTGAGAATTTTTTAGTATGGCTTTTTTTATGATTCAAGAAAAAATACTTTCATTTTACATATATCACCCCCAAACATTTGAAAAGAATTTCTTGAGCATTTTTAGGTACATAACCAAACACTATAAAATGAAAACATTTTCGGTAAAAAAATTTAGATATAAAATATGGACAAAGTTTAGCTACAAAATTGGATATCTTTTTATTGGAGATGAATTTTGACAAATCCACCATTGGATTACATTTTCTTCTTTTATCCTCCATGCTTGCATAATTTCTAAAAAATTAAAGATCAATAGCTATGTTATCAATAAATTGTTTAAATTGTAAATTTTTGTAGTTTAAAATTATGTATAAAATATAATCTTATAGATAATATAGTAAATAATATTCAATTGGCACAAAATTTGGCATGTGTATTAAAAATGTAAAGAACACTCAATCCAATGATTACATTTCGACGAAATATATAATAATATTAATAATATTGAGTAAAGTTATAACTTTAAACTACAATCAATTTTATAACTAAACTTTCTCCATAATTTACGTTTAAAAATGTTTTACCGCAAAACAAAAGAGGTGTAAGTTTAAATTTAGAGCCACACACATTAATTAACGCATAAGCAGACACATACACTTCGAAATAAATTAGCTAGCATGCTTAGTTGCTTATACATACTGATCAAACCCATGCTAGCTTAGATCGCACTCAAAGACCACCCCTTGACCAAACTCAATAAGCCACCCCACCACAAATCGAAAAGTACCTCCACAAGCCACCACCATCAAAGTTCAAACCACACAAATCTTCCAACTCATGTCGTGAATCCATGCCCATCGTCAATCCAGAGAGAAAACAAGTTGCGAAGAAGGATAGTCGAAGAGAGAAAGGTTTGAACAAGCAAGGGAAGTGGCAGTTTCGGTTGGGATAGGGAAGAGAGAGAGAGAGAGAGAGAGAGAAGTATCTAACATTAGGCCCAAAAACCAGTTCTCCAATAAACTCAAATGTCGCTTAAGCCCAATTTATGATCATGCCCACCAACTTGGGCCAACAATCAAGCCCACATCCAAACCCTAATCAAAGCCTAGATGCTCATCCAACCCAAACTCATAGAATTAATCTAAGCCTAAACCCAGTGAATTAATCCCAATCCCAAGCAAATAGAAATAATCCAAAACCGTTGATGCTCATCCAAAATTGCCTTAGGGTGTAACCAAACTTTGTAAAAATAGAACTTGTTCCGTGCCCCAAATCTCAAGTTCCTCCAAATTCAGCTGCTTGTTCATCATAAGCCTAAACAATAAGAAAAATTATGGTGGCGTATTCGAACATATTTGTACTCTTGCTCAATCCAATGCCCACACATTCCTAGCAAAAGGGTATTCCCAATCCCACAGTATATGACAAATTCACACAATTGATGAAGTCTTACCTTGAATCGAGTGAGATATTATGAAAATACATATATTTCTCGATTTACGATTTATTTCATGGTTGAGGTATGTAATGTAATTTCCCGGGAAGACATTTCAACTTTTTTTTTTTTTTTTTGAGAAGGTGGAAGACAATTCAACTTATTATTGGAAAATGTGTTGTACATTTCATATGTTTTGAAGATAAAATCACTTTAATTTTATTATATATGTGTGTTTCTGTAATTAACAGAATGATTGTCTATTTTCTTTCCAACACGACATGATATTATTTTTTGTGAGATTATAGATCCCATTAATTCATGCGGGTCCTCTGGGACTCTGGCCAAGTGGGAATTTCTGAGTTAGCTTCTACGGAGCAGGAAATTCATGCGATTGTTTCTTCTTCTACTCACCCCCCATGGCTATTGTCTGCCATCTATGCTAGTCCGCGTCTTGCAGAAAGACGCCTCCTCTGGGAAAATCTGGAAGCAGTGGCTGGTCTCCACTCTATGCCATGGGTTTTAGGCTTTAGCAGGGGACTTTAATGAGGGGCTCATGGGAGAGGATAAGTTTGGGGGAAATCCGATCAATATAAATAGAGCCCTTCGTTTTCAGGATTGTCTGGATATTTGCAAAATGATAGATATTGGTTTTTTTGGCCCCCGCTTCACCTGGTCCAATCGTCGCCCCCTCTCACATTTAGTCTAGGAAAGGATTAATAGAGCCTTTGTGAATGCTGATTGGAGCTCTATCTTTCCCGAAGCTGCTGTTTTGCACTTGGAGAGGCTGCATTCGGACCACTGCCCTATAAAAGTGTGTCTTGAGAATAATAGAGAGTTCCACCCACCAAGACCTTTCCGGTTCCAGCCAATGTGGCTTTCTCACCTTGCGTTCCCGAATGTAGTCAAGGAAGCCTGGCATAACCCCCCTTCCCTTCAACAAGCTTTGGCCTCGTTCACCTGCAAGGCTAATATTTGGAACAGGGACCACTTCGGAAATCTGTTCCATAGGAAGAAAAGAATCCAAGCTAGGCTAAAAGGCATTCAAGCCAGCTTGTCGATTAGCCCTAATTTTTTTCTGGTGGAGTTAGAAAACAAGTTGAGATTAGAGTACGCAGAAGTTACTAAGCTTGAAGAGGAGTTTTGGGCAATGAAGGCTAGGATTCTGTGGTTAGTAAAGGGAGACAGAAATACCTCTTTTTATCATACCTCTGCCCTTGTTCGAAGAAGACGTAACCGTATTCTTTGTATGAAAGACAGGATGGGTAATTGGTTAAACGGGGAACGAGAGATCGCGGTTTTTATCAGAAAGGGGTTTTGGGAGCTGTTTACCTCGGATCATCTTAGTGCTACCTTGGCTGATTGGGACCCCCCTTCTTGGAATACCCACCTTCAAGAAGATGCTTTGACTGCTTTGAGCTGCCCAGTTTCAGACAAGGAGATTTCAATGGGCCTGTGGGCTCTTAAACCTTTCAAAGCCCCTGGCTCAGATGGTCTTCACGCTGGTTTTTTCCAGCGCTTTTGGCTAGTGGTAGGCGATTCTGTTCAATCTGAGGTGAAATCTATTTTTACATCAGGGGTGATTCCAAAGTACCTCAACCAAACTCTCATTACTCTCATCCCAAAATGCAAGAATCCAGAATCTATCTACAATTACCGGCCAATTAGCTTATGCAACACTATTTACAAGGTAGTGACGAAGATCATTTTAAACCGGATCCGCCCGTTCTTAGCTGACATTGTGTCCCCTCTTCAGGCTGCTTTTGTCCCGGGAAGGAAAGGAGTGGATAATGCTATTATTATTCAGGAGTTGATCCATTCCATGGACAAGAAAAAAGGAAGATCCGGGATCATGGCTATTAATCTTGACCTGGAAAAGGCCTATGATCGGCTTGAGTGGGGCTTCATTCGTGATACTTTGAAGCTGTTTAAATTTCCGAGCCACTTGATTTCCTTAATCATGAGCTGTATGTCCACCACTTCAATCTCTATTCTCTTTAATGGGGGAGCCTTGGAGGCTTTTCAGCCTTCAAGGGGTATCCGACAGGGCGACCCTCTTTCGCCCTACCTATTCATTCTTTGTATGGAAGTCCTTGGGGCTTTAATTGAAGATAAGTGTCGTGAGGGACTTTGGAATCCCATAAAAGCTTCTCAAAATGGTCCTGCCTTCTCGCATCTATTTTTTGCCGATGATCTTATGCTCTTCGCCAAAGCTGATCGGAAAAATTGTGTTGCCATTAAAGAAGTGCTGGATTCTTTCTGTGAGCTCTCCGGACAAAAAATTAGCAGTGAGAAGTCTCGGGTCTATTTTTCCCCCAATGTGGACCAAGACTCTCAAGATGGCTTGTGTGATATTTTGGGTTTTAAACCCACTACTTCTCTTGGAAATTATCTGGGTTTTCCTATCAAGCATAAAGGAAATCGTCAAGATTATGGATTTATTTTGGATCGTATGAAAAGCAAGATGGCAGGTTGGAAATCAAATCTCCTATCCCTTGCGGGTAGAATTGTGTTAACTCAATCTGTCACCTCCACCATTCCTAGCTATGTGATGCAGTACACGGCCCTTCCCCCAAAAATCCTCCAAGGGATAGATAAATTAAATAGAAATTTCCTGTGGGGTACTTCTGAATCTAGGAAAAAGGTTCATCTTATTGGCTGGAACAAAGTTACAAAAGCAAAGGAAGAGGGTGGATTGAATATCCATGCAGCCAAACCAAAAAATACTGCTCTTCTTGCCAAGTTGAATTGGAGATTTCACACAGAGAAATCATCCCTTTGGGTTAGAGTTTTGTCGAAAAAATATAGAGGTCAGCGGAGAAGGACTACGAGTTCGGCTTGCCCTCCTACCAGCTCTCCTGCTTGGATCAGTCTAAAGAAAGGTGAAGCCACTTTCTTAAATGGCTCCAAGTGGACTGCAGGTAGAAACAGCTCCCTATCTCTCTGGTTTGACAAGTGGATGAATAAGGGTACTTTAAGAAGTCAGATTGAAGGTCCTTTGAATAAAGGTGAGGAAAATCTTTCTCTAAGGGATATGTCTAATTTTTCGGGTTGGAATTGGGGAAGCCTTTCTTTTGCCTTTCCTAGGTCTCTTGCTCTGGAAATGAAAGCCACTCCTCTTCCTTTCTCTAATCAAGGAGAAGATCGTCTATCTTGGTTTTCATCTCCTAATGGAGACTTTAATCTTAAGGAAGCGTACAGATTAGCCATCAGGGGTGACAACAACATGGTAAGGCAGCATTTTAAGGGTGATTGGGTTTGGAAAGTTGCTACTATCCCGAAGATCAAATGTTTCCTTTGGCAATGTTGTCACCAAAGCATTCCGGTTCGAGCCTTACTTGCTCAAAGAGGTATGGATATTCCTTTCCTTTGCCCTGTGTGTGATAATGAGCTAGAAACAATTCTCCACGCTTTAAGGGACTGCCCCAAGGCTCAATCCTTATGGAATTCCCTCTCTCCTCCATTCCAAAGCAACTTATTCTATGGTTTGCATTTAATGGATTGGCTGAACCTAAATTGTAAAACCTCCATGACTTGTCTTTCTTCGAATATCAGTTGGAGCATTCTCTTCCCCTTCGCGGTGTGGACTCTTTGGCTGCACCGGAACTGCATTGCTTTTGATAATCCAAACCATCACAAGGACTTGAAGCTTGAGACTATGGCCAAGGCTTCGGAATTCTTTTACCTTGGGATGACTGAGAAGCAGAATCGGGCCAAGGTAAAAATCCAAGTGCAATGGCTGCCTCCTCCTTCCAATTGGGTCAAGCTAAACTCAGATGGCTCATCAATGGGGAACCCCGGGCTGGCTGGTGGAGGGGGTTTAATTAGTAATGAGAGGGGTGAATGGCTTAAGGGGTATGCTAGAGCGATTGGTATTACAACGAGCGTAGCAGCTGAACTATGGGCCCTCAGAGATGGTATTCGCTTGTGTTCAGCCCTCAAGCTTCCAGCAGTAGTTGTGGAGCTAGATTCAAAATTGGTTGTTGAGCTGTTGAATAAGGAGGTGGATAATCCTAATGGAATAGATGTCTTGGTCTCTGATTGTAGGGAAAGTCTTAAAACCATTCCTTGTGTTAGAATTCAACATTGTTATAGGGAGGCTAATAAATGTGCAGATGCCCTCGCTAGAAGGGGTGCTCTGCTTAGCCAAGATTTTTCTATTTTACTTGACCCCCCTCCGGATGTAGCTTTTCTCCTTAGCCTTGATTCGGCAAGAGCTCTGTATGATCGTTTTGTCCCCTCTGTTTTAGAGGCTAGCTAGTTGTTAATTAAAGCTTCCTTTACACCAAAAAAAAAAAAAGATCCCATTAAAATAACAAAAATAGGGTTCACAAGTATGGTTATTATCCCAACTTTCTAAAAAATTCCAAATTGACATGGCATAACATCACTTGAGCAATAGTAAAGCTTGCTATTATTTAAACCCATAAAATCAAACTCACAAGGGCTTCCTTCCAGACTAAAGCACAAAAATTTCTATATTATATTAAAATGGCACCACCAATTTATATTGGAATATGCACGTGATTTTCTTATAAGGAGTTTCATTAAGTCTTGATCAACTAAACAAGAAATATGACCATCTTTTATTTGTGGATAAAATCAATTGCTATTAAAGCCTTATGGTATACCCCCAAGTCTTGGGGATATTCAGGGCTCCCAAGTTCGAGTAGCAACCCAAAGGGGAATGGGGTAAATTTCAACCAAAAAAAAAAGTTCCATGTTGTAGTCCATGTCTTAATCGCTTTCTCCATGTGGGAGATTATTGGATCCCATCAAAGCCACATGTCGACCCAAATATATATATATATATATATATATTTTACGTGGCATTAACATACTTTGCCTCATGTTTAAATTCAAAAGGCTTTTTCTCAATTGCTGACATCACCTAAGTGACATCATCCAGATGACCTAACAAATCCATTGTTTCTCTTATAAATGAAAATGAGCCACATAAAATTCCATAATTAATCATTTAACAATTGTGAAATTGTAAAAATAAAAAAATAAAAATAAAAGTATTGTATACATAGCATCGCCGAAAATCTCGAGAGAACAAATCCCAAGGAAAAATCCTATAAAAAAAAGAAAAAAAAAAAGACTTTGATCCTGCCGTTCTTATCTTCCTAAAATCCTAGTTCTCCTCATAATTAATCACCATCGTCTTTACTCTTTACCACAAAATAGAAAAATCACCATCAGAAATAGCCACTACCCAGCAATTACAACAACTACAACATCAACGTCGCAACAACAGACCCACAAGTAACCCCTTAAATCCCTTCTACGTACATATCATCTCCATCACTGCATATATACATATATTCCCACAAAAAGCACACACCCACATACACAACTCACACATTGATTCACGCACATAAACACAAAAGCTCACAACTACTTTAATCTATTCCCACACACGTAGACATGGCAAAACGGTCGGGTCGGGTTCGGGTCAATCGGATTGCGGGTCGGGTTGGGTCGGGTTGACCCGTATTTTTCACATGAATTTTTTTTTTTTTTTAATAAAGAAAACAACATGTATCTGTCATTTGGAAAGTTATGCAACAAATTATTTGATATAAAATGCATTATTTTGAATTCACTACTTATATCAAGAATGAACTCAGTTAAACTTATTAATACTTATTCAACAATTTTAAAATTATACAAATCCTAACATTGCTATCTAAAACAAAATAACACAAAAATAAGTAAAACAAATACACAAGTTTTATTTCTACACAATATCAACATTCCAAATATAAAACAAAATTACAAATGACTTATTGGATAACTCATTTGATAAAGAATAAAAATATATAAGAAATTTACAATCTTGAAAATTAATTTTATAATCTATTATCAGTTGTGGTTGACACTCTATTTCAATTTGAGATATACTTTAAAATTTGATTGCTTACTTATTTATACATGGTCTTTTTTATGAATATCATATTATTGTTAAGCAACACACACTTTAGGAAATATCATAATTTATTTTGAAAAGCCATTTATTTTGGACATAAATTATTAAAAAATAAGTCTAAGTATTCATAATTTATGCTAATTTGATACTTTAGCTTCACTATTTTCACACTTGTGAATATTTCTCACATGTCTACAATTTTAAATCTATGTTTTTAACTCTACTGTAACCAGATTATCTTGGCATGTACTTTACTATTTGATATCTAAAAATATTTACTCATTACAGAATGTTCAACCATTTATTTTTCAATTAATTTGCATATAGTTATGTAAATGTATCAATTGTTTCCTTAAAGTTCACAATAAACAATTAAACCAATATTGTCTTAGTTTTGCTACTTTTTTACCCCAAAAAAAAAAAGTTTTAAAAAAATGGTTCGGGTTCGGGTCGGGTCGGGTCGGGTTGACCAGCAAAAAAACACGAGTCGGGTCACAGGTCAACCCGTTTTTGCTTCAGGTCAAAAAAAATCGGGTTCGGGTCGGGTCAAAAAATTCTGACCCGTTTTGCCATGTCTACACACACATATACATTCCCTAGTTCCATATACATTAGCATGCTTACGCATACCCATCAATGCAGACACTAGCACACTTAGATCACACTCAAATTAATCAGGCATGTCCATCATCATGGTTGTCCAACACAGGCCATCCATGATTGGTGCCATTCAAAAATCAGAGCCCAAAACCCTTCAACCTTTCTGCCATAGGTAAAATGTATTAGCGCAGAGACAGAGAAGACACAAGCCTAAACCTTGGGCCAAAAAACTAGTTAGTCGAATAAACCCAAATGTCTCTTAAGTCCAATTCAATAACCACTAATTTGGGCCCGAAAATCAAGCCCACATCTAGATCATAAACAAAAGCCAGAAGCTCACCCAACCCAAACTAATAGATTTAATCCAAGCCCAAGCAAATAAAATAATCCAAACCCAAGCCCTTTTGAGATTCAAGTCCAACTCCAATGTAACCCAGGTCAGACTAGGCCTATTTCTGGTGGGTTAATTCAATCGAAGCCTATAGGGCCATAGGCCCTCAAATAATCACAAAATTAGTAAAAACCAAAATAAAGAAAAAAGTAAACCAAATTAATTAAACATTAAACAAAAAGTGAACCAACATGCAATGCATGCAATCTATTCTAAAGATGCATGAGTATGATTAGAGAAATACATAAGAACGTGAGAAAACAAATATTTATTTTAGAAATAAAATTCAATTCCTCTTCATTTTAAAGAATGACTGAAAAGTGACAAGCAAATAAATGATTGACATCAGGTGCAATACTCTAGATATTGTGCTTGATGCAATTCCTATGAATAGTTGAGATTGATAGTTGCAAAAAACAACTTTTAATCTCAACCATTGATTCAAAAAAGTTAAGAGAAGTAAAAAATAAAAGTTAAAAATATGAGGAGAGATGGGTGGATTGCACCAGATTCTAATCCAGTAAATAGAATCATTATCCTTTGACCATTTTGTAAACCAAAAATTCCACGTTCAGAATATATAGGTACTGTTGAGTCCTGTTCGGTCCATTAGGTCCCATTCGGTCCAATTCATTCCATTTGGTCGTATTTGGTCTATTGGGCTCATTTTGGTCCTATTCAGTCCATTTTGTTCCATTCTATGCAAATTGGTCTATTTCAATTCATTCGGTCCTGTTAGGTCTTTTTGGGTCCCATTCAGTCCTGTAGGGTCTATTTGGGTCTATTTGGTCCATTTCAATCTATGGTTTTTTCAGAGTCCTAGCCCACAAAAACAAACAACCCAACCAGGTCCTGCCACGTCATCCCAAAAAACAAAGTAGAAGGTCAAAATCTTCATTTTAAGTCATAAGAGAGTCTCTCCCCGAAACCTCGTTCTCACCACAACCACAAACACAAACAAACCAAATCAAAAATAATAAAAAAATTAAAAATTTCAACTCCAAAACCCCTATCAAAGATGTGTGAAAATGCGAAGACAAAAAGTCTTCTAGATAGAGAGCTCATCTGAGCCCAAACTCATAGAACTAATCCAAGCCCAAGCAAATAGAAATAATCCAAACCTAAGCCCATTTTAGATTCAAACGCGACTTTAATGTAACCGAGGACAGACTAGGCCTATATCTGGTGGGCTCATTTAATCAAAGTCGATAGGCCCTCAAATATCACAAAATTAATTATTCGAAATAATGAAAAAAGTAAACCAAATTAATTAAACATCAAACAAATACTAAACCAAATCAAGAACACGCATCGCAATCTAATCCTAAGATGCATGAGCATGAATGATTAAAAGGTATGGAGAATGCATATGCATGTGAGAAAGCAAATATTGAAAGCACATGTTGAAATTTTTTGCAAATCAAATGATGTATGAAGATGTTATGTCACGTGATAAACTCATAATTAAGACATATCTACACTATTATCACTAATCTATTCACATGGATCTATAAATAAGCAAAATGTGTTCAACAAAGCATATCCCATATATATGACTAGATCTACTATCTTAATGCTTGAAATCATGTTTTGATGTGAGATATGATGATGACACAAATAACATGGAAAAACAACCACTGATGGTGGGAGTCTAACAGTCTTTTTTTTTTTTTTTTAATGAATAGTCTAATAGTCATTGGACTAACTCTCAAGTGGTTTGGAAAATAGAAGTCCTAGAAATTAATTTCTTTATTAAATTTCATAAAAGACTAGGGTGAAAAAACCACTCAAAATTAATTACAATATTCTTATGCATGTGTGCCTACGGCAAAACTATTTTTAGACCAATCAAAATTGTTCTTTGATAACGTCTAGGTCAATGCCATATTTTGAACTCAAAAAAATGCATTTTTCCCCTTAATTCAATAATTTTATGTGATGAGAGTTTTAATGTCAAGATCAGTTATGGAATTTTATACTTATGTGAAATTACCTTTTTTTTTTCCCCTTTTTACTAAAATTTTGAAATTTTTTATGATTGCAAGTGAGTATCCACACTCCACAGCTCTTTTGTTTCAACTCATAAAAAAAATGAAGATTAAATTAAAAAAAAAAAAAAAAAAAAAAAAAAAAAAAAAAAAAAACCTCTACAATATTCAAATTTCAAAACAGTTAAAACAAATACTTTGCCCCATACCCGGGTTATTGCCTAGTGTGTTTATTATTCTACATCATAATTGTCATTAAGAATCCAAACTCGCATCTATTCAAGAAAAAAAAAATACAACAATAATAACAACTGGCATTTGGCAACTCTGTCACTACTCACCAGAAACCAGCTGTATAGATGTTTCTGCACAAAATGATACAATGGAAGAGCTGCAAAACAAACTAGCTTTTTAACAACAATATCAGGCACTGCTGGATTTTGCTTAGTGTGTTTATTATTCTACATCATAATTGTCATTAAGAATCCAAACTCGCATCTATTCAAGAAAAAAAAAATACAACAATAATAACAACTGGCATTTGGCAACTGTGTCACTACTCACCAGAAACCAGGTGTATAGATGTTTCTGCACAAAATGATACAATCGAAGAGCTGCAAAACAAACTAGCTTTTTAACAACAATATCAGGCACTGCTGGATTTTGAAGTATTCTTAAAGAAGCTGAAAGAGCAAGTACTTTTAAAGCAGCTGAAAGAGCTTGATAGGCAGTTTTTGTTCCCCAAAACCAACTGATTAGACTTCTCATTCTTCTTTTCAAGGTGGTGGCGTCGCCATGCTGCTTGAATAGAAGAAACTTCTTTGGTTTTCCACTTGGAAACTAAAGTCCTCAAGTCGTTGGCCATTAATGCAAAGCCTTCAACTTTTGTATGGGTTTTGGCAGTTTCGGTAGAGATTGGGAGTTCTGAAAGGTTGGGTACAAGAAAGCCTTCAAACTCCCCATCTACAAGTTCTTTTTCTTTTTCTTTGCTAAATCCCCAATCTAGAAGTTTTTGTCCAAAGAAATTACCTTTCTCAATACGCTGAGCCTTTAAGGTGAAAATTCCCTCACCTTACTGGTTGTGATGAAGTTCCAAACAATGCCTTGCGTGATGAAAAGCATTGCATCAAGTGGTTCTCCCTCCCGAACAATACAGTTCTGCTGATTGTAGTACACCGGCTCGAGATGGTTGCAGATCAATTGCAATAGTTGTTCATTTTTTTCAAGCAGAGGCACCTAGCTCACAAACAATGGAGAAAAATTATGAGAAAATAACCAATATAAAATGATTAAAGTCAAGAACTAAAACATACAACATGTACCGGGCCACTTTTATTATATTGTTTGGTATACTTTCTTTTCAGCTTATTTGTTAAATTAATTTATGTATAATTTTTTTAACGGTTTACTTCTTCTTTTTAAGCATAATACTATAATTGTACTTTTATTCAATTTATTGTTGAAGCAAAATAAATCAAAGAAAATAACAATCATATGAACAATTAGGCATGCTTGATCAAAATTTTAAAATGAATCTTTCTTTATGTTTATATTGAACTTTTGTTAATTGTCATTGATATAAAATCACTAATGTTGGATATACATGCTTGAGTGAAATCTCACGTGGAACAGTAATGATAAGAATAATAGTTAATAACTTAATATAACATAACTGGGTTTAAACTCATGGGCTTAAATTTTTGGGTTAAATGGTGTCCCTATAAATTATATTAACTCCTCAATTGGAGTCTTCTCAATATGTTATTTCTCCAACAATTAAGTATACATTTTAAAAGATACCATCTCTTTTTTTTTAGTGGAGTTTGTGGTATACCTTTATGATAAAATCGCATCCCCTCTTAAGAGTGTGTTGTGTGTGTGTATATTTCTAAAAATATATATATATATATATACACACATACACACGCACGTGCACACACTTGATATTCTAAAAACTTAATTAGTTGGTTTTTTGATAATATCTTATGAAATTATTAAGATATATAACATAAGTATAAGTGTGCTACTAAATTGAAATATGATAAAAGAAATAATATAATTTATAAAAAATTCTTTTAATTAACCTAAATTTTTCATTCAAATGTGTAATATACGTGTAGCATACGGTCTACTTACATATTGTCCTTCCCCTTTTTTATGCTAAATCTCTAAATGATTTTTGAGACTTCAAAACAAATGAAATATATAGGTCCTGTTTGATACCGTTGTTTAAACAACAGCTTTTAATGTTTAAACAACATTATATATATTTTCACATACTTTTTCACCCGCACGTATTTTCAAAAAATACAAACAACGTTACTAGAAATCTCTTACCAAACGGCCCATACTTATACAATATCATATATATATATATATATATATATTTCATTCTATATATACCATCATATTACTCCAATCAAATCTTTTTTTGATTTGTTAAAAAAAAGAAAGTCAAAGAAGAAAAAGACTTACTTTCCTTAGAAGGGGCTTACAAAGATGGTCCTTAATCTTCTTTCTAAGTTCCCAGTGAAGATGAGGAAGCGGCTTCTCTACATCAACATCTTTCTTTTCTTCCAGTATGTGTGTTATGTTGGACATGATCTCCTTCTTTATATCATGTGGGAGTTTGTTCCTATCGATCCACATGTCTACATCTCGTTCTTTAAATTTCACACTCGGTATAATATCCTCTGATCTTTGAGTTGCCAATTGCATGTATGTCTATTACATAACAAGTTCAGTTCGTGAAATACTACTGAAATTATTATTTGTCTTTAAAAATTGAAGTTAATAGAAAATGATGAATTTTATAATTAGATCATTAATATTCTAACACCTAACAATATGTATGAGAATCATAAAAGAACAGTTTTGTGCCCCCATACCATCTCATGCATTAAGCTGCAAAGTTTAACCTTAAAACAAATTTTGAGCACACAATCTGACAAGATTATTTGTTAAATGAAAGTTTCTTGGCCTTCCAATAAAATTATTATGCCAATATACATAGTCAAGAAAAAAATAAATGCAAGATAAGGAGGGCCAAGAATACTTACAGGAAAAATTCATAAATCAACAAACAAAACAAAAAAGTAGTTGTTAAAGATGATGATGAGTGTGAATACTATATTGCACCAATTGCAGCTTCATAATAATAAAGGCGTAATAGAAGTAGAAGCTGATATTTGGTAAAGAAAATCATCAAAGCTTGACTTTAGATAAGTTGTTCCAGACCCAGTACTTAACAAGTGAATGCTATAATTACCTAAATAAGGGCGTGAAGCTTGGGGGAGGGGAGAGGGGGGGATATTGAGTGCCAACCTGCAAATTTCCAATGAAATACAAAAATCAGTAGCCAGCCAAAGATCGAAATCAAAACTGCAAAGAGAGTTTCCCAGATATAGGTACTTGTTTGAAGGTTTTGACCAACAGAACTGCAAAAATTGGAGCAACTATAATGTATGCGATAGTAATAACAGAAACTTTTTATATAATATGGTCAAAGAAAAAAATTAATCTAAAACAATTATCAAGTGTTAAAAGAAAAGGTTAAGACTAGATCAGCTGTACACGGGACTCTTTAAGATAAGAAAACAGAAGCCAAGATCACAAGCCTAAAAAAAGGGGACAATAAACAAAGACTATCATTTAAAAAGTGAGCTTTTACCAAAGTTCATGTCTGAGGTGCAATTTGAATTTAAATTATATATATTATGTGGGTTTATATATCACAGAACTTTTTTTCCATGCATTATAATGCACATGAATAACACACTCACAAGAAAATTATATATATAAGTAGTAGCGTTTTTCTATTACAACCATTTAAATATTACAAGAATAAGTATCATTCATTTCGTAATGAATAAGCACATGCATTGTAAATTCTTTCAAGACCAAGTTAATTATCATTTAGTTCAATAGGGATAATTGCAACTTTGAAATGAACTTCACCGTAAAGCAACGATTATCTTGTAGTTTTATGATCTTTGTGCTTTTTTAGATATAGTGCATGGAACTCAATTGATAAGCTTTATATCTATAGGTCAGAAGCTAACCATGGCCTCCCAGACATAATTTTCTGCTCTGCCATTAGAAATATATGGTTAAATCTTGTTACACACTCACTGTTGCACATACTTCTTCAAAGTCAAGTTTTCAAAACACGATTTTAAAGGCATGTGTATGGAGTGCATGCAATAGTGAGTGTATCATAATTATTACCTGAAATATATATAGGCAATGCAAATAAGTGTGCAGTGAATATTGCATGAATTTTTTTTTTTTTTTTGTGTGTGTGTGCATGAATTCATGTTTTATTATAATGTTTTTTGTGCGACTTTTTAACATTCTTTGTCATGGAATCTAGAAATTTTTGAACACCTAATTATGTATTGAAACTCTTCGTGACAAGGAATGTTTAAATTTTCCAATAGCATGACATGTTTATTGATGACAAGTATTGATAAAAACCATTGTGGAGTATGTGCAAACCTCAAATTTCTCAGGCCCCACCAGAAACAGTATGCAAACTTTCTAGGAAAATCTTTGGATGCCACGGTACCAGATTGAAGAGCATCCAGGAATATTCCAAAATCAAACAGCGTTGTATTTGGTGGCTCTACAGGGCAATAATCATTTAAGAATGTATGATTTCTTAGACTATGCTGACATTTAAATGAACTTGGGTTGCATCCAATATGTTTTGTACAGGCTATGTGCCCGCAAGCCATCTCTCTTTCGATAGAAAATATGTACCAAAAGGCATCCAAAACCTAAAAGACCACCAAGTCAATAAAAGATCAATAGATTGTGCAGATGTTCCAAAAAAAAATATATATCAAGTAAAATCATTAAAGAAAGAGAATTCTACAAATATGAGAAAATTGCTTCCACCAACGAAAGAAGATGCAATTATTTAGCATACCCTGTGTACTACATCTTCTTCTCACATAAAGATGGGTTCATCTATAGGTCTTGCACATGAAGTCTACATTTACAAAAGACAGAGGTGTAGTACACAGGATGCATGTACAGAATAATTTCTAGAAAGAAAAAACCACTAGATGACTTTGAGAATTTGATATAGAAATACTATATGCATAAAGCTCCGTCTCTTGAGTCTTAATAGATTACTAGATTAGCCATACAAACATACTAAAATTTTAGTGGAAGGAAACATACTAAGAAATTGAAATTTTTACTTACATGACTGGCAAGGATATACAGAAAGAAATTGAATGCAGCTTTCACCCATACAATTCTGGCAAGGTTGTTGTCATTACTGTTAAGTTTCCTCCATGACAAGTATAGTCGTAGAACTCTTGGCACATATTGGAAGAGAACAACAGCATTCAGATACTTCCTTTTATTTAAAAATTTCGCACCTCTCATTTCTGAAATTATAATTGGAACTAGCACCTAGACAGATGACAACAAGTATTGTGATCTCTACTTGTGTAGAACATTATTTATATTTTATAGAAACTTGATATTCTTTTCCTCATATAAAAATCTCATATATTTCCTTGCTGTCTTTTATATCATACTTCATCCTGCTGTGTTAGGCGTGATGATAATTGAAAATTCCTAGTTTAGACTCATTTGCTAAATAGGCAATGAAATTATTAATTAATTATCGAATTACCTCAATTAAGATCCAATAGTTATATTTCACCACAATTCAGCATGCACCAAATCAAAAGGCAATAAACACAAGATTTGGGGATGAAGTAGAAATTCAATGAAGAACATCTCCAAAGGAAAAGCAACTTTGAGGGGTAATGTATCCCAACTAAGGAAATTCTCAATATGAGAAAGATTTTACAGAACAGTTTAGAAACAGAAAAGTTTCCCTTACCTGTGGGATTGGAAGAATAGTGAGAATATCCATTAGGAAGTAAGACGACAAGTACCTCTTAGCTATTGGCCAAGCATCTTTAACTATCACAGTTCGTGCAAGTTTTACGGGGCAGAGGAATTGCAAAATGATATTCAAGACATAAATCATATCTGTGACCGATCACAAACAAATAACTGTGATCTTTAATTTATCATCCAATGCTAGGCACTTGTTGTCTTCATTGATCACAGGAAGATAAAAGAATAAAGGATCCACTGATACTGCAATTGTACACAACAAAACAAACATCATATTCCACATTTGGAGGTACTTCCCCTCTGGATTAACATTTTGAAGAATTGTCTTTCTCATTGTTCCTTTTTTCCTCGGATCAACTCCATCATCCTTGGGAACTTGCTTCTCAATATCCAGATTCCTGAACAGAACAAACAAACAAAGAACCAATCTTGAAACATAAAAAATATACCCATCAATATGAAAGAAGAAACATCAAATGTGCCATTGAAGTTATAGATAGAACACCCAAAACAGGACTTTTTTTTTTTCTGCCGTTCTTTTTCATGCATATAAAAAACTTTAAAGAGAACTGCTGAAGTTATCATCGGTTTTATTATAAAAAAACTTATAAAAACTAGCGCGATAATTAATGTGATTAGTGTCACATCAACAATATCATAAATAAATTTCTAAGTTTTTTTTAATGTTTTAAAGTTTATACATTACTTTCTAAAACTTATGTAATAAATAAAATATGTAGTAGACATTGCATCACTCAACTAGAAAAATACCTTGACACTCACATGAGTAACTTTTCTATAAGAAAAAATAAAAAGACACTCATGTGATAAACAATTAAATATGATTACCTGTCCGCACAATAACTAATGCTCTAATCCTCATATAATTAACATAGTACTACACATATATATAGCATATAGCACATCTTACAAGTGTGTAATACTGTAATGTCATACAACACAGAGAACAAATAATAATGTTTAGCCCATGCAGTTGATCCAACCCATCACATTTTTAAATAGATTATTTTATTGAACAAGGAAACACTAACCCTATTATCTTTTCTAGGAACAACTAAACTTTAGATTTGCTCATAGTTCCAGTCAATACCATATATTTAAAATTTTAATGACCAAGAACCATGCAACAGATCCAACCTCTTTCTTATTTTGATGCATTAATTTACAATAAGTAGTGCCAAAACATGGCATTAAATAATTGAAACAAAAATATCAAAAAAATAGTGCAGGATATTTAAAGATTATTTGCTTATCACATATACTTTATACGCTACATTTTGTATATGAGTACGTGACTCTTTTAAGGGAGGAAAAAGAGAAAAGAAAGCAGGTCGCTCTCTACTCTACACGGTTCCTTTCAGGCTTTCAACAACAGAGTCCATACTTTTTTACATAATGTGGAAAGTGTAGACATCTTGAAAAAATGTGGACATTGTGTGAAGCAAAGAATGTGAAACAGTAATCTTCCATATATGCTTATAATGGTATTAATCAAATCAAATTAAAGTAACTACATAGTGAACAGCAAAGGATCAGAACCTAACCTCCCACCGTTATCTTGCCCATGCCCACGGAAGCTCATAACTTAAAGAATCTCAATGATACAATGTCGAAAATAAAGAATCAACCTCTAAACTAAACAATATATCTATAAATATATAACATGGGATTGAAACTAATGAACTTGAGTTGCAGACATTTTACCGTATGGCCAAAGCAAAGAGCAGCAGATAAAGGCTTTTCGGAGGATTTTAAGAGTGTGCAAATGCATATGCAAGTTATAAACAAGGCCTACTCTTGCTGTTCTCATTAAATAGTTTCTAGTTATTGAATCATTACCAACACTTCACCCTCAAGTCTTTCTTTGAATAGTTTTTCACTTTTTCTTTGTCTTACGAATCATTGCTCATCCATGAATTGACCAAATGGACCAATAATAAAATGACAACAAAGTAAAAATAAACACATCATCATTCATCACCAAGTCAGCAACATGAAGTGTCAAATTCACTAACCCAAATATAGATGTCACCGTTTTGAGAAAAGTGTTTGTTATACACATCATTTTACATAGCTGTACACACGCCATGAGTAATTCTAAGGTAATATTTTTTCGTCCTCCGAAAATACCTAAGAATGCACGGTATATTTTGCGTGTACGTACAGACGTGTAAAATAGTGCGTGTAAGAACATTTACCCTTGGCTGTTAGAGCATTTCCATTAAAGATGCTAAAAAGGGTATATGCTAAATTTTAGCATCAAAACACCAAAAAAGCAACTCCATCAAAGCTTTCAAATTGTAAAGTTTTTAGCATATTGCTACAGTGGGCTTGTATTAATACAAGCTCATTGTAGCTTGAATTGTAAAAAAAAAATAGTTTTTTATTCACATTGGCTGAGGTGGTTGGTTGGGTGTTTGTGTTAAGTTATTTTATTATTATTTTAATGAGTAGTTTATATTATTTAAATGAAATGGTAAAAAATATAGAAGTTTTGATGTTTGATGTATCTTAAAATGGGATGGTATAATTAATAAAGTAGATTTTTGAAGTGTTAAATGCTAAAAATTTTAAAACTCTTAATGAGAATGCTCTTAAAATCTTTAGTAGCCACCGCCAGCCTCCACAGCCCCACCGTCAAGTTCATCACCGTCGAACGATTGCTGCCTCTCGACAGAGCAATGCGAGCTCACGTTTCGAAGTTCCACTCCCATTTCTTTCAGAACTCTAATCTAACGCTGTAGTTGCAAACAAAATGACATTATAAATTACAAGATTTTACAATTACCTAACCTGTTGCAAAATTAGAAACAATTGGATTTCTTTTTTCAAAATTAATGCTTTAGACTATTACAATGGCGGATCAAGAACAGCAAAGCAAAAGATTGATATGTGAACTCTAATTTGTGAGTATCGAGGGAGGAGATGAAGTAAATGGACCGATCTGGACCTAAAGGAACCAGATCTGAAGGATACAAGAGAAAGATCCAAATAAGTGATGAAGAATTGGAATTGTTTAGTTACACGTGTAATGTGAGACCCTGGATAAGTGATGAGATGTGTTTGGGTTACTGATGTTTATTTTAATTTGTTGGCAAAATAAAATGGGAACTGAAGAAATTAAAGTGTTTTTTTTTTTTTTTTTTGGGATAAGAAATAAAAGAGAATTAAAAGATATAAAGTGTCCACTTAACAAAGATTATTTTTGCCAATTTATTTTACTATTTAGCTTATTTTTTCTACTATTTATGGGTTTCACTGCACTTTTTGGTACTATTTACGAGTCACATTGTACTATTTCAGCTAACTTTTACTTTTATTTACAATACTTTCAGTAAAATTTTTTCAGTTTTAGCAAAATAAAATTTTACTGTTTTAGCAAAATAAGCGGATCCTAAACGGACCCAAAACCTCAACCTTGGTTGCTAGTTGACTTTAAAAAAAAAAAAAAAAAATCTTCATGATATTAAATTCATGTGACAATATATTACAATACTTTCAGTAAAATTTTTTCAGTTTTAGCAAAATAAGCGGATCCTAAACGGACCCAAAACCTCAACCTTAGTTGCTAGTTGACTTAAAAAAAAAAAAAAAAATCTTCATGATATTAAATTCATGTGATAATATATAGTGTGTTTAGTAGGGCCAAAACCAGGATTTGAATTTAAGAGGGCCAAAATTCTTTGTTTGAAAATTTTCAAAAATTGGTATGTCAACACTAAAGGTTGGCAATGTTGTATCATTAATATTATTTGCATTTTTCTCTAAAAAATATTAAACATTGTAGTTGACTTTCCCATAATCTATGAATCAAATAAAAATTATATTAATTATAGGAATTTATAATCAATGGCTTTGTAGCTCAACTAAAACTTCCTAATGTGTCCGATGAAAGTTCAAACCCCCACTCATTTTTGTTGTAACTATAATAATAATAATAATGAATGGTTCTAAACTTCAAGGTTCTTTGGTTGGATTGGGGTTGGACTGATTCTTTAATCTTTTCACATTAAATTTTAAAAAAATTAATTTAGTTATTATTTTCACATTATAATATACCTGATAATAATATCATTATAATGATATATAAACAACTAAAGATTATCGTTTCTCATTTTTTTAATACTAGTAATATGTTCCATCTCCCTTTTATGTGTGTGTTTGTTTCTCAAAAAATAATAACAATAATAATAATAGCAACGTTTTTCATTAATTTAGCAAGAGCCATAAATTATATTTTAATAATAATTTTTTTTTTTAGAGAAGATATTTTAATAATTTAGGAGTGACTTGAAGTAGCCACAACACATTAATCTATATTACTAATAACTTTGTTCTAACTAAAAAGGATTATAGGTATGGCATACCCCTTTTATTGGATTGTTAATAACTTGATGATATCATGGCTACTTATGATCATTCTCACTAATAGTTTTTGAAATAAAAGCTTCCACCTTTATCACTTAAAAATTAAGAAAGGCAGAGTAGCTACCCAGCATCATAAGTCACACCACAACGTAAAGAGATAGAGAGAGGAGGGATATCAAAGAGAAGAAAAGATTAGATCAAAGATTTGTTTTGTCAAGATTTGTGATTTGTTGTGTTGTTAGACTGTGAAATGACTGCATGTCGAGTTTTTTTTACCTTCTCACTCATTCTATAACAATTTTGACAATTAATTTTTTGTCTTCACTTTTGATCTCTATGGGTGTGCGAAACCCTAACATGTTTCTTAGCGGAACAATAGAGCATTTGAACGGTTAGAATGGTCCACAACGGGTTTTAGGATGCTTTTATTGTATTCTTCAGGTGAATGGGTGACTGTTATACCATATCCTTCAAGTTCTAATCTGTTCAAGTTTCTTGATGATTGTAATTTCCCTTGATTTGACCACCTACATGTACTTCTTGTTTGCGGGGTGATGTTCATATTTTTAACAAAGTTCTACTTATTCAAAAAAAAAGAAAAAGAAAAAAAAAAAAAAGAAGGAAGATAGAAAGAAAAGTATTGCTAGACTTTATATTTTTAACATGTAATTGGTCATTGATCTAAATTAGAAAATGTTATCGGGCATCGTAAGGTACTCATTAAGAATGATTTATTGTAGGGTTCATTTAAATAAAAATTAGGTAAACTAAATATTTGGTTCCTAACATTTAAGCTATATGTCAATTTAGTCCCTAATGTTTTAAACGTGTTGATTAGAAAATTCCACGCCTCTATTTTCAACAAAAAGTCCAGGTCACCTTTTCAACAAAAAGCTATCATAAGTTGATAATGAGATAACCGCCAATCAACCCAAATCAATTATTATTATTATTATTTTATAATCACCCAAATCAAATTTTAACACATGCAACCAGTCCAAAAAAATGGTTGGTGGGATCAAGGCTTGAAATCTATATATAGTTTCTCAATATTTGATATTTTTTCTAAAATTTTTATAAAAAGTAACTAGTAAAAGATTAGAGACTAAATTGAAATATGATGTAAAGGATGAGTGTAATTTACCTTCTTTTTTTTTAAATTTTTATTTTACAAATGGATCATTTCAATCTCCATTGAATGATAATAACTATCACAAATATATTGCTATGAAAAGTTGAGTTGTGGTGAATTTTCTTAAAAACAAATACTGATAAGCTTTATGGAATTTTGATAATAAGCATCGTATGTAACTTACATGCAATGATGTGATGTCAGGTGTGTCAACTCAAGAAAAAATGGTGCTAGACTTTTGAAATTTATAGTTGGACATTGATTTTGATCACTAGAAAATTTCACGCCTCTGTTTCAACAAAAAGATTACATGAGCTAATAATGAGATAACCATCAACCAACCCAAATCAAATTTTAAGTTTTTAACACATATGCAACTCGTCGAATAAAATAGTTGGTGGGATCTATGATTTCTCAACATTCGATATTTTTTCAAAAAATTTTATATGAAGTAACTGGTGAAAGGTTAGAAAGTAAATTAAAACTAATTTTGTAATTTATCATTTTTTATTATTATTTTATAAATGGGTCATTTTAATCTTCATTAAATGATAATAACCATCACAAATATATTGCTATGGAAAGTTGAGTTGTGTTGAATTTTCATAAAAAAATTTCTTCTTTTTTTTTTTTGATGAGAAAGCTGAATTCATTCAAACCGAAATTGGAGTACAAGAACGAAGAAATACAAATAAAGACTCAGCTCTAGTTACATTCAAGATGGATGAGATGCTGCAATACATTCAAGATTGATGAGGTGTTGCACCATAGGTGGTGAGACTCCTTGCCAAACCTGACTAATTCCATTATGCCTAGCATATTGAGCAAGATCATGTGCAACTTTGTTGTAGTCCCTTTTCAAGTGCTTAAAAATCCAGCTTCTAAAAGAGTCCATAAGGTTTATGATACCTTGGCATAGATGGCCTAGACCTCCTTCAGTATTAAGAGCTTGTAGGTTTTGGATAGCAATGAGAGAATCAGATTCAATGATGACTTGGGATAGCTCTAATTCTTTGGCCAGCAGAACTCCCTCTTGTAGTGCTATAAACTCAGTTTCAAGACTTGTGTACTGTCCAGGGAGCATTTTGCTAAGGGTTGCCACTGCTTCTCCCTTACAATTCCTGATTACAACCCCTATGCTTAACCTTTTGCCATCATCTGACGAAGCTCCATCCACGTTTATTTTATGGAAATCTGGTGGGGGAGCCATCCATCTTGATCCTTCAGGGGCATGCTTCCCATTGAGTGAGGCAATAGCTTTTTTATGTTCAGAGATCAGTCTCTTTGCGTGGTACCAAACCTAGTCGGGAGAGTAGAGCTTGTCTTCAAAACATTTTTGGTTCTTGTCCTCATTGGTCTCTCCACTTTGAGAGCAATGTAATAAGCGCTCTTGACAGTAAATTCTCCCCTTTTATTGCCAACCCAAATGATCTTATCTTCAAGCAGATTGTAATTCAAAGGCATGTTAATGATAGTATTAGCTTCAAAAGGTAGAAACAGAGACCTTACTAAGTCAACATTCCATCTTCTTGTTTCAGTATCTATTAAGGCAAAAACCATCGGAAAATCATCAAAAGGACGAGCTGGGGAGATCACTTTGTAAGTGGAGGGTGTAGGTAACCATTTATCCTCCCAAATATGAATTCGTCTTCCAATACCAACCCTCCACCGAGTCCCTCTTCTTATGACATCCAAACTGTTAAAGATGCTTCGCCAAGCATAAGACAGATTACTACCCAGTTTTGAATTTAAGACATCACCATGAGGGTAATATTTGGCTTTATAGATGTGTGCAACCAGAGAGTGTGAATTGGATAGCAATCTCCAACCTTGCTTAGCTAGCATGGCCAAGTTGAAAGCTTGGAGATTTCGGAACCCCATGCCTCCATATAATTTTGATTTGCACATACTTTTCCAGCTAACCCAAGCTATTCTATTTTCCTACTGCCTCTGTCCCCACCAAAACTTTCTCATCATTCCTTCAATCTCCTCACACAGCCTTTTGGGAAGTTGAAAGCAACTCATGGTATAAGGTGGGATGGCTTGGGCTACAGCCTTTATAAGGACCTCTCTTCCTCCAACGGATAAGAGTTTCTCTTTCCACCCAGTTAGTTTTTTGCTACCATTTCTTTTACTTCAACAAAAACATCTTTTTTTGACTTCCCAATGATTGAGGGGAGGCCAAGGTATTTTCCATGTTTTGTTTCTTTCATTGGTCCCAATATCTCCAGTACTTTACCCTTAATGTCATTTAGGGTGTTATGGCTAAAAAACACAAAGGATTTGTCCATATTTATTTTCTGTCCAGAGGCTGCCTCATAAAGTTCAAGAATCTCCATAAATTTTTGGCCCTCTTGCCTACTTGCTTTGCAAAAAAGGAGGCTATCGTCTGTGAAAAATAGATGCGTGACCTAGGACATCCTTTGCATATTGACACACCATTAAGTATTTATTCCTAGCTGCCTCATTGATCAATGTTGAGAATCCATCTGCACATAACAGAAAGAGATAAGGTGACAAGGGGTCACCTTGCCGCAGCCCCCTAGTTGGAATAATGCTGCCATAAGCCACTCCATTAATTAAAACATAATAAGTCACGGTTGTAATGCAATGCATGATAAGGTTGATCCATCTTTCATGAAAACCCATGTGCTCCATAATTTTTTCAATGAAACCCCATTCGACCCTATCATAGGCCTTACTCATGTCAAGCTTGACTGCCATGTTGTAATGCTTCCCATCCCTTTTATGATCAAGATAGTGCATTAGCTTAAAGGCGACTAACACATTATCGAATATAAGGCGCTCAGAGAGAAAGGCTATGTTTGGTTCCCGTAAAATATTTTCCAGAAATGCTATTTTCCGAAAAAGGAAAATATTTTCAAGTGTTTGGTTGTATTATGAAAATTGTTATAGAAAATATTTTCATGTGTTTGGTTCTATTCTGAAAATGCTATTTTCCTACAAATTTTTCATATTTTCTCAGCTATTTTCTCAGCATCCAAACAAATTTTATTACAGAAAATTTCAAAATCACAGCCAAATCTCAATCCATAGAACAAACTCCAATTCAACCCACGGCAAGAAACTCCGGCAATCAAAAGCCACAACCACCAAAACAACACCACCACCACACCACCACAACAACAACAAAAATCAAAAATCACACAGGAATCAAAATCACACAGAGAAAGAGATCGAGCGGGTCGAAGGTCGAAGATCGGTGGGTCGAAGCCTCTAGGTCGAAGGCGAGAACGCGCGGTGGAGGCGAGATCGAGTGGTGCAATGCGATCAGCGCAGTGCTCGGGATTCACCGGTGATGAGACCGGTGAGATCTGGTGCGTGCGATCGTCGGACTAGAGCTTGGGGTTCGCCGGTGACGTCGAAGGCGTGATCACAACTCCCTTTTCTTCCTCTCGCTCTCTTTCTTTTTCTGGAAATCATTTGAAGTGAAAATAGGAACGGAAATAGTTTTACAGGATTTTTGGGTTATTTTACGGTCAAAGGGGAAATGGTTTGAAGTTGACTGAATTTTCCAAATCAACCAAACACTCCAGTTTTACGGAAATGCTTTTCCGGAAGTGGCTTGAAGCCAAACCAAACGCAGCCAAAAACACTTTGATTTTCTGAGATAATTTGGGGAAGGATAGTTTTAAGATGATTGGCTAAGACTTTTGAGATAAGCTTATAAATAACATTGCACAAACTGATAGATCTAAATTCAGTCATCTTACTGGGATTTTTTATTTTAGGGACGAGAGTTATATTGGTTCTATTAATTTCAGCCATGGACAAGTTTGAATTTAAAACATTTGAACCATACGACTAACATCACTGCCAACAATGTCCCAATACTTTTGAAAAAAGATTGCAAACATACTGTCTGGCCCAAGGGCTTTGGTGGGGTGCATTTGATGGAGCGCTGCTTTGATCTCTTCCGTTGTGAAGTCTCTAATCAGGCTTTGGTTCATCTCCTCAGTTACTTTGGTAGGGATGGTGCTTGTTACCTCAGCTATCCTAGTTGGGAGAGAAGTAGTGTATAGCTTCTCAAAGTATGAAATGGCAGTATTAGCAATACCTTCAGTAGTTTCACACCACCTGCCATCCTCATCCCACAGGCCAATTATCATGTTCTTTTTCCTTCTTTCTAGCGCCTTGGAATGGAAATATTTAGTATTTTGATCACCAAGTCCTAACCATTGTGTCTTGGCCGTTTGATGCCACATTATTTCCTCATTATCCAGCAATTCATTGATTTCTTTTTGGAGTTTATCAGCTTCATTTCCCCTCCTTCCGTCCCTATCTTGGAATACAAGCTCACTTAGTGCTCTTCATTTCTTTTGAATTTGCTTAGGGATCAGCCCAAACACAGACTTATTCCACTTTGTTAAGTCAGCTGCACACCGCTTTAATCCCTCAGCCATACCACATGGGATATTCAAATTTTCCCCTTCTCTCCAACAAGCTTTTATAATATCTCTACAGTCCTCCCTCCTAGTCCACATTGCTTCAAAATGAGAATGGCGCTTCCTCGAGGGCTGTGGGGCAAAAGAATCAGAAATCAAGAGAGCATAGTGTTCGGAAATGGAATCAACAATATGATGAACCCGAGTATCCTTGAAATAATCAATCCATCCTGTGGTGGCTAAGGCCCGATCCAACCTCAGATACACTCTATCTTCCCCTTCCTGTATATTGCACCATGTGTAATCTAGTCTTGTGTACCCGAAATCCTTGAAGCCACAACAATCAAGTGTAGCAACAAAATCATCAATCTGTTTTTGAGGACGTCTAGCTCCCCCCATTTTTTCTCTTGCTGGTAATATCTCATTAAAATCACCAAAACATATCCATGGCAACTAAAACTTCCTATTCAATGCTTTTAATTGTTCCCAAGATTCTTTTCTTTGATGCTAATGAGAATGCAAAATGTAATATTTTTCTCCCTTAATGTTTAGTCTTTTATATTTATTTGGTGCCTAAATGTACTCATTATTCTTATATTTTGATTTATGATGCAAATGGAGGCGTTAAGTGCAAAACGTAGCTAATTGGGCGATTCTAGACAGCTTTGACATCGCTTTGTAATCTAGGCATAAATCTCTCATCCAAGCTCCAATAGAGATGATTCAAAAAGCTATGGAACGCCAAGACAAATCTCTACAACTTTCGTGTTTTGAGTTTTGAGAGATACGGGCTGCATCAAGGTCGAAATTGGGCTTGAAGTTGCTGTACTTGCACTATTGACGTTCTGGAATGTTCCTTTGCTTGCAATTCTAATACGTAGATCTGATGCGGTTTATTTTTGGAAGCTTCCAGATCTGACGCACGGAAATTCCAGCTGAAAAACACCACTTTCCTAGTTATATTAAAGCATTCACAGTAGTGGAGCTAAATTTTTAGCTTTTTAGCTACACAAAAAGTCACTTTATCTATTTTACCTTCTCACATCCTATAGCAGTGGAGCTATTTTAACTTTTAACACAAGAAAATAATATAAAAACTACAATAACATAATATTTCATTCAACCACCAACACACAACCACAACCACCATCAAACCCATAAAAATCATTGCATAACCACAACCCCGTTGTGCCCATCAAAACCAGTGAAGAAGAACAAAAAAAGAAAGCAGAAAAATCAACACAGCCAAACCGAAACACAAGCACAGCCTGATCCCAACCGTCCGATCTGGACTCTGATCGGAGTTCTTTTTATATGTCTGGAGGTGATGATCAAATGGTCGCGGCCCAGCCCAGCCTAGACTAGTACCAGTCCGCCAAGTTCAGTCCATTAATGGCGATAATCGTGGTGGTGCTAATTGCCTCTCTTTTCTTCATGGGCTTTTTCTCGATCTATATCCGCCACTGCTCTCAGGGCCTGGCCAATTCGAACAGCATCCAAATGAGAGGCCTCTCCCGTCGCGCGGCCGCGGCTAGGCTTGTGCAAATCGGCGATGGATTTGTGGAGGAAGAAAGAAGGGTCTGGAGGAAGAAAGAAGAGATGGAGAGGCAGTGAGGAGAGAGACACAGAGAAAGGAGAAGAAAGAAAGAATAAAAAATAAAAAAGTAGTGTGAACACAAAATAAAAAATTATTTTTCTTTATAGCTTTCAGCTACAGTGCACATCTATATATAGATGTGTACTGTAGCAAGAAGGTAAAAAATTTTAAGTATAGCTCCATTGCTGCAACCTTCTTTTTTGTGTTTTTGTGTAGCAAAAATAGCTATATAGCTATTTAACTACACTACTACAAATGCTCTTAAGACTTTGTTTTATTTTTAATATTTTTTTCTTAATTAGTCAGATTTGGATATTATTATTGAGAATATTTTTCAGAGATTTTGTAGGCTTGGGAAAGGGGGAACTAATGTGTGAAAGGGGGAGGAGAAATCAAAATTGGACACACACGCCTCTCTTTCCCCTCTTCTCTAGTTTTCTCCTTTAAGTTTCTATCTTGGCCCTGTGTGGCTAAAACTTTTATACTTGGTTGAAGGAAACTGAAGCCTCGGAATCAATAAAACTGTGAGATCTAATTTGTTTTTATTATTCAATTTATGCTTTGAATATCGGATGTTCTTCTATGCTTATTTTCATGATTGTCTCGTTTAATTACTAGGAGGCCTACTAGTTGATTATTCGTTGCAATTTACTGCTAGGTTAGATATCAAATCTGTAATTGTTTAATCTCTCTAATTTGTGAAGCAACCAAGATTTAATGATTTTTTGCGTCAGAAATTATTAGATCTTAGGAAGAACGCTTGACTAAATTAAATGCAACCGCTTGTGTTTGTGTTGTTTAGCTTCATCGATGTCTCTAGTTCTTAAGGCTGTTACTAGATTAAACCTTTAGCGCTTGTCTTGGGTTGTTTAGTAGTTAGGGTTAATTAGATCGCTTGTTTTCTAATTAACTGCGACTAAGGAGAGATAGGAAAATAGTTCCAACAGTGAATATTCAAAGTGTGAATTGATATATACTTGCATCGATGATCAGTTGTAAAATTCTGATGGTGGATGTTGCCTTAGACCAAGGTTTGTTCTTTTGATTGATTTCAATACTTTAATTTGAATTGTTCCTTAGTTGTTTTTCTTGAAATTGTTTTCATTATACTCACCCACCCCCCCAATCCTTGTTCACGTAGCATAAAATTAGGCTAGATACTCTCTGTGGGAACGATCCTTACTTGCACTACTACATATATTTTTAGGAGTATAGGTTTAATTTTTGGTTGCCTGCGACAGCACACCAGATGCGTTTTAGGATGCCCATAGAAACCTGTAATTCTCCATTTGAAACCCGAGTGTGATTCCACAATAATTGCATCAATGTAATCCCCAGAATACCCCATAATCTCTAACTTGATATCTTTTTTCCATAACATTGCCAATCCCCCACTTCGATCTGACTTTGGGATTATTAGACCATCAATGAAACCAGCTCTTTCTTTTACTTTCTCCATACCTTTTTTATTTAGCTTCGTCTCCGATAAAAAGATGATGTTGGGATCCCACAGCTGCACTAACTCGCGCAGTGCGTTCACTGACCGGAGGTTCCCAAGTCCCTGACAATTCCAGCCAAGGGCAATCATTGCTCCTAGTGGTATTGTGTAATAGCCACCGCCGATACCTCAGTTGTTTCTTTTTCATCAGAGAAATGTGCTTCGCAAACTCTCTTCTGAGCTCTGCCTTCACTTTCTTCTAAGCCTTCAATAACACCAACCCTTTTCTTACCTCCAATACTAACTTGGGCCTCCTTATTTACATACTGACTCTTACCTATTTCCCTTGCTACTTTTTTCAACTTACCTTTGGCCTTGGCCTTTTTTTCCATGTCTGAGCCCAAATCTTGGGCCTTGTTTTTTATATCTTCCGTTGTTCCACTCTTTGGCCTTGTTGGTCTTTTAACTCCATAAATTTCAGTGCTGGGCTTTTGGGGTAGGCCCACTAAAGAATAGGCTTCCTTATTACTTTTGAACAGTTCCCTGACTAGATTAGGTTTAGTTCCATTTTGCTCATCACGTGTTTCCTTTACTTGCACCAGAACTTGCTCCACTTTTTCCATGTTGTCCCATCCACCCTGCAAATTCGGCTCAATGGTGTCTGACATCTCTGCATTCATATTTTCAAGATCTTGATCCCTCGTCCTTGCCTCGTTTCCATCGCTTACCATTTGAATGGATGTGTCTCTGTTTTTTGGCTCCATTCCTAACCTTGGTTCTGTAACTTCTTCCTCCATTGATTCATGGCTTCTGCTACTTGTGGATCTTGCTTTATCAGCACTACCTTTGCCCTGACCTCCTGCCCTTATCCATTCACCATATTGTCGATTGATTGGCGGCCCCTTTAAGTTTTGTGTGCAATGTTTGTCATCGTGTACAAGTTTCCCACATATGAAGCAGAAAGTGGGAAGTCTTTCATACTTAAAATTACATCTCTCACCGTCTACGTTAGTGATATGGGCTCCTCTTCTTAGTGATTTATGAATTGGAAGGTTTACCCTTATCCTCATAAATTTGGCTTGGTCTGCTTGCCACGATCGTTTACCAACTTCTATAACCTCACCAAGTTTACATCCTATTTCTTTCCCTACTTCCTCAGACAGAAATTCAAAGGGCAAGCCCCATACCTGGACCCTAAATGGACTGTGAGTGAATGTGATGTTCGCCATTGTCATTCCTTTTTTCCATCTACTCAAGAGAAGAAGATTGTTATTGAAGTTCCATGGACCACTTCTCTCCACCCACTCCATTTGATACTTGGAGTTGAACTTGAATTGGAGTATGTTGTTTCCCACCTTCACAATTCTTAACTCATACCCCATCTTCCACGCTGACCTTAACGTACTTTTGAGTGCCTTTTGGTTTTGTTGACATTCAGACAACAATCGTCCAAACAGGCTAAGGTGACATTCCTCAAGAAGCTCCAGCCTACTTGCCACAGTAATAGCGATGTCTTCTTCTTCTTCCTTAGTAAGCTGTAGTTTTTGAAGTCCTTCCGTTACTATTTGATCCATTTTGGATTTAGGGGATTTTTCATCTAGAAGCTGCTTTCACCACAGCTATGAGTGTGCCGAGAGAGGTCCCTAGAATAGAATTCAGGGGAGGAGAGAGCCCTTACCACAGAGAGAGAAAGACTCCTACAGGGGAGAAAAAAGATAGGAAAGTATGCCATAAAAACAATATTGATAAGCTTTATGGAATTTTGATAATAAGCATCATATGTGAGTATGTGACGTACAATGATCAATGATGCAATGTCAAGTGTCAACTCAAGGAAATAGTGCTAGACTTCAGATTTTTGACATTAATTTAGTTGGCCATTGATTTTTATCATTAGAAAAATCTACGTCTGTGTTTCAACAAGAAGCTAACGTAATTAGCTAATAATGAGATAACTGCTAACCAAATCAAATTTTAATTCTTTTCAAAAAAAAAAAAAAAAAAGAAGAAGAAGAAATTTTAACAACCAGTCGAATAATCAAGGCTTGAGATCTCAAAAAAAAAAAAAAAAAAAAAAAAAAAACTTCTTCTTCCTTGAATTTTTATTCTTGAGTTGTGAGAATAGTAAAAATTTTGTATTAATCAAAATTCTCCATTTAAAAAAAAAATTTTGGTTAATTTATTTTAACTATTTTCTACAGAAGAATTTCAACCATCACAAAGATACTGTCGTCGAAATATGCCTTTTGGTGCATTTTCATAATGACAACCAAAAGGTTCATAGAAATCTCTCTATAGCATGATCAAGAAGAGGGTACCAATTGCACTACAAAAAACTTCACTTTTTTCGACCCTCTATTTCCAAGGGTCTCCTAAAAAGGTCCAAAAAGACGCTGACAATAGGAGGGAATTTGCAGAGTAGACTGGTGAGGGGGTTCTATGTAGTAAGTTAGGCAACGTTTGAATGTTTTAAGAAAAATAGCATCTCAAGTTTTAGAAACTCGAGATCTAAATAAAAATCGAGTTTTAGAAACTCGCTTTGTAGTTGCTGCGCACTTGCTGACTTGGCTTAAAATGTCCACATAGATCTCGAGTCTTAAAGACTCGATTTTTACATGGCAGAAAACGAGTCTTTAAGACTCGATATTTAATTAAAAATATCGCATAGAACTCGAGTTTTATAGACTCGAGTTTGCTGAGAAAAATTTTATAAACACGCAATCAAATTTTATAAACACAGACACTCAGCCGAGACCTAAAAACAGAGCATCCTCACTAACTCTCAGCCTCACTAACTCTTACCCATACACTCGGCCTCACTAACTCTCACTCACCCATAACTCTCATATCACATTGCCTCTCACTCTCTCACTCACCACACTGCTTCTCTCACTGCTTTTCCCTCTCAACAAATTCATATCTCAGGTAAGGGTTTTTTGATTTGATTGTCATTGTAGTTGGGTATTAGTTGTCTATGGGTGTGGGTTAAAGAGTTTGAGTATTTATTTTGTAGATAGTTAACATAACTTAGTTAATATACCAATATTGTGAATTATAGAACTTTGTGTTGTTAGTGTTAATTTTTTAAGTATTTATTTGCATGGTTTTTGTTATCAAAATTTTATGCATAATTTCTAGGCTTTTATTTTTATCATGATCTTACAATATGTGAAGGATCAACTATATTGCCTGTGAGAGTTATTAGATCTTAAACATAATAAAAAAAACTAAGATCTTATCCTAACTAATTTGGTTGTGCTCTATGAATTCTTTATAGAGCTGCCCCCAATTAGATCCTGACCTTTTTTCTTTTATACAGTTACTATGTAACCAAACTAATAAATTGTAAAAATTCTTTCTAGACTTGGGCTGTCCGGTGCTTTTGAAGAATTTAGCTTTTCATTTTTGAAGTGGGAGATTACATGCACCCCAATATTTTGAATTGAACTTCTACAATATATTTGAAATGGTGCTTCTGGTTTCACTGAAAGCCATTCTTCCTTACTAGGATGCTTAGTATGAAGTTTTGTGTAATGCTGAGACATTTAACTATTGAAAACTACCTTTGGGCTATTGTAAATCTTACAAAAAGGTGATGTCTAATATGTTAAATATATGATTCATTTTTTATGTTTCTTATCATTTGTTGAAACCTATTTTCATGTTGGGATTCATTCCCTTTCTGTGTTTTTTTACAAGCCTTGCTTTTTGCTTTTCTATCTTCCTTCCACATGGCATAATGATCAAAATAATACTAAATAACGTTTCTAGGGTCATGAGATTGAGATCTATCCTACGGATATTTGACTTTTTTTTGAATTTGGATATCTAACTATTATTTCGATCATGCAGTCCTGTATCTCCAATAATGAATGTGTAATGAAATTCATACCCTTTGAATGAATTGAAATTTGTACTTTGGGTAGTTTGACTAGATAAAATGTTTTTTATCTAACATAGTAATTTGACTCTAACAGGTTCAAAATGTCTGAAATTGATATAATCCTATACTACGGTGGTCCGCTTAAGAATGCCAATGTGAACAAGGGATTGCCATTTGAAGGGCCAGGTATAAAGAGCTATTATACCCAAATTGATCGTAGGTTGAAGACCCTTGACGAATTGAAGATGATAGTTATGGAAGAGTTGTGTGAGAATCCTGTTGTGCACAACATACAAATTACTTATCGTATGCCAAATGAAATCCTGAAGCACCGGATTAATTACAAGTATATGGCGATAGAACCAGACAAACATGTGAAGATCATGTTTGACAAGTTGGAGAGAATACCTGAAGTAACTAACATTGAGTTGTACATACAGTTGGAGCCGCGTGCAGAAGTTGGTATTGACGAAATCCAATAAACAACCACAAGTTTACAGGTTACAGTTATGGATGCTCAATATGAGTATTCTATACATGTAGAGCATGATGATGTTCATGCCGATGATGATGAGGATGATGAGGATGATGAGGATGAGGATGACGACTATGTTGATGAGACTGCCATTAACGGTGAAGATTTTGTCAATGGAGATGAGTTTGAAGACAAGATTGGACAAGGGGACTTTGGGGACTCTGAGAGGGACTTTGGGGACTCTGAGAGGGACATTGATGACGATGAGACATTGGACGGTAGTGAACCTGATGCAAACAATGTTCTTAGTGTCCAAAACATTACGGACACAATCTCTTCCTATGCACCTCCTGCCTTGTCATTTTCTGCAAATACTTGGGAAAATATGGTTGATCCTTCACATATAGAGACACCATTTGTGTCTACTTGGAGAGAGGGGATGAATTTGTGCGAAGGCTTGACTTTTGCCAATAAAGTGGAGGTGCAACGCGTATTAACAATTTGTGCCCTTAAGGAAAACAAACATTTTATGATCAGTAGGTCGACCACGACAAAACTTTGTGCGAAATGCGTGGATGAGTCATGCAAGTGGTATGTCTGCGCAGTCATGAAGCCCAATCTCCACGGACTATGGATGGTCAACGTGTACAAGGGTCCTCACACGTGTATACGGATTGGGATGCGAAATGATGGTAGAATGATGAATTGTAACTTTATTGCAATAGACATCCTTAAGAAGTTAAGTGAGGATCACACTACCCCAATTAAGCTTCTCAGATCTATGATAGAGTCGAAATATGAAGGCCATAACCCTTCTTACTACAAGGTATGGGATGTGAAACAAAAGGCGATTGGGAAGATGTTTGGGAATTGGGAAGAGTCTTACCAAAGGTTGCAAAAGTTGCTAATGGCATATATTGATCAGGATCCGACTACCTAGGTGTTGTATCGTACCACATCCACCGGTGAAGATGACACCGTATTTTTGCAATATGTGTTTTGGTCTTTCGGTCCAAGCATTGATGGATTCAAATATTGCAAGCCAGTTATCAATATTGATGGGACCCATCTATATGGTAAATATCAAGGAAAGTTGTTGGTTGCAATGGCAATTGACGCTAACAACAAGGTATTCCCTCTCGCCTTTGCTGTTGTGGATTGTGAGTCAGGGTCCAGTTGGAGGTGGTTTTTACAATGCCTCAGAGATACGATTGGCCACGTGATACCTGACGAAGGCATTTGCATAATTTCTGACCGACATCTCTGTATCAAAAACGCCATTGCAAACTGGCCTAGAGGGGATGATGGAAGAACACGGGTATTTCATAGATATTGCCTTTGACATGTTGCTAGCAACTTCAACACACATTTTCAAAACTCGACTCTAAAGTCAGCAGTGTTGAAAGCGGGATATGCTACTCAGGAAGTTAAATTTGATACCATAATGGAGTCCATTAAGCAGGCGGAAATGGAGGCCATTAGGAATAAGAAGACGGTGACGGGGAAGGATGGCAAGGAAAAGAATCAAGATTATCTTCCATACACATACCTAATGAGCAAGTCAGTGGATATGTGGACCCAGTCACATGATGGTGGGAGACGTTTTGGGGCAATGACAACCAATATATTAGAGTGCTTCAATGGTGTACTGAAAGGAGCACGGGGCCTTCCTATTGCCGCATTGGTTCAGTTCGCTTAGTCCAAACTTGTTGAATATTTCCATGACCGACACAAAGAATACCAGTATGAGTTGTTACAAGGTAAGAAATGGAGTGAATATGCCTTTGACACATGGAACGAAAATAAGCTTAAATCTGAGAAACACTATCTTAAGGCATTTAGCAATGAACAGATGATATATCAGATAGTTACTCAACTCAACACATGTAGTGCAGGAGGGGGAAACCATAGTTATGAAGTTCGGTTACAAGAAAGAACATGCAGTTTTGGGCCAAAGTGGTTGCCTAATCCAGCATTGTTGCGGGCCAAAGGTCGACCAGTGAAGTCAAGAATAAGGAATGAGATGGATGGAGTGAGGAATAAGGATCGAGAACTGGGATGGCTGAGGGAGGATGCAGATTTGATAGAAAGTCAACCCAAGCAAACATGTGAACTGTGTCATGCTTCCGGGCATAACCGTCGAAAATGTCCGCAGTCCCGTGGTGCTTCCACAAGCGGTCATGTTCCACACTAGGTACGTAGATGGCAAAAAGTTATGCATCGATTAAATAACCTTCGTGTTCATTCTATGTTTACCTACTGTTTACTATCTTGTCTCCTAACGTGATTACTCTACATTTTTCAGGCATGCTTCCATGGACGACGTTTTTGTTGTGCGCACCGCCGATCTTAGGAAAAGTGACTACGTTATATTGGCACAATTAACTTTTTCGTTTTTGTTGAATGTACTTGTAATTCTCTATCCAATGTACCTCTATGAAGATTGTGATTTGAGTAGTACGGTTAGAACTGCAAATTAAGCATGATTGCGCATGTTTAGAATGTTGATATATTGAGAATGCCTTTTGTTGCGATGTAAGTGCATTTGCATTGTAAAACTATATTTATGAAGAGAGCGTAATAGTTTTTATTGTTTGGTACCTAGTGAGAATGCCTTTTGATGTAATTTAAGTGCATTTACATTCTCAGGTTCTCTGCCTCTTAATGAGTGTTTATAGATTACATTCTCAGCTTCTTTATCCCTGTTTCTCAGAAGGTGCATGCACACATTTTAGTTTCTGGTTTGCCTGCATGTCCAAGAAAAAAAAAATTTCCAAGTAGAACTCAAGTTTCATAGACTCAAGTTCCACTGGAAAAAACAGAGCAAAATAGAGCAATCAATCTGCTTGAACAGAGCATTTTTCCAATTGAATCTCGAGTTTCAAATAATCGAGTTTTTCCTTAAGGATCTCGAGTTTTAAACACTCAAGTTCTTCTCATAATTTTTTAAAATCTCGCTCTTTTTTGTTTGGAGATATCTAATTTTTCCTGAGGATCTCGAGTTTTAAACACTCGAGTTCTTCTGATTTTTTTTTTTTTATTTTAAATCTCACATTTTTTTTTCTTTTGTACAAATGGGCTTTTTTTCTTAGCTGTTGCCTTTTTTTTTTTGTTGTTGCTTATTACTATTTTACAGTGGGTATAATTTTTTGCAATGATCCAAAATCAGAAATGGAGTGTTGGGGGGTCGATCTATTGTGTCAAGATAAACTCAAATCACAAATAGACACTACCCTAAAAATGAGAGGAATATATGTGTGTGTGTGTGTATGAGAATATAAATTTTAATTTGCTTATTCTAAAGTAAGTTATATACGTATACACAAATGAACAACTTTAATACGTATGACTTCATGTACCAAGAAACAAGATCTTTCTTTATAAAGATGAGCTCATAATCTTCTTAAACTCTATACAAACATTGTATAATTGGGTATACAACATATAATTATAAAGAACAAAAAAAAAAAAAAATTATAAACGAATATAGGATCTTCCATCAAAGTCATGCTTGACAATAATACTTCACGTAATAAACTTCATTAATTATTATTTTTATAACAAAATTACCCATAATTAAAACTTTTTAATATAGAAACTGTTTGCAAAACTTCATCATTTTTTTCAAATCAAAATCATATTGTTATAACTGAAGTTGAGATATGAGCTTTTTCTTCTTGATAAAAACTTGAGAATAGAAAATTTGAACCAAATTGCATATATTATCAATGTTGAATGATTTGAATGCATTAATAGCACATTAATAAGGATCGAAGCTTCGAGATACTTGCACAGAGCTCTCTTGTTTGTTTGGTCCCTTGATGAAGGAAGGCGCTTCCATTATTCTTCCATAACATACGGCATAAAAGGATGAAGCAATCATAGCCCATTGTCAAGACATAACCAAAGTGTGTCTCCAGCAAAGAAAGGCTTAATTGCTTCAATAAAAACATCACACAGTTGGTATTGCCACCATGAATACACAGTACTTGCTACATTTGAGAATTTATACGACTCCAAACCTGCAATAGTTTTGAATATGGTTCTGTTTAATATTGAGAGTATCCATTGACAGATAAATGACAAGTCATCTGGATTTACATTTGTGGGCGAAACATAATCATTCCCAAACTTGGTCATAACAAATCGTACAGCATTCCACAATTTATGCAACTACTGACGATACTCCATCCTTTAGACTCTTATGAAGACCTTCGAAGGATATCCCATTTATTACTTCAAGCGGATCAATGACATTTCCCAAGGACCTAGACATCTTACGCCCAAGTGCTGTGTAGATTAAGAGAGAAGGGAGGGAGAGTAAATTAGAGTTGGCCAGATATTAATTGGTGAACTGGATCAAGCTCGCACTGACCATCTATTTTGATAGAAAATACGATGTTTTATCTATTATTTTTCTTAGCCAAACCAATGTTTGATTGATTTCAATTAACCTCACTAATGCTTAGAATAATTTGAAAAATACCTCCCCATACATGTGAAAGCACCATCCATAACACATCGCATAAGTCTCAATTCCCTCAAGTTAGAACTGAAAAGATATGAGAAGCTGTGCATCACTCCGTACATCAATGGACAAAGGCATGTGGGAAATTAAATCTTGAAAATGAACAATTTCCTCATCTTTTTAGGAATATGGGGACCTTCATTTCAGCATCACTGAAAACAGCCCCATAACTAAATTAATGATCATGTTTAAGAAAGTTGACATGTGCCATTCTTCTTTCTTTCTTTTTTTCCTTTTTAATAACAGTCCCCACACTACATGAAGAAATTGCGTAGTTTCCAGACTAGGTGAGAATATGACAGCAATCAAAAACTATGATGGCATAGACATTTACTCAAATGATTCCAAGGCCACATTTCCAAAGATATTTTTATAAATTTGTTGTGAATTAATCTGAAAAATGGATGAGAATCCAAGGTGACACCAACCAATTCTTCAAAAGCACTGTGTATCATAGTCTCCAAAGCTATGTATGAAGACTTCGTGATAAGGTATTGCCTCAATAGTCTCTAGCACATCCCTGCGAGCCCATTGGTGCTCTGTTTCTGATGCTTCTACTGCACGGTTGCTACACAATTGCTTATTGTTGTGGCTGACCTTGTCTGCTAGTGATGATGCTACTGTGCTTGTACTAGCATCAGTATAGCTACCAACCATCTCTTTGGCGTATGGAAGACTATACTTCATTCGGCCCATTTTGTGATATCCAAAATGTTTGTCTAGTTTAAAAGAAAATAAAAAGTAATGTTAAGAGTTTTAGAGAAACAAAAATTATTTAAAAAAAAAAAAAATTCTTTTCACAATTTTTTAAGATGACAATTTCTGATTAATGCAACATCAACATATCACCTTAATTGTGAAAAAAGTTATTGACAGATCAATAAAAACATTTTTTTTTAACTTACATTAAATGAAAAAAAAAAATTTAAGAGTTTAAATTCAAGAGGGTAATTTTAAAAAATTAATAATATTTTATTTAAGCAACATTACATTAAATGAAATTTACATAAATTTTTAAGATGAACAAACAAACTAGGATGGGATGGGTGGAGGGACCTCGGGCTGGGGAGATGCGTGCGGGATGGGTGCAGGTATCTCAGGACTACTTACAACCTGAGGGGTTGTTGCACGCCGACCACGACCCCTAGCTGCAGTTGTGCTTGGGCTTGCTGTAGCAGGCCAACCACGGCTCCTAGCTGCACTTGTGCTTGGGCTTGCTGTAGCAGGCCGACCACGGCCCTTAGCTGCGCTTGTGCTTGGGCTTGTAGTAGCACGCCAACCACGGGACGATGTACTTAGGAGTGCTGAGCTTGTGCTTGGGGTTGCAATAGCTGCTGATTCAGTCTCATGCCCATTGTTTGCCTGCCCATTTGCTACAGGATCACCACCAAGCCCAGCCACATTATGTAGGACGCGTCGGACATGGTTGTGTTCTCGGCTGACTACAGGAAGCATCTTCAACAATGCTATATGACTTTCAATCTGAAATGGAGAAAGAACTAGTACAATCAGATTTGAGATATTTATGTAACAATTATAGAATGGATAATATAGTACTTATTAATCTACTCAAATACTCAACTAAACTAAGAATTGAAAATTTTATTGTAATACTATATGCAACAGAAAGTCTTTTTAATTGGATGTCAGTCAGATCAAACTAGATTTGTTGAAAAAAGAAATCAATTGATTCTATGTTCGTACATGTACTAAAAAAAAAAACAAAGCAGGCAATAAAATCTAATTAGAACACATTACCATTATATCTAATTTAGCGTTGTTGCGGTCGACATACTTTCGAGTGACCGGACGGTATCAGCAGTAATAGTCATGATCGCGGGGCATCTCACCAATCTGAGGAGGTGCATGGCAAAGTCGTTGTCTTGTATCCCATGTAATGATATACGGTCCATGCTCCTCCCTCCAATTCTTTTCCACCTTCTCACGCAAGTCTATTCTATGAAGTCTATCATCGTACACAACATGGTTAGGCCGCTCCTGCGCCAACCCAAACTGTCGAAGGACATGGTCCGGGTGGTGTATCTCCACTATGCAAAAACACAAAAGCGGCACCCTTGCCGTCCACATATCCCTCCTTGCAACGCAGAAGTCAGGAAGGTGGCTGAAGTCTGCCTCGTATGGCTACCACACAATCTACAATAGAAACAAAAAAACAATTATCATAGCATCTTAAAATGTGAAACAAGGGAGAATACATAGATAAAGGGAAAAACAAAAATTAAAATGGAAGATATGTTAAAGGATGAAGCAATCATATTCTTCAGGAAAATTAACATAACCAAACGGAATTTTTGAATATTATTACTTGGTTCGACTGCATTGTAACTAATTACTCGCGATAGTGGATCAAGGCCGTGCCGAATGGCCTACTCTTCGGGCTTGGCATTCGCACCCACCTACAGTTACGAGCGAATAACATAAGATAAGATAATACCACTTAGTTACTAAGAAGAGTACATTACATAACACACTAAATATCAGGAAAATACTTACTTAAATGCAAGTGGAGCATATGGCCATGGGCCATAATCACATCCAGGTAGGGGCTCTATCCTCGAGCACAAGAATGGCAATCTTGCCTATGCCCAATATTGGACCAAGGTGCACGCCCGACCAATCTGCGATGCCCCTTTCTCTCTTGCCCGACACAACTCTCTGTACAACCAGGCCAGGCAACCACTACTCCAACTATACTGTGGCGGATCACGAAGGTTCCGCAAGAACTCTAAGAACATCAGATGCACCCTATCTCCCGACTTGTCCATGAAAAGCTTATTCTCTAGTAGCACTAAAATATAGCACTGGGCATACTAGTGTATCTGAATCTTCATTGCGTCATGAAGCAGTGGTGCTGCAATGGCGTCAACAAGGCAGCTGATGAGAATTCTTCGCCCCACCAAAGTTTTGTTGTCATTTGCCGGAGTAAAACCAAGGAACTCCATGCACAGTTGACTCCAATCCCCATTCACCACAGCAGTCGGCCCAACCAAGACCTCATCGTCTATAGGAAGTTCGAAAATGACCTCCACATCTTGTAGGGTGATTGACATCTCACCATGGGGAAGATGGAACGTATGAGTCTCTGGCCGCCATCGCTTAACTAAGGCCGATATTAGGCAATGATCTATCTCTCTGGAAGGGGCCCTAAACAATCCTTCTAGCCTTAGCAGCTTGATAATGTCAATCACCCGATTATCTTGCACCTAAATGTTTGCCAGCTCCTTAGTGCGACCACGGCACGTAAGTGGGCCCGAGTCTTGCAAAATCGATAAAAATTATAGCGGTTGTTAGAATTAGAAATACAATTTTGAAAGAACTTGCTAACTAAAAGTCAAAGACAACGTAAAAATTAAAGCGGTTGTTAGAACTAGATATTTCACCTCGCCATTCCAAATGTCCTATGATCGATGATATCGTTGTCGCATCAACTATGACTCATCAAGTGGACTAGGGTGCAAGATCTCTGGCTCCTTATTGATCCGAGGCTCCATACTACAAAGAGTGCTACTGTGAGATCATTAATAGTGTGGGGGCAAAGGAATGCTATTCTACATGCAAGGAAAATCTATACTGAAGAGCAGCTTATTGGCATTATTTAAAACCCAAAAGGATCCGAAATTGAAAAACGAAAAACCATCCTTAACACAGTTTAGGATCTATTAATTATTCTATTTTCTAACAATAGGTTTTGCAACAAGTTTCTATAAATTAATTAATCTAACAACAAATTCATCTATTGTTAGAAGCAATTCATACTGGACTTTTTTTATGTAAATTCAATTAATGGATTTGACCAGGAGTCTTTATATATCTCTCTCACACACACATACACATGTAAATATCTACATGAGAGATGGATTTGAAATTTCACAGCTAAATCATGAAGAAAAAGCATTTAAAACAGTAAAAAAAAGAAAACAAAAGAAAAAAAAAATCATAAGGATAATAATTTCCAAAGAATTGAAGAAATCAGCTGATCTTTCATGCAACTTGAAGTGCTCTGAGAGTTATTGCTCATTTGGTTTTTCAAAGACAAGAATACAATCATAAATTATAATCCTGTGATATATAAATGAGAATTATGAAGCATATGCAAGTGGAGCTCCCAAAAGAACTATTTCCTTTCTAGATTAATCAAATCAATATATTCAAAAATCTACTTTATGCAAAAAAGGCACAAAGCAAATCAAAGGTTACAAAAATAGAAAAGCAAAAGAACAAAGAAGGAAATTAATTACAAAGAAGAAGAGTTGATATCAGATATGTTTACATTGCCTTCCTTGCAATTAGAGGCTTGGGAGGAGACATAGATCTAATTTCAGGTGTTAAACTGGGAAAAAGTGTGTTCAGCTTGTGCAGGAGGGTATCAGACCTTGATGGAATCTCATTTAGAAGAAATTGTTGAACAATTGGTTTCTTAAACCACTCCATGACATAATCTCCAGGGGCTCTTAGAACCAGCTTACTGACCTCAAAATGAGATTCTACTGAACTCAACATCTGTGCGACCACAATCTTCAAGGTAGGTCCTATAACCAATTTAATGCGTCTTGGGACAGCACCATAATACAACATGCGTTTTCTGAATCTATGGAGGGTATGTGCAACTGCTATAAGAACAGCTTCCACCGACAAGTTTCTGACATCAAGGGACCAAGCAATATGTTAATCAAAGACTATTGCCTTTGAGAAAAGCTTATTCTTATAGGCAACCTTCCAAACACATCGAGCTCGGTTTATCTGCCCCATAAGAACAAGATAGTTGAGAAGAACATTGACAAAGTACCTTGCAGCCCCTTCTTCCAACTCATAATCAATGCTCTGAAAGAATTCCCTTACAAAAGATAAAATTGGTTGTTTCCTCTACTCTGCGCCTGTGAAGAGTCCACACATGAAAGGGTGTGCCCTATGTTTGGTAGCACCAAGAATAGACATCAAATGCTTCTCATTCTCCTCCTCCTGGCATCTCACAAGATGCGCTAGAATTGATGTGTATAGTATGAGATCAACTTTTGCAGCAGAGCTCACATATGTTTCAAGGAGAGGTTTTGCTAACTCATACAAACCATTCTTCATACATGATTCAAACAACTGTCTGATTATAAAATTATTTGTTCTAATACCTGATGAGCCCATGAAGTGTAACCATCTCAAAGCAAGATCAACAGAACCATCCTTGATATACACCAACAAAACATCACTAGCACTCACATCAACAGAATACCCCATGGCCTTCATTTCAAGTAAAATTTTGGCAGCCACATCCATAAGCTTCTTGTTAGCCAAAAGCGTCAATAAGGCAGTATAAGTACTTAAACCTGGTCTCATCCCTGCATTCGTCATCGAGTTATAGAGCTTCATGGCAGAATTTACTTATCCAGTGGCTGCATGCATTTCCAAGAGACAAGAATATGTAGATGGGGTTAGTAAAAATCCAGCCTTCTCCATATCTTTAAAGGCAGACATCGCAATATCAAGCTTCCCTGATTTTGCATACGACTCAACAATCAATGTGTACAACCCAAAGTTAGTCCTAAACCATGTTTTCTTCATCTCATCCCAAAGCCTAAGAGCAGTATCTAACTTCCCGGCCTTCACATATGACTCAATCAAAGAAACATACATTGTAGCAGATGATCGGAGCCCATAACCCTGCATTTCCATGTACACCTTCATTGAGGTGTCCAATCTCCCAGCTTTGCCCATTGAATCAACAAGCGACGAGAAGACATTGAAGCCAGGCCAAAAATTCCTCTCTTTCATTTCTTGGAAGAGCTTAAAAGCAGCATCAAGATGGCCTGATTTCGCCAAACTTGGTATCATCAACTCATAAGTTGACCCATCAAACAAAAACCCTGCTGCTTCCATGCTTCCATATATCTCAAATGCCTTATAAGGCAAACCCTTATTCAAAAACAATGTAATAAGAGAGTTATATGTTTGTACATCAATTTTACAACCTGAATCCTGAACCTTCTTAAAACAACAAAATGACACCTCCAATTTCTCAGCTTTAGCCAAATACTGAATAACCCGATTATACGCAGTAAATGATGAAATCCCATTATTACTAGAATCACTTCATCAAACAATGATTGGATTCCATCAAAATCTCTTTTTTGGTTTAACCCATCAAACAGCATCACATAACACTCATCATTTGGCAAATACCACGACTGCCTCCTAGCCCATCTAAACAAACTCAAACAAGCATCACTATCCTTAACAACCTTCAAGGCTTGAGTAATGTGAGTCATAGTTGGTACAAATTGGAGTTTATCCAACTGGGTCTCCAACTCAGGTCCCCATTTCCACCTCTTCACAACCTCAACAATCTTAACAACCGCTGAGGCATTCAAAAATGGCTTCTTTATCCCACCCACCATCACATGGTCATCAACACCAGGCTCAACTGACCTCACACCTTTCCCACTGTAAATAACACTCCCTGATTCATCTAAATACTCTATTTCCTCAGTCCACTCACCAGACCCACCATCACTGTTCTTTCTAGAACAGTAATTTCTATTGAAACTAAGGTTGACAAAATTAGGGTCTTTTGGTATAAAAAGCTTTTGGGAAATTGAATTGAAACCCATTATAGAGCTCAAAAAATTGAAGCTTTTGCAGCATGAATACAGTTCAATTGTGTGCAAATTAGGGGTTATTGAATTGAAAGAGTGAAATGAAGAGGTACAGCTAGAAGTAGGGTTTCTGGTGAGTGAATAGAGAGCTCTAGGGTTCAATTTCCTACAAATAATCATTGAATTTTCATGGGGAAGCTGAGTAATTAGGAATGTAAAGAAGAAGAAAAAGAAATTTAGGGTTTTTGGGTACTAGAAATGCTTACCCGGCTAAAACCTTGTGCATTGACAAAATTCTAACCATCACATAAAAACTATGACAAGCCAAAACATAACCATATTCTCAGAACACCAACAAAAAAAAACACAAAAAAAAAAAAAAAACCCAAAAAGATCCGAAATTGAAAAACAAAAAACCCTAGGTCACATCATGAAATTCCAAAATCTAAAATTGGAGAAAGAGAGAGAGAGATAGAGGAATCTAAGAAGCAAAAACAACAAAGTATTGAGAAGAAAGAGAGAGTACCTTCGGCACGGTGGACTACGAACGGCATTGACAATGGGCTACGATTGCTTGAGAGTGACTACCTTCGTGACAGTGGGCTATGATTTTGCTTTAGCACTGGGCTACGATTGCTTCAGAGTGAGTGAGTGAGTGAGTGAGTTTGAGAGGGCGGAGCAAAAGGGTGTTCGAGTGAGTGAGTTTGAACTTTGGAGATTTTGTAATGAGCCGTTTGAAAGTGCTGTGGATTTGTTTTTATTCTGCAGATTTCAAGTCTTATAAACTCGATTTCTACGTGGCTCCACATGGCAATTTTGTCTAGCTAAAGGTAACATAAAAACACTGAACTCGAGCTTTAGAAACTTGAGTTCTAATTAAATCTCGAGTTTTAAAAGCTCGAGATGCTAGTTTCATACATTATTTCATAACCGGGCAACTAACGAAATTGTTAGAATATTATTGTTATTTGGAAGGGGTGTTCTAAAAATAGACGTGAGTGAACACGTATGGCTAGCTTTATTTCAAGGTTCATTAAAACCCTTGAAATAAGCCAATACAACTGTTTAAAAAAAAGGCGAACCAGTTTTAGCAGCATTCCCGCGAGAGTTTTGGCTCCAAAATATTACATTTTTCAGCACCACTTTCACGCGACCCTAAAAATAAAGATATTCCAAAATTATCAATCAACGAAATAAAGCCCATAATTTGAAAAATAAAATGATAAAACCATTTCATTCAGTCAAATCTAAAACTCATGGATTCGTAGCTCTCCAACTCTCTCTCAAAATACTCAAAGGTGCGGTGGTCGACGACTTAGCTCCGGCGACTATTTGAAGCACGGTGGGCAGCGATATCATCTCCGATGACGAGCTAAGGGCATGGTGGTCAGAAATATCATATCCTCCACTTCTTCGTTCGATTACAGGTCTCTCTCTATCTAACTCTCTGTTTTTTTCCCAAGAAAAAAATATTGAAGTTGTCCTAATCTCTCTCGTTTTCTCTCTGTCATTCTCTTCACTGGTAGAGAGACTACAAAGTATTAGTCCAATTTTGCGTAGTCCTAGTGTTTTAGGGGCTTAGAGAGCAAGTAATAGTATAAATTAGGGGCTAGGGTTTGGATACTTTGGAATTGGAATCACGCCAAACTGGCTTTGATTCAAAATAGATCCCTGGCTTAAAAAAGCAGAAGGTGTGGATTACATTATTTCTCATTTTCTTCATTTTGCTATGCATTTCTTGGTTCATTTTTGTTTAAGGTCTAATCTGAAGCTTTAGCCTAATTCAATTTTGAATATAAAATCTTTTTTTGATTGTAAGTTTGAATTTTTTTTTTTTTTTAGTAAAATTGATGCATTGGAATTGAGTGAGAATGAAATAGTTTTCATTTGGCAATGGCGGCAATTAAAAATCTATTATATTAATTTTTACTTGGGGCATAGAATGTGCGGAGGACTTAAATGGAATCTGTTACCGGTTTTAGAGTTTGCTTCACTGCACAATTTCTTGAACAGAGAGAACTAAGGAATGTTATATAGATGTTATAGAGAGGACCTTATTTGTTCAATATGGTTAAATTTGCATGGAAAGAAGTGCGCCACTTTAGAAAGGGTGTGATCTGAATCATGAACTGCTATGATTTCAGTTTGATTTGGTGAAATATATTATTACCGGGAATGCTTTTTTTTTTTTTTTTTTTTTCAATTGGTGTCACGGATTTGTTAAGACCTATGTTGGTATCAATATTAGATGGTTTGAGTGATGAAATAGAAAAACCATAGCTCAGTGCTTTGTTGGTAATGTGTTATGGTACTAAGGTTTCAAATTTCACTAGAAATTATAAAAAATAAAAAATAAAAAATAACAAGATCTATTTTCTATCTATTGAATTATATAATGCCCAAGTCAGGTTTTTCACTCTATCGAATTTCACTAGTGATAGCAACTAGTTTATATGTGGCTGATTTTCAGAATTTATGCTGATTGGATCAATACTCATGGTTGGTGGCAATAATGCTTAACTTAAGTTGCTGCATAACTGATGTTGTTGGAGGCATGATGGATGCTTTGATTGATTTGGTGCATCATTAAATCAATGTTATTACCAACTGGATGGTAGATGCTGATCATGGTTTAGACATCCTGGAGTTCCTGATGTCAAATTGCATCTAGAGTCAATGTTATTAGTTTGAAATTGTCATTATGTGAATTCATTCTTGAAATTTTCTCATAGGAATTTTGGAAAGAAATCGGGCCCCTGTTTACTTTTAAAGCAATTGACCCTTAACATGGTTCCACAATTTCTGTTCTAGAATGTCATTCATTTGCTAAACCTGGTTGCACTAATCCATGTTTCTGCTATGAAACATAAGACCTGATTACCAAAATGTTGCTGCTTATGTTGAAGCAATTCGATCTCATCTTGTTTTACTAGAAGCCAGGGTAAGAAAAACTGTCTGATGAATTGCACTTCTTCTATGTTCTTTTAATACATGTTCTGAAGTAACTCATATCCAATAGGTGAAGTTTCATTCAATTCCCTTGAATTAGAATATTTTCCTTCGTTTTTTTAGAAGAACCATCCTTTTATTGTAACTGTAAAATGTGTAATTTTGATTTTATGGCTTGTATATCAAAGAAATTTAGTAAGCTTCTTGTATTTTTCAGTTGTCATGCCTATGACCACAAGTTTCATCATTTGCACTGTATGTGTGTGCAGTTTTTGTGTTTAATGTGTGGTGTGTGTGATTGTTGCAGTCGGTTGACTGAGGGTGAGGTTGGTTGGGTATGGCAGAGCTAGTTATGTGCTGTGGGGGATATTTTTGGTGAGTGGGAAGAAAAAGAGGGAAAAAAAAATGAAGTCTAAGCTCATATGGCATGGAAAGGAAATCTGGAGGTCTTGGCTTAAATGACATAGACTGGGTTTTGGAGCTTTTGGTTATTGGTTTGCTAGGTTTGTGATTGGGTGTTGCCATGGGATTATGGGAATGTTAGGTTCATGGGTCCCAGCTTTGGGTTGTGGAAATTGAGAGGGAGATTACTAATAGTGGAGGTTAGTGGTAAGGGGATGAAACTAGGGGGTTTTATTTGTTTTGGTTGGGTTCATCCACAGCGTGAATTGGAGGAAGAAGTGGTGTCATGTGCTGAGTTTTGTAATTTTTGATAGCAAAAGTTCTTTGATGGAGGGAAATCATGCCGATCTAGTAGCTTGGTGGTGGCTTCCAATAAGTGCTGGTTTTTTTCCCGGTTTTGAGAGAATGTGTATGACTGGACCAGTATAGATGCTAGTTGATGGTTGAACTGGTTGGTCCAGTCCAGTTTTTAAAACAATCCTTATAAGTGATTCTTTGCCATTAAAACCATATTGTCTATTAAACATTTTACTCCAAATTCAAATTTACAAGAAGATATTGAACAGCTGACCATACATTAATGGAACTTTCATATATCTACGATAAAAATATCTTCCATATCATGATCTGGTTTTCTGATATTGCTATATATCTCAGATATTTTACACTTCTCAGTTGTGGAAATGTAGCAAAAGTCCTGCTATCTTTTCATTCTTTTGATCAGTGATCAAGAAATCTTCTATGACTTTTGCATATTTCCACTTCAACTCATTCTTTTAGTTTTGTACTTTATTTATTTGTTGAGGCCATATTCAGTCATTTGTTTCCTTGCTTTGAGCCTTTGGTCAAGAAGTGTTCAATTTCCTTGCACCATTGATCCCATTCTATCCACTATGTCATGCCTTGTACAGCTATCACTCTTTTGGCAGTTGACTAGATTCTATTATTTCTTCTTTTGCAGCTTGCTTGGACCTACTACAACTTCTATCTGTCAACACCAACAAAATTGGCTGGGGAGAATTATTTCTTTCATTCTGGGCAGGTGAGTTATCCCATTCTTGTGATATACAAGAATAGGGATAAGACCTTGTACTATATATTACTTGAGAATTTTGGGGGCATTAAAAGGGGGGGGGGGGGGGCATTTGCCCCCCTCCGCCCCTGCCTAGAAGTAATTTCATTATGTTTTCATAAAAAACCCAGGAGTTTCAATATATATATATATATATATATATAAATTCTACTCTAACCTAATTTAAGTGTATATGTGTGTGAAACTTTCTCTTGAAAATTTGAACCCTAACTCTTACTCTCCCATTTCCCACACCCCCTAAGAATTTAACTCTGTACTTGTAAAATGTCCATTACGTTTAGGGTGCGTGATAGTTGTATGAACTTCAATATGAAGGTAAGAAGGATCGGTGCATAAGAATTTGGGCCTTTGTTTTAATATAATGTTACTGGGTTTGAACGTGGGTCTTAAAGGTGGAAACATCACCCACCACCCGCCCCCCCCCCCCCCCCCCCCCCCCCCCCCAAACAAAAGGCTTTTTTTTTTTTTTTTTCCTTCTCCTTTGTTGTAAAAATAATGGTTAATTATAGATATGATAAATACAACAATTCTTTTTGTCAATCTCGGAATAGACTTTGTTGAAGTTTAGAAGAATATTTTAATTTTTATAGTACACATTGGATTATAAACTACTTAAATTATATCTTTAGTTGTGATTACATTTTATATATATATATATATATATAATTTTATTTGGCTCCTCTAAATACAAAGTCTTAACTCCGGCACTGAATAAATGGTTTTAAATAGATTATAAAATGCAATTAGAAAATAACCATGGTATTCCTACTTGCCATGGTATGTAGTGGTGGAGCCACTTGAGGATTGAGGGGGGCCTTGGCCCCCTAAAATTTTTGGAAAAAATTAAAATTTGTTTTTGGGAAATATTTTAAATAATTTTAAAATTTTTAAAAAACGTTATCATTTTGCCCCCCATACTTAATAATATACATATATATTTAAGAAATTTTAAAAATAAACATAATTTTCATTTAAATAAAATATAATCCATAAATACATATGTCAACAAATTACAATAATTAAACATTCAACATCTTTAAAATAAACACATAAGTATTTTAACAATTATCTCAACAAATAAAAGGGAAACAATTTTTAATTTTCATCCCAACACATGATCTAGGGCTTACTTGTATACAACAGTAAAAAAATTGAAAAGTCAAAAACTTTGTTGATGTGTTGCACCACCAAGTCTCCACAGAGTTGCAGAAACATTTTGCCTCACACAAGTGACTTTCTCTCTCAATCTCTCTGTCTCCATTAGCGACTTGGTTTTTTTTTTTTTTTTTTTTTTTTTTTTTTTTTTTTTTTTTTTCACTTTTCAGTTCTTTCCTTTTCCTCCCTCCCACTACTATTGTAGTTTGTTTAAAATTAAAAGTTTAGTACTATGTGACTAAACTAGACAAGAAAGAGTGAAATATTAAAGCTTCCATGTTGTGTGACTCTCATCCCCTGACTGTTCAGTGCTTTATACCCCTATCTGATCGGCTGACTCCTTATTTTTTGACCCCTTATTTTTAACTCTTTCCCAGGTACTTTGTATTTACTTTGTTTTGATTTTTTTCCTTAACTTTTCATTGCTTTCTTTTTTATATTCCTTATAATATATTATTTATTATTATAATAATCAATATATTATATATCAAATGGCATTATAAATTATAAATGTACTTGATTAGTTGATTAAAATATACAATATATACTACTATATTAACATGTATTTAGTTGTTGTTTATTATATATATATATATATATATTTATTTATTTATTTTATGCATTAACATTTGAATGATTGTTTGTCTTTTATTTAGCAATCTTTGGACTATTATTATTTTTTTAGTATATTTTTTTAAAATCTCATTCATTTTATTTAATGAGTAATAATTTAATTTGATAAATCTAGGTTCATGGGCAAGTTTAGGACTATTGATTCATTTTTCAAAAAGAAAAAATGAAGATGGTAATTCAGAAAATAATACATTTAAAAAAAAAAAAGTACACTTTCGAGTTCTAATGTTGAAACGTCAACTTCCAATGAGCGTCCTTCCAAAATAGTACGCAATTATATATTACTGTTTTACATTTCATATGTACAATTATACACACCCAAAAAAAAAAAAAAAAATTATATAAGGCCCTCCCAAAGATAAATTCCTAGCTCCGCCAATGATAGTATGTTATTTTTTCTTTTCTTTTTTGTCCTCCTTAAAATTCCTCATTCATGTTTATATATTCGAAGAGATGAAAAATTGTTCGTCTTTGTAAATGTCTTACTCTTAGTAGTAAATTTAATATTACTTTCTCAAGTTCTCATGTGTCTTTTCTTTCTATTTAGGCTTGCACATATACCACGGATCCCTGCAAGGAGGCATTTAAATGCTGCTAAAGAATAGGAAGCCCAAACATTGTTTAAAGTGCTAGAAACTGTAAAAGCGCTTGATTCATGTGTGTTCTCCAACGCTATGGCCATAAATCTATGCTGTAGTAGTTCAAATTATGACTAGTTCTTTTTAATATATAGGTAAGTAACCACTTTAAGGTGATAAGTACCTGAAGAAGTGCTTAAAGCATGAAAACAAAGCATAATATTTTGGTTCGACTATATTTTAACCTATTCTAGCCTTCATTCAATAATCTAAACAACCAGAAGTCAACATTGAATGAAAGATCCAATTGAGAATTCCTTACACAACATGCATAAACTTAAACAAGCAGTTTAATTGCCTCGATTGCCTGAACTTTGCAAGTTCCTAACAGGTATACCTGACTCAAACCCGATCCATAGTCATCCCCAGTTCCTGTAGCCCTTATGCGGCTGTGAAGAATTTTCAAGATTCTTATTTTCATGATATTGGCGCCAAGCTGCTTGTACCACATAAGCTGCTAAGGGTTCCGATTGCTCTTTGCCTACATACATCCAGTTCTTAGTTATTATATTGTTCAAGTCTCCAGCCATTAAAGCAAAGGCTTCAATTTTTCCATGGGTTTTGACTGTTCTTGTAGAAACAGGGAGTTTAGATAGTTTGGACAATGAGGGGGTTTTCAACCCCAATTCAATTAGTTCTCCTCCAAAGAATTGATCTCTTACAAGACTCTCAGCGAGTGAAAAGCCACTTGCTTCACCTTTACTGGTTGTATAGGTCCATGCAATGCCATCTTTAATGAAGTACGTCGCATCAATTGGGTCTCCCTCCCGAACAATGTAGCTGTGCTCATTGTAGTACACTGGCCTAAGACAGTCGCATATATTTAGCAACAGTTGTTCGTCCATATTTTGAAGCACCGGTACCTATCTCAAAAAAGAAAATCAATCTAGATGATTAATAGATCTGATATGTAATTAATTAATCTATATATATATATATATTATATCTAAAAGTTGAAGCGTAGCATTTATTGTTATTACATCAGTTGAGCTACATCAGTGTCTACATCATTATCCTATTTCTTTCCAATGTTTCTATAATTTTTTTTAACATTTACTCATTTTTTTAATATTTACATTTCGTCCAACCTTTTTCTCTTCCTTCCCTTTTTCATCTCTTCACTACCCCTTACTTCAATATCACTCTTCATCATTCTCTTCATCTTCCCTTATTTTGTCTCTTCCTATTCACATCCTTTTACCATAAATATGTTATTCTTTATTCTATTTTTTGCATATTTTTCCCTAAAAAAAGTTTATCTCTCTCTCTCTCTCAATTTTTTGGTTGATTTTTTTACTTTTCTTGCATCTCTTCTTTAAGTTGATAAATTTTTGTATTCTTTAGAACTCTACTTTTGATTAATGTGATTTAATTTTGTATTTTAAGTTGTTATTTTGTTTTTGTTCTCTTTGATTGTTGATTTTCTCTAATTGATTATTTATTCTTTAAATAATCCTAATATATTAATTTAGTACAATAACAACCTTCATATCCAATAATTATTAGCTATGTTTTAATTTTAATATTCTATCATAAAAGAAATGTGGAAAATACTCGAATTGAAGGAATTCCTCTACAATTTAAGGAGGAAATACAGCCTAAAAAAGATCACAAAAATAGAAGGAAAATCAAGAAAATAATATCCTTAAAATGAGAGTTAGATGATTAGGTACTCTGCATTTTTTTTTTTTTTTTGTGTGTTAAGGTTGTTGTTCCTAAGTTGCGTTTTTTAATGTGAGTTAGTTTTAATGGGCAATGTGACGGTGAGTGTGGGAGTAAATTTGCTGTCAATATTATGAGGTTTGCTATTTTTGGTTTTTGCTAGTTGTTTTCTTGATCATAGGATTAATGGGTGTCTTTGATTTTGGGTCTTCTATGTTATTGTTGTTGTTGTTGTTGCTGTTGTTTTTCCCCTTCTTTTTAATTAATTTGGTTGGCTAATTAGAATGAGAAATTATTAGGTTCACTAAGAGAATTGCTAATGTGGTCTTCCCTAACCTTCTGACCAATAAAATGCTATTATTTATATAAATGTGACATCACCTGTTAATTTTTTATTTTTTATTCTTTGTGCTGATTAGGAAACTCACTCACACATTTGCATAAATGACATCGTCTCATTGGTTGGAAGGACCACATCAGCAATCTTCCTGGTGAACCTAATAATTTGATTTCCCAATTGAAATTTTTGTGACTTTGTAAATTGTTGTATCACCGATTTTTTCCTCTCCCAAATTTGGACTTTGCATATATGGGAAACATTATTTATGCGTGAGTTTTACAGATGGAAAGGGGTTTAATGAGGAAGAACATCAATGACTAACTTCTCTAAGTTCATTGAAAAAATCAAAGTAAACACTAAACTTTGATCCTCTACTCTACCCCCAATAAATCAAAATCAAAATCAAAACAAAGCAAACCCTAAAAAGAAAAAAAGTGATTGGAATGGGACCTAGAGCACAGGATAGTAGAGCTGAGAATTTTATCTGATACATGTAGAGAACTTTAGATTCTATTATTTTGCGAACTAGCCAGCTCCTCTCATGGATTTATGCCATTTAAGACTTTAGCAAAAAAGTTACAGAGGAATTATTTAGAACCTTAAAAACAAATGAAGGGTTGAGGAAATGGCAAAAATTGAAGGATAATAAATTTGTACGTTTGAGTTGCAGAGAAAAAGGGGATGGAGAGAGACTACAAGAAAGTGAGGGGCATTTATTGAAGTTAATGGGAAATATGAGATAGAACATTAATTTTAGAAAATTGATGATGTGGCCTGTAGTGTATTTTTAGACTTTGGATCTATTTTGAATTAATGATATAAAAATGGTGTAACTTGAACTCATCTCATGTGTGTATGTGTGTATTTTGCAACTTTACTTTAAGTCGATGAATCATTATATATTTTTTATAATTTTATTTTGGGTTAATACAATTTGGTTGTGTGTGTGTGTGTGTTTTTTTTTTTTTTTTTCCACAAGTCTTCTCACTCCCTCTTACAGCTTTTGTTTGATTTTTCTTTTTCTTTTTACATATTACTTAGTTATTTTGAAAGTGAAATTTTGAATTTATATTAAAATAAAATCTTGGTTATGTATTTGAATGTGATTACTAAATATTAAAACAACCCAAGATGAATATGTATAAACAATATTTGTTTTTTTAATTTTCATTGATTTATTATTTAGTTATAACATCAAGATTAGAGTAAATAAATACTTAAAGTTAAAACTGATAAATTTGTAAAATCAATATATTTATATATTTAATATTGTTAAAAATACTAAAAGTAAAAAATAAATTATAAAAAGAATAATGATGTGGTGGACGATGAGGGTCAATAGGAGCGTAATAAGAATAAATGCAATATGAGGTCCAGTTAAAAGAAATTAATTTTAATAAATGAAAGTGTATGTAGCCAAGGTATTTTTTTTTTTTTTTTAATCACGTTCTCTTTATATTGTTATAAAAATTATTTTCTTTCATTTCGATAGGTGAAGTGTTCAATTTTTTTTTTTTTTTTTTTTGTTGAGAAAATTAAGTGTTTAATTTTAGACATTAAGTCTACTTTTTTTTTTCTACACATTATTTTAAATATTTTTAGGAATTTCTAAAAAATATACAATTCCAATCTCATGTATCTATATTAGTAAACAAAACCCAATAAATAATTCGAAGTTTAAGAGAATGATAAATTTGAATAATATAGTTAAAACTTAAACAGTTTATTTGTACTGAAAAAAAAAATTAGGAAAATATAACGCACAATAATATAATTTAGAAAAATATGGACCTCTTAAAAAATGAATAATATCAAGAACAAAATCCAAATAATAAAATGATGATTTTTTTTTTTTTAGATAGATAAATGATATATAATTTTATAAATTGTTTAATTTTGGGAGAGAACAATTATTTTCCACAAAATTTAGAGAGAAAAAATTATATATTATACTATAACTACGAAATAATTATCTATTCTCACGCATCACATGGTTTGGGGCTAATATATATAAAATCAAAGACGTTTGACTTTTAATTGACCTATGTCTCATAAATTTTGGAGCTTTAATTCTTACAATTTTATTCATCATTATCTTAATATGAGAGATGGTACGTAGACAACATTTTTACAACAAATCATAGGTGGTTAGTTATTATTAGTTTAAATTTGAACATAAAACTAAGATTACTTTTTTGTCTTAATAATAACCACCAGTAATAACCTGCCACTTAAGATTTGTTGTAAAAATGTTGTGGACATATCATTTCTCTTTTAATATATATCTTTTTTTGAGTTTAAATTATATTCTATATTTACATATTTCATTAGAATTCTGTTATATTATATTTGCTTTAAATAGTAGAATAAATAATTAAGATATAAACACAATCATTATAAATATCTATAAATAACGACCGTTTGGTTTTATATATTAATACATAACATGTATGTCATATATGTGGTATTTATGTTATGTGTTTTTAAATTATACAACATAATTTCCTCGTGTAAAAATCATTATAAATACATTAAAATGATTTTTTTTTTTAAACTGAAAATACATTAAAATGATTGAAGCTTATTTTAAATGAAACACTAGCTATTCTAAGTGTTTAAAAAAAATAATAAAATACTAACAATGAAAACTCAATTATATATATAAAGTTTCAAAAGTTAAAAAGGATTTCATTAAATATTTTAAATCATTTTATCATATATTATAATCTTTATTTTTTTATTTTTTTAACTTGGCCTCACATCTTATGCATTCGTCGGATAATTTAAAGTGAATCTTGTTCTTTTATTTTATTGTTTATTCTATTGTTCAATTTTAATTATATTATTGACATATTTTATTTGTTTATATATGTTTTTAATTAAATGATACATCTCTAAGGCATAATATTAGTCATTTTAATTTTTGACAGAAGACAAGACGTAAATTTTTTCAAACTTTTCAAGTAAATAAAGGCATGATATTAGTCAATAATTCTATTGGTATGCATAGGGGGACAAAATGTAATTAGAAAATTTATAATAGCAAACAAACTCACAGTTCTTAGCAGATCAAAGCACAGGTAGCGTTTTACAGCATTTCTTAGTTCTTCAGGAAGATGACGCAACAGGTTCTCCACAAAAACATCTTTTTTTCTTTCCAATCTACTAACTACGTTCTGCATAATCTCATTTTTCATTTCAACAGGAAGCCTGTATTTGAACATCCATATTTCTATGGTTCGTTTTTTCTCCTCAATCTCCATCTTCTCCTCCATCTTTATTCTTTCTTCCTCCTCCTCCTTCTTTCTTTCCTGCTCCATCTTCATTCTGTCCTCCTCCTCCTTCTTTCTTTGTTCCTCCTTCTTCTTCTTTCTTTCCTTCTCCATCTTCTTTCTTTCCTTTTCCAAAGTTTTCTTTTGCTCCTCCGACTTTTTAGTTTCCAACTGCATGTATAACTGTCCCACTTCTACTGGTAAGTTTGTTCTTGGTCCTTAAATTATTTTTATAAAAAAAAAATCCATTGTTTTCTTCATTCTTAAACTTTGTAAAGAATATTTTCTTTAATAGCTAGCATAGAACCAAAAATATGTATGAAAAAAAAAAAAAAAACTTTTTTCAATTGTAGTTTAGGAATGAATTTTTTTTTTTTTTTTAAGTGTAATAATAGAAAGTAAAACATTTTCAATAATTTAAAAATAAAAAACAAAATTTTCATTAGTTTAAGGATGGCAAACAAACTTTTAAATTTTAAGAATTGAAAAATAAGTTTTGGTAAAGTTTAAGGATCAAAATAACATATTTTTATAATTCAATAAATACAATTTAGGGAAAAAGAAAACAGATATTATCTATCATCAGTCACAAGACTCTTGAGTAACCAAATTTAGTCATTTAAAATAATAAATAAATAAAATTAGCAACAACGGTACTTATCAAGAAGGCTAACAAGGAAAAAAAAGTTGATAAGGATAGGTTAATTTGATCAGTACAGAGCCAAATGCATTTTAAAACAACCATTAAAAGAATGCTTGGGGAGCATATAACAAAAGTCATATTTCAATTATAAAAGAGATCATAATAACCTAAACACCACCCTTGTGCTCACTTCTTGTTATCAGGCTAACTAATGATCTAGTTCATAATTGTATAACGAGGAAGTAGCTGAACCCTAAGCCTTTGACAAAGAGAAAAAGTAAAGTAAAGAATTGGCGCTAACCTGCAAATTTCCAATGAAATACGAAAATAATAGCAAGCCAAAGAGAGAAATAAGAATTGCAAAGAGGCTTTCCCAGACATCGTTTCTTGGTTGGAGGTTTTGTCCAAAAGAACTGCAAAACGGAGCAACCATAATGTGTTAGATATACTAATTATCTTATAATTAATCATACATGCAATAAATAACGTAGGAATTAATCTACAAACTTTTTGTGGGAAAAAAAAAAAAGTTAAGACAATATATCTATATTTAGGCTTTAGGCAAGGAAACTGGAATGAGATAACAAGTAAATGACCTTTAGGATACTACCGTATACCCTTGACGTGATAGTTACTCCACAAGTATAAGTACTTGTGTGATGTAGGGGATAAAGGTCAGGATTCAAGTCTCTAGAAGGAAACTTTACACACATATACACTTAGATTAAACTAAAGTAGAATTTTTATTTGGTATAAAAAAAGATCTTTAAATAAATAGCATCTCGAACCCAATAAGTAGGAGATAGTAGATATCAAATATTGAGCTTAAGTTATATCAAATAACCTTTTCATTTTTTTCTTTTTGTTTCGTGAATACGTATCACATAACTTTATGTTACACATTTGTAATACCCACGGGTGATGACACGTTCATACAGGACCTTGTATATGATATATTATTGATTATTTAAATCATATGAAAAAAAAAAATTTATCTGGCAGAGGAGAAATGAGCAGATACAACAAAAATGTACAGGACCTCCTATGATAAATTGACTACAAACCGTATGATTAAAAATGCGTTTGTAAGAGGAGAAACTACCAAGAGATATACCAAAATTTTTACTATAAACTTATGATTTAATAAATGTAAATACGTTATTAAAATAAAATAAAATAAATGTGAGAACGACGTACCTAAATCTTTTATTCGAAAATTAAAGTTTTTACCAGTTAAGTTAACTAAAAACCACAGATCAAAATTATTAATAAAATAGATTCTAAATTAAAAATATGGAACAGCAGATCAGTCGAATATGTACAAAGTACAAACCTTAGATGTCGCAAGCCCCACCAAAAACATTGAAAGAATTTTATTGAGAAACTTTTGGACTGCACGACACCAGACTGAAGGGCTCCATGAAATATTCCAAAATCAAAGAAGGTTGTATTTGGTGTTGTATTTGGTGGACTTATAATGCAAAAATCGTTTAGAAATGTGTAATTTCCAAGATTGTGATCACAATTGAAAGAACTTTCGCTACATTCCTTATGATCTTCACAGGCCCTGTGCCAGCAAGCTGTCTCTCGTTCAATAGAAAGAAAATACCAGAAGGCTCCCAATACCTGAAAGACCAGCGAGCCATTGAACATCAATTAATTCCTCATCTATCCAAACCAGATAATAATAATTGTAATGCAAAAACATTAATAATAACAATAATAATTCATACAATTGTACAAGATATATAATCCATGCAATTGCACAAATGAAGAAAATGGATTATTTCACATTTTATAATTATTATGATGCCATTTGGATTCGGCATCTGCATTTTTCGGTTTGCGTCTTTAGATTTTTTTTTTTTTCCCTGTGCGTGAACAGTAACATTACATGGGTTTACTGTGCAGGAGACAAAAATTATTGATCACGCACTGTTTATCACTATTCACAGTACTGTTTACGCACTAAAAAAATATTTAAAATGGATCCCACCGGTACTATTCACAATTGAAAAATTATTTTGTTACAGTATTTTCAGTTTTCAGTTTCAGCAACAATAAGTTCAATCCAAACAGACCCTATATAAAAATATTTTTCTTTTTGTGTTTCCGAAATAAGTGTTTTTGATTCACTAATATTGTTATTTTTGAAATCTAAATTTGTTTCAAGAAAACAAAAAAACTTTGATATATATATATATATATTTTTAATGGATACTTGTCAACGTAAAATTTCATCAGTATCAAATCAGTTTGAAGTCAAACTTACATGGCTGGCAATGATGTACAGGAAGAAATTGAATGCGGCTTTAACCCAAATGGGGCTTTTGTTAGTTAATTTGTTGGCTTTTCTCTTAGGATCTTTCCAAGATAGGTAGATTTGAACAACTCTTGGCACATATTGGAAAAGAACAAAAGAAGTCAACAACTTTCTTTTGTTCAAAGATTTTGAGCCTCTCAGTTCTCGAAAAAAAATTAAAATTATCACCTGAACGGATTACAACAAGTTTAGAGTCAACAGATAGAAAGATAAATATATGGCACAATAAATAATAAAAGTTATCATTGGTATAGCCAAATTAGCTGAAGAAATCTCTCCTTTACCTGTGGGAAGGGAAGAAGAACCAGAATGTCAATTAGGAAGTATAGCCACCACCTTGGTATTTTCTTAGGATCGTTGTCTTCTTCCGAGTTTTTGTCTCTATAGCCATTAAGAACTTGCAAAATAATATTTATAATGCCAATGATATCAGTAACAGATCTAAAAATAAGAGATATGGTCCTCAACTTTTTGTCCAACTCAATGCACTTGTTCTTTTCCTTGATGAAAGGAACGTAAAAGAACAAAGGATCCAATGATACTGCAATCACACAAGACACTCCAAATATTATCCTCCACGTTTGAAAGATTCGGTGATGCCTTTCCAGTGAATCACCTCCATCAATCATGGACTGGTGACCTCCAGCTTCAACTCCATGCCTCGAGTAACTCCCCTCAATATCCTTAATCCTGAAAAAAAAAAATATATATATATATATATATATAAACATAAAATTACAAAGTGAAACTCCTACTATGTATGGTAAGAGTAGAACAGGAAAAACAAGGATGAAACGGTTTAACAAATACTAAGGTCACAACGACATTATACCCCTAAGGACTAATCTAGTTACAAGTAAGACTCTTTATAATTACTTACATGACTAAGATCTACTTAGTAAGCATCTGATGTCTCAGCACACGGCTCCATCACACACACTAATACAATTAAATTCAATCTAATTAATTTAGAATGTGGGTATCATAATTGTAGTCCCTCAACTATTGAACAAAGATAAATTTGGTGGTGAAGATAGGGTAAAATGGGTGATTATTGAAAATATGATGTGCTAAAATTTTAATTAAATATACAAAATATAGAATTTAAATTTATATATTAGTTTACATCAATGAAGCCGATCTCGTACCAGACCGGCTAAAAAAAAATACCGGTCGAACCGGACGCGTACCGGCCATTTCGGTGAAATCCGGCTGTTTCGGCCGGTAAAGAGAAACGGGCCAAAACACATCCAGCTATTTTTTTTGGGGGTAATTTTGACAAGTTTTCAAGGGCAATATGGTAATTGTGCTAAATCCTAATGCTAACCCTATGGTCCCAGCCGCCTAGTCCTCTTTCTTTCTCTCACGCTCTCTCTCAGCTGCTCTGTGTCTCTCACTCTCTAGGCTTCTCTGTCTCAGCGTCTCTAGCTGCTATGTCTCTCACTCACTCTCTCGGCTTCTCATTATCTTCTCTCTGTCTCTCGGGTCTCGGCTGCTGTCTCTCACTCTCAGGTAAAATATTTTGCCTTAATTTTTGCTGTGTGGAATTATATTTCATGTGAAATTAGAAACTGAAGATATTTGTTAACTATGAGCACTTGTCTGTGTGTGTTGTTGTGTAATTAGTAATTAATATTAGTGAGTGAGTGAGTGAGTGAGTGAGTATTGAGGTTGTGGTGGTGGGTGCAGTAGAGGAGGTCGGAGGGTCAGGACGCGTGTACTGTGTAGGTTTGAACGAAAGAGTCAAAAGAGAAGAAGGAAGTAGCTAGAATTGGGCTTTGGCTTTGGGTTGTGATTGGTGCAAAGTTAAAACTTTAAAGTAGTTAACTCATTATTGGGCCTTGCAATTCATTTCTATTACTGCGTTCTATGATATTTTAGGCTAAAACTGTAGTTTAGTCTAAAGTATAGTAAAAAGTCAGAATTTTTTTTTTTTTTTTTCACTCTCACTCTCACTCTCAGATGATGTGATAAATAACAAATTGATTACTGTTGTTTCAGCCATATTATTTTGTTGTTGGGTTACTGTGTTTCATTATAAACTTTAGTTGATGCTAAAGTTTAAAACTATGAACCATTTGTTCTTAATTGAAGTAATATTTCATGGTAAATAGGAATTTTTGAGGAAATGTTTTATGGTAAATAGAGATTTTGTGCGTGTGTGTATATATTAAATATATAAAATAATGGTAAACTCAAAATAGTATATCGGTATTGACCGATATTCAAAATATATCATATTACTAGCTAAACCAGTACAGCGTCGGGTATGACATTGACTTCCTTGGTTTACATAATAATAATAATAGTACTTTTCTATTAATAAGCATCTCACCATATACAATCACTTCAAATGGGTTTATATGATGGAGTACTTTATTGTAGTAGTTGGTTCATAATTCAAATTGATTTGTATTGTTATCGAAGCCTTCTTGGTCTTGACTTATTAAAAAAAAAAAAAAAAAAAGGTTCCTGACATTTAATTGTAGCTTTGATTATATAACTAACTTATAATTAATTTGAATTATTTTGTGAAAAAAAAGTAACATTATTAATTAGGTACTCCCGAGCATCAAGTTTAACTGTGTTTATATATGAAATTATATATTCTAGCAATAAACATTAAATTATTTTTGTCTTTGTACATGGAACCCTCCAAAGAAAATATGATATGCCAAGATTCTATGAAGTGTTTAAATATAAAATAGAATTTAAATTCAATTAAAAATATATATACTAGAATAATGATAAGTAAAATTGCAATGTCTCCGATATTTATGTGGCCTAATAAAAAATTAAAAAATAAAAAGTCAAATGTCTTCAGTTTTATATATATATTATATAAGGATGGAGGCATGTATTGACCATGGGGGGCAATAGCCCCGCCTAAAATTTTTTTTAAAAAAAGATATTAGTATATATATATATGCGCATTAATTTTAGTAATTTTGTTCTATAAAATTACATTTTGCCCTTCTTAACAATATCATTAATTCTTTTTAGAGTAACATTGCAGTTACAAACTTATCTACAACATTTTTACAAACTGTTGAGGTACAATTCTTATTGGTTTGCATCTGGGTCTATAACTTACGTCACTTTTTTACTTACCAATAATCACTCACTGTATCAACAGTATACCTCTAGCATTTTCTTTATTTTAAATGCCATTAAAAAATTTATAGATCTAAATTCTAAAACAACATATACTAGCCTAAAAACATTTATGCAACAACAAAAATAACCAATAGCAAAGCTAAAAAAAATTAAGTCTAATTAACCAATTTTACTCAAACAAACAAGTAGTCCTTTAAAATGTTTTAAATTGAATAATTTTGTTTTTACCTAGTAGATGCACACATCAAAAACTCACCCTAAAAAAAAAACCCCTCAGCGGCTAAGAAGCCGTTGAGTTAGAGGTTTGAGTGCCCCCTTTAACTCATAATCCTGACTCTGTCCCTGATATTATAGATTATAAATTGTAATTGCAAAATTTCATCCTTAATAAAAAATAAAAAATAAAAGTTACTTTCCATTTATACCATACAAAATGCTATGAAAAGTGTTTATATGCTAGAGAACCCAAGACTGACTTATGGTTAATTTACTTATTCTATAAGTGTATATATATATATATATATATATAGGTCTACATTGGTTTGAGAGGTTGAACAAAGATATAGTTCGAGCTCAGGATTTAATCATTAATTTTGATCACCAATACCAGGATAAAAGAACAATTCTCATAAAAGTCCAAGATGATAAGAAATGATGAATTTAATTATTTCACCAATATGACAAAAGAGATTACAATCCAAAAAAATAAAAAAGAATTAACTAAGAATGATGAATCATACCTAAAGCTTTCACCTTTATTTCTTCTGCGATGTCCACAGTAACTCATATCTAAAGCTTCTCAACGAGGGTAAGTCCAAAATAAAGAATCAGCCACTGAATTATGAATAAGACCCAACGCACCTTACCACAAATTATTAATTTTAATCTATGAAAAGTGGGAAACGGATTAAGCAAATTCCATTTTTCAAGTACTTTAAGATATATGCAACCTCTCTATAGACTATGCACATTAAGACAATGATGGAACTAGGATTTGACCTCAAAATATTTATAAGCTACATGCACAGGTACGTATAATATGCAAACAAGTACTTTAAGACCTATCTGAATAATAAAGAAGCATTCGTATAAATATTAAGTGATATTCTCATTTTCCTTAAAAAGAAAAAGTGATATTCTAATAAATGCAAGAAAATCCACACAAAAATAGTCTATTCATTATTGTTGCCTATTTACTTGGTGTTTGTTTACATATGAATATGTCATTATGTGATTTTTAAAACAATTTTCCACTTATGATTCACTCAAGGATTCTTAAAAGTTAGATAAATATCATATATATTTCATGTGAATGATGCTTATGTATTCCCAGAGTATGGTGAATGATGCTTCCTCCTCTTATATTCATGGTATAATCCACTTATTAAAATCATGATAGAGTCCATTATGAATGTGAGAAAAGAGAGCATCATTTTACTATATTCCAGAAATACCTAAGTGTATATATATATATATATATATAACACTCCAAAATTTAACTTGAAAAAAAAAATTAAACTTTAGAATTAATTGTGTAAATATCATCATAAATTAATGAAAAGATAAAATGTTAATTAATTTTTGGTTATTTTTTAAAGTTAATAATTTTATTTTCTCTTTTCGACTAAAAATCGTTATTTCTTTATTCCATTGTTTTTCAATCCCTATATATTATCCTTTTATAAATTTCTAAAACTTAAAATACATTGATGATATGATGATTTTTTTAGAAGAAGTTTGACATATAAAAACAGAATATAGTTTAATAATTATGATATATAATAAAAATAAATAAATACATTAAAAAAATTCAATTTTAGGAAGGAGCAAGGAGGGAAAATTTATTAATAAACAGGTGTTTGAATTTTATTTATTTATTTATTTTTAATTGCCTATGCAAACGCAAAAGATATTTTCACCGTAATACTGTGTATCATAAGATCATGATGGAAGATTTTTGTAAAATTATTTGTAACTCCAAATTTCCATATTGAAGAGTTATATTTGTGCTTATAAATTTTATCTCCCATCACATCAAATCCTAAGTCTGCTATTATTTGTACAATTATGAGTTGAGTAATGCTAAGGACATATAAAATGACAGTTTTTATTATAACTCGCACTATTACACCTCTATCACTCACAATTTACCACGTAGTGAATTGTGGCAAAAATTGTACCATTTTATATTTTCCTAACATTACCCTTATAAGTTTGATGGTTCAACCGCTGATTCAATATAGTGATGATAACTATGACATCAACATCATTCTTATCTTATCATACAGTCTCGTTATACAACTCTCTCATCATATCTCAATTCCACCTGTTGCGAGTGAGAGGGAGGTATGAGACTGTCCTCCTTAATTTGTAGGGTCTCCACCATTTAACTTCAACTACCAACATAAATTATTAAATTTAATAAAAATTGTAAATTATAACAAAAAAAAAAAATCAAGTGGAATGCGTGACAGCTAACAAATAATTATGAGAGGAGATCAGGACATATGTTGACTTACAAATAATTATGAGAGGAGATCAGGACATATGTTGACTTTAGTTTGTTTGTTTTTTTTTTTTTTTTTTAAATCATAAATCATAACTTTTACTTCAATTTTTTTTTATGACAAAATTATACAAACACCTCCAAAAAAAAAAATTTCAAAGGTAGATTTGTCCAAATAAAATTAAGGATGTGGTTAAATTGAACTGAAGGTGGCGCAGGAATAGTATATTACTATATTTGTTTATTCGCATGATCGAGAATCTCTCACACAATAGCTTACTGCTACCGCAGAATCTCTCAAACGTGGCCGAAACAGAATGGAATCGATAACAATAGTTTAGATCTATATTAGTATTTTGCCCGTGCGATGCATGGTTTAATTAAGAATCATATGTAACTTAAATAAAAAATAACAACAACTAAGTATTTGTATTTATCTAAAAATTGATAGAGATGTATAAAAAAAATCAATAAGAACAATTATAATTTTGCTATCCATGAGGTGTTTAAAAAAAATAAAAAATAGAATTAAAGGTTGATATTTGTAGTTGTATACATGTACTACGATTTTTTTTTTTTAATTAATGTTGATATGAACAATTAGTGTGAAACAAAAAAAAATTATATATATTTTTAAAAATCTAACAAAATTTCTAAAATTTGGTGAAGACACGTGGCACAACCACAACTTCTAAGCTCAGTTTTTATTATATAGTATATAATATGTAATGTTCGTGCGTTGCACGGTTTTATGTTAAAACTCGTAGAATAAATATATATAATTATTATAACCAAATAAGTAATTATTATATCGAAAGGAATAAATTGCATTGGTATAATAACCATCAAATATAAAATGTAACACCTTAATACAAAATTATCTTCTAACATATCAATTGGGCTATAATATCATTTGTAGTTACATGTATCAAACTATTCTCATATGAATTTTATATCTAATGAATCTACAATATAAGTGATTTGCAGTATTGTTAACAATAATATTAATGATTAAAATCTTTAGACAAAGTAATATAAAATTGACCACTTTTTAAAGATAGAACTATTCGAGGAATAAAACCTTTGTTCTAATTAAAAAAAAAATTGCAAAATTCTACATCTAGATTACAAACCTTTCTTAGGATGCTTGAAATCTTTTTTGACAAACCTGAAAAAATAAATAAAAAAAAATAAAAAATAAAAAACAAAGTACCATATAGACTGCAAAATTGTAGGTAAATTTAATAGTCTATGATTGGAATTTACTGCGACAACTTACATATATATTGGACAACAAAATAATTAAATTCAATCAAACCATTAACATATGAATTACATCAAACATAAGGAAATTACCCCCTCAAATAAAGAAAAAAAAATAAGGAAATTAGTTTAAACAAAAGGCAACAAATACATAAAACGTATTTAATTGATTATAATAAAAAATTAGAGTAAAAAATACATACCTACATGATTGTAGGTAGAAAAATGGAAGTCTAAATAAAAAAACTACACCAACCAACAGTGTATATATATATACATACTCCACCTAGAAAAGGAGTCCAAGTAAAAATCAAATACTTTAAACTCCTTGAAATTACCTAATCAAGAAGTTTAGGTTAATTACATATTAGTTTTCTTTTAAAATACTTTATCCCAAAAAGAAAATGATTATCGTTATTAGCTAGATTGTTATTAGTTTTTTTTTTGTTTACATTAAAGTTAATATTAAAAAAAAAAAAAAAAAAAACCTTACAGGAAGCAGTATGTTTTTTTTTTTTTTTTAAAAGAGATACACTTACTTTATGATAACAATGAATTAGAGATTCCCATTGAAAAAAAAAACAATGAATTAGAGATAAGAATGAATTAGAATCTTGATTTTTTGGTAGTTTTTTATTTCATTTTTTTTAGAGATACACTTACTTGATAATAATAATAAATTAGTGATAAGAATGAATTAGAGTCCTAATTAATCTAATATTAATTTACCTACAATCTTACATAAAGCAGTTCAAAAAAAAAATCAAAGATGTAAGGAACAAAACACAAAAGGGAGCTTCTTTACCACTTCAATGGTAATCACATTCAAACAAAGAAGAAGCAAGAAAATTCTCCCAGCCTTCATCTTCATACTCTCATGCAAACTCCTCTGCAATATATAGTAACAAAGGAATTTTAGAATAACCGATCATCAGTCAACAAACAAAGAGTCACACACCCATGTAAATTCAGGAATACCCAGATCAAATATAATGCATAAAACCTCACACAAACAATCAAACTCACATAATTATTAGAAATAAACCAATTTGGGAAATACCCATTTACGAAATCACCATATAAAAACATGGGTTATTGTCACATTGTTAGTGTAAAGTTGTTATTTACAACTTCAAGCTTTCAGTTAGAATACTCACTTCACTTGCACAAGAAATTTCACAAAAGAATCATTCTAACGAAACAAAAAAGCCAACAAAAGACAAACAAAACTATATAGAGAGATACTAATCCTTTTTAATTTTTAAAAAATCTAAAACTTTAATAAAATTTCTATAAATTGGTGAAGTCATGTGGCGTAATCACGACGTTTAAGCCCAACTTTTATTATATATAATATGATATAGGGCAAGAGATATTACGAGAGAGGAGAGAGAATGTGTATCTACTTACAGTGAAGTTGAAGCTTGTAGAACTCAGCCTAGCTAGGGGGCGTTTTACTTTTACGAGGTCGAACTAGAGAATCCGGAAACAAAAGAGTGGTGAGTGATAGGACTTTCAAAATGTGAGGAAGTTGCAATATTTTTTCTTCTGAATAAATAAGGGTGAGGAAGAGCAATTTACAGATAAGGCAATTGGGGCTCTCATAATTTGCCAGTGAGGTACTATGACCCACACGTAAAGACTTTTATTTTCTCAGTCAACTTTTTTTTTAAGAAGAAAAGTTTTAATACTTTAGTTAGTTAAGTCAGACACCGGTTTACCAAACAGGATTAATACGAAAGATTTTTTAAATTTTTTTGGTTAACTAAATTACTTTTTTCACAAATGAGTGGTGAGTGACATGACTTTCAAAATGTGAGGAAGATGCAAAATTTTTTCTTCTGAATAGGAAAGGGTGAGGAAGAGCAATTTCAGATAAGCCAATTGCGGCTCATAATTTGCAGTGAAGTACTATGACCCACACGTAAAACTTTTATTTTCTCAGTCAACTTTTTTTTTTCTTTTTTTAAGATGAAAAGTTTAAATATTTTAGTTAACAAGGTAACGTTTGGATACAGCTTTTGTGTCTGTGTTTGCTTTTTTTTTTTTTTTAGAAGTGTATTTTAGTTTTTTCAATGAGTCTCGTACATTATTTATGAGACCTACAAACATCTTTTTTTAATAAAATTTTTATTAAAAATAAATTTTATAATACTATTTATATATTTAAAAATTATTTTATTATAATAATTTTTAATTTCAATAAAATAAATGATAGCCAAAAGTCTTTCTCCTCTAAAGCCATTTCCCAAAATCTCTCTCTCAAAGAAATTCAATCAGAAGAGAATTCGAATATGGAAACGTAGCAGAGACGCCTGGCGTGTTCGGAGAACATTGACTTGAGTCTCTCCAAAACCCCGCTCAAAGACTTGTCTCTCTACAAAACCCCTCCCAAAGACTTGTCAACTCAAGAGTATCAACTACGGCTTGTTTCTGAGACTGGGTCACGCAGTTCTGAACGTGAATATTTGGCAAGAAAAAGGTCATTTTTGGCAAATGCAAGACTTGCAAGTACGCTCAATAGTCAGTGCCTATTTCTAGCATATACGCTGCATATGTCTATTTGGTAACAGTATATCTAATTTTTGCTAAAAATTTTTTATTAAAAGTTTGCCAAGCTGTACATGAAAGTTAAAGTTAAAAATTATTCCCAAACACACTTTTTCTTTTCTTTTTTTGCTGAATAAAAAAATGAGTTTTCGGTGTGAGTTCATCGACTCCACGTCATGTGACGGCAATGAGTAATACCACATGTATCATACGGACCTTCCTGAGGCTTTCATTCAAACCGCTCTTCTCTGAATACTGAAATAAAGACTCCTACTATCAAATTATACCCCGTATGTGGTTCCAAACACACTTTTTCAAGAGAAACTTTGAAAAAAATTAATATAAATTTAAGTCTTTCCAACATAAATTCACTCTCGAAACTGAAGCCTAGCTCTTACTCTTGGTCCATACCTACAACCATATACAAACAAAGCTCGAAATCCAAACAACCAGCAACTGTCACTGGAAAACCAATGTGAAGATGTTTTTGCACAACTTAGGTTCTGTTCGAAATCTGTTTATTTTACTGAAACTGAAAACTTTTTGCTAGAAGTACTATAGATAAAGGTAAAAGTTAGTTGAAATAGTACAATGAGACCCATGAATAGTACTAAAAATGTAGTAGCAAAAATAAGTTGAATAGTAAAATAAACCAACTTTTCAACAACAATTTCAAGACTTTTCATTCTTATCTTCCATGGCGGCGCTGCCGTGCTGCTCGTAAAGCAGAAGCTACAGTTCTCCAATTTGAAACTACAGTTTTCAAGTCGTTGGCCGTTAGAGCAAAGCCTTCAACTTTTGCATGAGTTTTGACAGTTTTCTTAGAGATTGGGAGCTTGGAATCTTGGATAGGTTAAGTGATATGGGGGAGTCATTGAAAGCCCAATCTAGAAGATCTTGTCCATAGAAATGACCTTTTCCAATACACTCAGCCTCTGAGGAATAATTTCCCTCACCATTATTACCGGTTGTGAAGCTCCACACAATGCCTTGCGTGATAAAAAGAGTCGCATCAAGTGGTTCTCCCTCCCGAGCAATATGGCTTTGCTTATTGTAGTACACTGGCCTGAGAAAGCCGCAGACCCTTTGCAACAGTTGTTCATTTCTCTCAAGCAATGGCATCTAGCTTACAAACAATTGGAGAAAAATAATGAGAAGAAGACCAATCTACAAGGATCAATGTCAAGAATTAAATAAAACCTCCTGTGCCATTGTACACATGGGCATGGCCCTTCAATTTTACTTTTTTTTTTATATAATTTTTGGTTGCATTTCTTGGAAATTCAGTGTTATTCATGAGTATAATTGTTATTGAGCCCCCTCATTATACTGACCAAATATAAAATTAAAATGGTCCTTCATTCCAAGTAGAATTAATTATATCTATCTACTATCAAGTAAAGAAAGCCCATATTAAGCGTGCTTGACTCCTTGTGAGTTTAGACCTTTTTTTTAATGGAAGTGAATTCGGACTTTTTGTATTTTAGAATATTAAATCTTAATTAATGTCATCTATGTATGCATATTAGATTTTAAATAAGCAAAAATCAAAACATTCAAAATCACAATAAAATATAGACAATAAATAAATTTATTTGTTGTTTTGATTGCTTAAAGTACTGTCTAAATTTATATATATTGGTAAAATTAAAATATATACTAAAAAGTTAATTAGTTGGCATTTGATATATAATATCTTATGAACTTATACTAACATAACATAGTTACTGGTTTCTCTGTATCTAAGAAAGGTTCCTTCTGAAAACCTTCTCTTAGGTTGTAGAAAATAGTGTCCCTTCTGTCTGAAGGTGTGTGTGTTCTCGAGAGATAACAAGTTTATCTCTTGGGCTAGTGGTTTCTCATCCTTTTTGGGGTTGTTGGATACAGTTTTATTTTTTCTCTTAGTGTGTCGGTTTGTCTTTCTTAACCCTACTATGGAAGAGTTAACTAGATCTTGGAATAAGCTATGTCTAGATGAGAGGGAAGGATCCAAGTTTGTCCTCAAAAATCAACAGCGCTCTTCGGAGCACATCCTTGCTGCAAAATTCCTCACAAAATGAGTTCTAAACATGGAAGCTGTGGCGAGAACTTTTAGGCAACTCTGGCGCTCCACTGATGGTTTTAAGATTCGAAATTTAGAAGATCATGTGGTTCTCTTTGTTTTCAATAACCCAGTTGACATTGAACGGATCATTCAATCCGAACCATGGTGTTTTGACAAGCACCTGGTGGAATTTTAGAAAAATGATCAGGACATCCCTGTTAGTGACCTCACTTTTCAAAAAGCATTGTTTTTGGGTTCAGGTTCACGACCTACCAACCCGATTCATGACTAGGGAGGTTGCTGAGAGTGTTTGTGATACGGTTGGAAAGGTATGCCGGTTTATTGGGGGAGTGGATGAAGATGGTGGCAGATTTATGCGTGTTAAAGTTAATCTTGATATATCCTTACCATTATGTCGAGGCCGAGTAGTGACGTTTGAGAAAGGGACTAAAACCTGGGTCAGTTTTAAATATGAACGGCTCCCTAATATTTGTTACTGGTGTGGAAGGCTTGATCATGGAGACAAGGATTGTTCGTTGTGGATTAGAAGCAAAGGTACACTTAAGGCAGAGGAATGTCAGTTTGGGCAGTGGCTATGTGCCCCACCCTATAGATCATTCAATAAACCCATAATTTTTGTCCTTGGATATTACGATACTGTTGCTTCAACTCATGCAGCTGGTGAAGGTGTGAGGCCGGGGAACAATGATGAGACTGGGGACGGTGACTCAAATGTGCCACCGGTGAACTCCAATCCTGTTATGGAAATGGATACACACGAGGAAGTCATTAATTCAAACTTAAATGCTAAGCCTACAAATCCGCTCCCAGATTTTGAGCACACAGCTGGCAATAATATATCTATAGGAATAAACTCAATGACTGTTACATAGAATGAATTGGAAGAAGTAATTCCGGGAAATCACATAACCGAGGATAATGGAGGAAATCATGGTGAAGAATCTTCGAATGCAAGTTGTCACGTAGCATGGAAAAATGCGGGTACATTTGCGAATGGGGATCCTTTCCTAGTGAAGCTTCAGGAAATTGATTATGAGATAAGGAAATTTGATCGAGTGCCAAAGCAACCCATACAAATCCCGATTGTAGTGGAGGGGTTTAAGGAAAATTTGTTGGGATCTTTTGAGTGGGCTAATACGAATGATGGGCCTGGACCTGGGGTCATTTCGAGAGGCAACAAAAACAGGCCCACTCTCAGCCTGAAAGCCCCACTTCATGATATCGCAAATACAGTGGAGCATACACCAAAAAGAAGGCCCAAGTTGGTAAAAAGCCCAAAACCAGCTAATAAGGGGGATTCTGATATTCCTAGGGCGACAAAACTTGAGTTGAAGTGATCTCATCCCTCTCTCGATGACGCCAATATTCAACCCAAAAAAAAACGAGTTGTGTTGCCTCATGTTATCCTCCCATCCGAACCGAGTCAGGCGGTGGCTGTATCTCAGCCCCACCATAGTCGATGAACATTTTGAGTTGGAACTGCTATAGGCTTGGGATCCCACGGCGAGTTCGAGAACTCTCCGAGTTGGTGAGAGCCAAAGGTCCCAAGATAGTGTTTTTAATGGAGACGAAGAAGAAAAACAGTTACCTTGAAATACTTAGATGCCACCTAAAGTTTGATAACTTGTTTATTGTCTCTCGCCGGCATCAGAGCGATGGTTTAGCTTTATTATGGATGGACAAGTTGGACTTGCATATTAGAACGTTTTCTCTGCATCACATCAACGCTATAGTGAATCCAGGGATTGATAACGCCTGGCATTTCACGGGATTCTACGGAGCCCCAGAAGCTGCCAACTGGGAAGATTCATGGACATTACTCCGCCACCTAGCCAATCAATTGAAGTTGCCGTGGGTATGTATCAGCGACTTTAACGAAATTACAAGACTAAATGAGAAGTTGGGGGGTTTAGTAAGGGAAGAGAGACAATGAGGTCTTTCAGAGAATGTCTGGATTTTTGTGGCTTAAAGGACCTGGGTTTTTCGGGTCTACCTTATACTTGGTGTAATCGGAGGTTTGATGGGGTTGTAGTTTAGGTCAGGTTGGACCGAGCATTGGCAACACCTGATTGGATTTTAGAATTCTCGTCAATGCGACTTCATCACTTGTGGGGGTTCTCTTCTGATCACAAGCCGATCTGGCTATGTTCCTATGATGTTCAGAGCAGATTTTTCAGACCACAACGCCCCTTTCGTTTTGAGGCGATGTGGCTCAAGGATGACCGGTGTAAAGGAGTGGTCAATGAAGCATGGGACATGGACCCCTCAGGTGACCCAATGGGTAAGGTTTTGCTGAAGGTTAGTAACTGTCAAAATTTGTCAAGTACCTGGAATTAAGGGTGTGCAAAATATCTGCTTAACCCGCTGACCCGTCCAATCCACAACCGACCCGCCCGCCATGTGCGGGTCATTAAGTTAGGCGGTTTGGGTTGGGTGGGTTAGATCCCCAAAATTGCGGATTGGATTGGGTTACGAATTGAAAAATTGCCAACCCGCTATAACCCGACCCGCCCGCTTAATTAATAATTTTACATACATAAAAAAATATATATTAGTTGAAATTGTTAAGTATTTAAAGTTAATCAATTCACCTAATAAATTTTTATAGCTAATCAATCATCAATTCCCTAAACAAAACCGGCCTTCAAAAAATTCCTTAAATAAAATCTAAAAAGTCAATATTGAAACCCTAAACATCTACCTACCACCCACCCCATTTACTTCAGCCGTATATACATTATATTTATACTATTTATATGCTCTAAGTCTCACTTTTTATTCTCACTGCCTACACCTTCAGTTCAGCCACTGTTTTCCCCTTTTCTTCTTTAACCTTTTTGAAACCTATTTTATATCCTTTCAATTCTTCACCGACAGCACAAAGGTAATTGCTTATTTGCTTTCTTGTCTTGTCTTGTTTAGTTTTTGTGTCTTTCTTATTTCAGTTTCCATCATTTGATTAATTTATATAATATAAAAAGTGTTAATATATTACATGTAAAGCCATTCTATTTCTGGTAGAGGCAATTCATTGTATATTTCTATTGTTCATTGTATATTCAAGTTAATAGGTTATATTGTTATATATTAAATATTCTTACGGTTCATCTTATTCTTTGTCTTTGTCTAATTTTTTTAATAGGTGATGGAGGGCGAAACATCTAGTGCCCACAATGAAAAACCCAATGACAAAACCGAGTCTCCAACCACAGGTAATACCAATGCACTTCCTCCTAAGCGTCCTAAAAAGAAAAAATCTGAAGTTTGGGATCACTTTTCAATGATGGGTGATTATGATCCTAATAACCCTAGAGCAGCATGTAATTACTGTGGTAAAGACTATGGATGTCGTGGGAAAAGGGATGGGACTAGTAATGTATGAAATCATCTTTATAATCAATGCCCCACGTCCCCTTATAAGGTCGTAGACAAAAAACAAAAGACACTTTGTTTTCTTAAAAAAGAAGAAGGGCAATCTACTCTTAAAGCAGTGGGGTTTAGTGAAAAAATTGCTAGGAATGCCCTAGCAAAGATGATAATTGTTGATGAGTTACCTTTCAGGCATGTAAAGAAGGAAGCCTTTAAGTTTTTTGTTGAGGTTGTGGAACCTAGGTTCACTATCCCTTGTCGCACCACTGTTGCTCGTGATTGTATGAATCTTTATTATGAAGAGAAGAAAAAATTGAAAAAAGCATTTCAAAAGCAACAAGTATGCCTAACCACTGACACTTGGACATCAATTCAAAATCTTAACTATATGTGTCTTACTGTTCATTGGATTGATAATGATTGGAACTTGCATAAAAGAATCTTAAATTTTTGTATTGTTCCTAATCACAAGGGTGTCACAATTGGTAAGCATATTGAGAAGTGCTTACAAGAGTGGGGGATAGATAGGATATTTACAATCACACTTGATAATGCAAGTTCAAATGACACTGCCATACAATATCTGAAAAGAAAAACTAAGGATTGGAAGACCACCATTTTGGATAATGAGTTTTTGCATATGAGGTGTTGTGCACATATTGTTAATCTTATTGTGTGTGATGGCTTAAAAGATCAAAATGAATCAGTTGTTAAGATTAGAAATGTAGTGAGATATGTTAGGTCTTCTCCATCTAGGCTTCAAACTTTTAAGAATTGTGTAGAGCGCGAAAAAATTCCTAGTAAAAGTCTAGTATGCCTAGATCTTCCAACTAGGTGGAATTCAACCTATATGATGTTAGAGGCAGCTGTGAAGTTCCAAAATGCTTTTGAGCGGCTACAAGAGGAAGACTCACAATTTGACTCATATTTCAATGATGATGATAATGATGAGAATGAGGTTGGGGTTGAGGATGATAATGGGAGAGGAAAAGGGAGGGGGAGAAAGAATATTGGGCCTCCTAATGTGCTTGATTGGGCAAAGGCTAGAATCTTTGTGCAATTTCTAAAACTTTTTTATAAAGTGACTTTGCGATTTTCAGGCTCTTTATTTGTCACATCTGATGCATTTTTCCATGAACTTGTGTTAGTGCAATCTAAATTTTTGACTTTAAGTAGAAGTGAGGATAATATGTTAAAGAATATGGCTGCTAGCATGAGAAAGAAATATGACAAATATTGGGAGAATATTAAAAATATCAATTTTTTGTTGTATGTTGCTGTTGTGCTAGACCCTCGTTATAAATTGAGATATATCATGTTTTCCTTTAAACAAGTTTATGAGAAATCCAAGGTAGAAGAACTAACAGCAATGGTGGAGGCAAAATTAAAAAAATTATATGAGCACTATCTTCAGAAGGATACTAGTGCTAATGTTGCAAAACCTAGTGTAAGTCAAACTTTTGAAGTGATGGATGTTGATGATGAGGAGGAAGATGATAGCAAGTCATTTGCCTTTCAATATAAGAAACACTTGGAGGAGGCAGAAAGTTTGGAGAATAAATCTGAAGTGGATAGGTTTTTAACAGAAAATTGTGAGGGTCTAGGCAATGCTAAATTTGATATTTTGGCATGGTGGAAGCTTAATAGCCACAAGTATCAAATTCTCTGTCAAATAGCATGAGATGTCTTGGCTGTTCCAGTCTCCACAGTGGCCTCTGAATCAGCCTTTAGTACTGGTGGACGTGTACTTGATCCATTTCGAAGTTCTCTAACTCCAAAGATGGTGGAGGCTCTTATTTGTGGACAGAATTGGTTGCGGTCTTCACCAATTCCAATCAACCTTCGAGAGGCTATGGATGACATAGAAAAATATGAAGAAATTGAGTCAGGTAACATTTTTTTTAATTATTTGTTGAAGTTGGTTCATGGATGCTTCAATTTAGTTAGTTTTGATTAATTGCAGTAACATGTTTATTATATGTAATATTTTTATTTCAGAATTTGCTGCTCTAAATATAAAAGATGTGGAGAATTGATTTAGTTGATTTTGAGGAACTTTGCTTAGGCAGGTAACATCCATTCTCTATCTTCATTTGCTTATGTGCAATTTTCATTATCTTATATAGATAACAATAACATTCCTAATTTTATCTTATGTTGTGGATGATTGATTAGGTTGCTACTTGCTTTGAAGGAGTTCAACTTAATTTTTGGAGTGGTACCAAGCTTGAAGTTGATTGATGAAGTCTATTTTGTTAAGAACTTTTGTTAGAATTGAGTTTATTTTCAATAGGTTTAATTTGATTACATTATGACTTTTGAGATCATGCATACCAATTTGAAGTTTATTTGTTATGTTGGTATGTTATTATTTTGAATCCTTAATGTGACTTTGGGAATGTTAAGACTTTGAGTTCGTTGATTTAATTCTACTATTTTTTAATTTCCTAAGTTGTAAGGTAGAGCCTACTTTTGCTAGAGATGATATATCTCTTTTTCATTGACTCTATGTTTGTGTTGGAATTGAGATTATTCAATGAAATCTACCTTAGTTTTTTGTGTGCATTAGTTATATTTTGAGATTATCAATAACAAATTGTAGTTTGTGATAATTAAAAAAAAAAACATTGTTAATGCCAACCCGCCTAACCCGCCTAACTCGCTGAGTTGAAACCGCCAAAATTTGTAACCAATCCGCCGGATTTAGACTTTGGTGGGTTGGTGGCGGATTGGAATTTTCCCAACCCGCTAGTGGCGGATTGGATAGAAATATTGGCCTTTACCCGCCTAATCCAACCCGCGCACACCCCTACCTGGAATAAAAAAGTGTTTGGTAATGTGCATTCAATGCTAATCAAAAAAAGAAAGGAGTTGGAACAGGTTGAGTGGCTGTCTATAGCAGGGGGAAATCATAGCCGCCTGAAATTGCTTAATGATGAAATTCAAAAGTTGGTTGAAATGGAGGAATGCTTGTGGCAGCAAAGGGCTAAGGCAAATTGGCTTCGGGATGGAGATCGAAATACCAAGTATTTCCATTGCAAATCCACTAAGCGCAACAAGAGATATTATATTTCAGGCTTAGAGAATGAGTATGGGGAATGGATCGAAGAATAGAGTCAGATCGGAGCCCTGTTGACAGATTATTACTCCAAATTATTTATGTCGTCCAATCCAACAAATTTTGACTGAGTCTTGGAAGAGGTTGATCGGAAAGTTTCAACAACGATGAATGCAGAGTTGCTAAGGCCTTTTGAACCAAGTGAAGTCCAAGATGCACTAAAACAGATGGAGTCAGGTATGGCACTGGGTCCAGATAGTCTTCCACCATTGTTTTACAAAAAGTTTTGGAATAAGGTGGGGCAAGAGGTCACTGAGGCAGTTTTGGCAGCTCTAAACACAGGTATTATCCCAACTAACCTTAATCATACTTTTCTTAACCTTATATCAAAAACTCAGAGTCCTCGTAAGGTCACAGATTTCAGACCCATTAGTTTCACAAATGTTCTGTATAAACTGATAACCAAAGTTCTAGCTAACAGATTGAAGCCTCTCCTAACCGAGCTGATCTCGGATACTTAGAGTGCGTTTGTGCCAGGAAGATTGATTACAGAAAATGTTTTAATAGCTCATGAAACACTCCACCACTTGAAGACAAAAAGAACTGGGAAAATGGGATTTATGGCTTTGAAACTCAATATGAGGAAGGCGTATAATTGCGTAGAGTGGCTGTTTTTGGAGAAAATCATGCTGAAATTGGGGTTCAATACTAGGTGGGTTAATCTGATTATGGCTTGTATCAGGTCAGCTTCTTTTTCCATTTTGCTGAATGGACAACCCCACGGCCTCATTATTCCGAAAAGGGGTTTGAGCAAGGAGACCCTCTCTCTCCATATCTCTTCTTACTGGTTACTGAGGGGCTGCATGCCCTATTCAAGAAGGCTGAAGAAAAGGGTGATATCAGAGGTGTATCTTTATGTGCTGCTGGTCCAAAAGTTTCACATCTGCTATTTGCTGATGACAGCCTGGTCTTTTGTAGAGCAATCATTTCGGAATGTGTACATCTCCAATCTTTGCTTCACCAATATGAACAAGCATCGGGCCAAAGTTTGAATAGGGGCAAAACAAACATCTATTTCAGTTCAAATACCCAGCCCAGAACTAGGGAAGTCATTGCACAGTTCCTTGGGGTCCATGTTAACCAACAATTTGAACAAAATCTCGGGCTGCCCGCTCTGGTGGGCCGAAACAAGAAGAAATCCTTCAGTTTAATCATAGAGAGGATATGGAAGAAATTAAAAGGCTGGAAAGAAAAACTACTTTCCCAAGCAGGACGTGAGATTTTCATTAAGGCAGTTGTGTAGGCGATTCCTACATACACTATGTCTTATATCAAGCTACCAAAAGGGCTGGTGAATGACATTGAGTACTTATTAGGAAGTTCTGGTGGGGATATAAGGGTGAACAGAGAAAGATTCATTGGGTAAGTTGGGCGAAGCTTTGCCTTCCAAAGAACGAGGGTGGAATGGGTTTTCGGGAGTTGGACAAGTTTAATGACTCCCTCCTAGCAAAATAGGTTTAAAGATTAAAGACCTGTGAGAACTCTCTTTTCTATAGGGTGTTCAAAGCCAAATTCTTCCCGAATTGCTCGGTTATGGAAGTCACAAACATAACTAAAGGCTCTTATGCTTGGAAAAGCTTGCTACAGTCTCGCCATATCATAGAATTGGGAGCAAGTTGGAGGATCGAGGATGGCAAGTCAGCTCGAATTCATTCTGACAAATGGCTGCCAAAACAACCTCTAGCAACAATTGTTTCTCCTCCAATGACTTTACCCCCAGATGCGAAGGTAAGTACCCTTATTGATGAGGTAAGTCACTCCTGGAACTCTTCCTTAGTCAAGACTGAATTTTTGGCCCACGAAGCTACCTTGATCCTGGGCATCCCCTTGAGCTATCTATCTATCCCTGACAAGCAGGTATGGTTCCTCACAAAAAATGGGTTGTACTCTACTCGTAGTGGATATCATCTGTTGGCTGGTGTAGAGAGAAATTTGAATCCGTCCTGCTCAAATCCATAGATGACACACAGGTTATGGAATAGTATTTGGGGATTACAAACTCCTCAAAAGGTCAAGCATTTGATATAGAGGCAACATATGATGCTACTCCTACCCAATGTAACTTGTGGAGGAGAAAGGTGGTGGACTTCTATCAATGCCCGAGGTGTCAAGTAGACAGTGAGGATACGGTGCATGCCCTATGGAGTTGCTCGATTCTGTATGCCTTATGGGAGGAAAGTGAGATTCTGAGGAAATTACTGAGGTACAAGTTTCACTCTTTCAATGACCTAATGGGGATGCTGTGTTTGTTGAAAGAACAGGTAGATGTGAATTTATTAGCGATTATTTTCTGGCTGATCTAGTGTAAAAGAAATGCAGACAGATGTGGAGAAAAATATGTGGAGCTTTCAGGCATTAGAGACACAGCTAACACTATTTTGCAAGAGTTTTTGGCAACACAGCGCCCTCAGAATAGTCCCAACACAATCTCGGCCAGAGCAATGAGATGGATACCACCCATCCTGCCTCACTACAAAGCTAATTTTGATGGAGCTTGCTTTAAGGTTGAAGGAACAGCGGGTCATGGAGTGGTGATCCGAGATAATGCAGGTGCAGTCCTACATGCTTTAGCACATAGAATAGAGATTCCCATCTTAGCAGCAACAGTGGAAGCAATGGCATGTCGTCGAGCTATGATTTTTGCCAAAGAAGTAGGTATTCTGAACTGCAATTTTGAGGGAGACGCAGAGGTAATCATTAGAGCAATCCAAACTTCAGATTCATCTCACCCGGAGTATGGACATATCAATGACATCCTTCAGCTATCTGATGGTTTTTCTTCTTGTATTTTCTCTCATGTAAAGTGAATAGGCAACTCAGTTGCCTATTATCTTGCTAGATCATCAAAGTTAGGTAGTGAAGTGCAGGTTTGGCACAATTTAGTTCCTGATGATATAGCCCCTCTGGTTGCACGGGACTCTTTGTAGTTTTTTTGTTTTATTATTCAATAATACATGACCTCATGGTCTGGTTTTCTCAACCAAAAAAAAAAAAAATACTAACATAACATAAGTTTGTCATTAAATTCGAATGTATATAATAGAACAAATAACTCAATATATAAACATTTCTTTTAATTAATTTGAAATTTTTTTATTCAAATCCGTAATGTATATATATAGGCGTACATGTGTACAGTGTACATATATATATATATATATATATTTCTGTTTTTAATTATGTCAAAATTTTAAAATGCTTTCTGAAATTTTAAACCAAATATAAACATACGTATTATATATTTTATTCTGTATACTATATTACTAATTAACTACGATCATATTGCCTATCCCTTTGTATAGTATTCCAGATACTTACAATTCAATATTTTTCACAAATCTTCCAAAGGATAATAGTTAAAAACTTCAATCATACTACTTTTTAAGTTTTAACTATATCTATAAAAATAAAAAATAAAAAATAAAAGTGAGGAAGAAGAAGAAGAATAAGACTCACTTTCCTTAGAAGGGGCTTGCAAAGATGAATGCTCTGTTTTATTCTAGCTATTTATACAGAAACCATCTCTAATGCTTATAAACACAATTATATAAATAAGAGCCTAAAGCTTAGGGAAAAAAATAAAAATAAAAAGATGTTTAGTGCCAACCTGCAAATTTCCAATGAAATACAAAAACAGTAGCAAGCCAAAAATCGAAATCAAAACTGCGAAGCAATTTTCCCAGACATAGGTACTTGTTTGAAGGTTTTGACCAAGAGAACTGCAAAATTTGGAGCAACTATAATGTATGAGATGGTAATATCAGATAAATATAATTAATGTGGGCAAAATAAAATTTTATAATAAAAAAATCTAAAATGATTTTAAGACTAGACGTGGGACTTAAGATTAGCAAACAGAAACCAAGATTACAAGCCTAAAACGACAAGAAAATATGCAAATTCACAAAGACCATCATTTAAAAAATGAATGCTGTAAATTATTTTACCATAATTCATGTTTGAGCTTAAATTATATATAATACGTTATATGTGTGTGTATGTATCAAATAAAGTTTTGCCATGCATTACAATGCACGCTAACACACATGCAGATCAGATTCCAACAAAAATTATTTCTAGTTTTCTTTTCTTTTTTTCTAATTAAAAAACCATCAGAGTAAAAGTTATATGAGACCATCGACAAATAATTTTTAATGAAAAAAATAAATCAAGCTTTTAGGATTTGAAAGGAAAAAATTACAGATATGAGAATTCGGATTCCAATTTTGTAATCTTGTTTCATCCAAAGAGAATCCGGATATTCAACATCCGTATTCATACAAAGAGAACATTATTTGGATGCATGTTTTATTTTAATTTTCTTTTTATACGAAATTTTATACATTCTTTGCCATGGAATCTAGAGTTGTTGAACACCTGAATACCAAAACTCTTTGTGACAAATAATGTTCGAATTTTCCAAGAGCTTGATGCTTTTATTGATGACAAGTACTGATAAGAACTATGTACAAACCTCAAATTTCGCAGGCCCCACCAGAAACAGAATGCGAACTTTTTAGGAAAATTTTTGTGGATGCCACGATACCAGATCGAATGGCTTCAAGGAATATTCCAAAATCAAAAAGCGTTGCATTTAGTGTTGCTATAGGGCAATAATCATTTATAAATGAGCGATTTCCTGAACTATGATCACAGTTGAAAGTACTTTGGAGGGAGTCCAAAGTACTTTGGAGGGATTTTCACAGGCTCCATGCCAGCAAGCTGTCTCTAGACATGGCAAAACGGGCGGGTCGGGTCGGGTTCGGGTCGGGTCAATCGGGTTGCGGGTCAAACGGGTCACGGGTCAAAAACGGGTCATTTTAAGCGGGTCAAAATCGGGTTCGGGTCAATCGGGTTGCGGGTCAGGTCGGGTTGGGTCGGGTTCACCCGTATTTTCACATGAATTTTTTTTTTTTTTTTTTTTTTATAAAGAAAACAACATTTATATGTCATTTGGAAAGTTATGCAACAAATTACTTGATATAAAATGCATTATTTTGAATTTACCACTTATATCAAGCATGAACTCAGCTAAATTTATTAATACTTATTCAACAATTTTAAAATTATACAAATCCTAACATTGCTATCTAAAACAAAATAACACAAAGATAAGTAAAACAAATACACAAGTTTTATTTCTACACAATATCAACATTCCAAATATAAAACAAAATTACAAATGACTTATTGGATAACTCATTTGATAAAGAATATAAATATATAAGAAATTTACAATCTTGAAAATTAATTTTATAATCTATTATCAGTTGTGGTTGACACTCTATTTCAATTTGAGATATACTTTAAAATTTGATTGCTTACTTATTTATACATGGTCTCTTTTATGAATATCATATTATTGTTAAGCAACACACACTCTAGGACATATCATAATTTATTTTGAAAAACCGTTTATTTTGAACATAAATTATTAAAAAATATGTCTAAGTATTCATAATTTATGCTAATTTGATACTTTAGCTTCACTATTTTCACACTTGTGAATATTTCTCACATGTCTACAATTTTAAATCTATGTTTTTAACTCTACTGTAACCAGATTATCTTGGCATGTACTTTGCTATTTGATATCTAAAAACATTTACTCATTACAGAATGTTCAACCATTTATTTTTCAATTAATTTGCATATAGTTATGTAAATGTATCAATTGTTTCCTTAAAGTTCACAATAAACAATTAAACCAATATTGTCTTAGTTTTACTTTTTTTTTTACCAAAAAAAAAAAGTTTTAAAAAAATGGTTCGGGTTCGGGTCGGGTTGACCCGCAAAAAACACGGGTCGGGTCACGGGTCAACCCGTTTTTGCTTCGGGTCAAAAAAATCGGGTTCGGGTCGGGTATTTTTCGGGTCGGGTCGGGTCGGGTCGGGTCAAAAAATTCTGACCCGTTTTGCCATGTCTAGCTGTCTCCCGTTCGATAGAAAAGAAGTACCAAAAGGCACCCAATACCTAAAAGTAAAAGACCACCAAGTCAATAAAAGATCAGTAGATTGTGCATACCAAAAACATTTTTATCGAAGGATATACTATGAATTTGAACATCCAACTTTACCTGACTTGCAATGATATATAGAAAGAAATTGAATGCAGCTTTCACCCATACAATTCTGGAAAGTTGGTTGTCAGTGCTGATAATTTTCGTCCATGATAGACAGATTCGTAGAACTCTTGGCACATATTGGATGAGAATAGCAGCATGCAAGAACTTCTTGCTGGAGTCTAGGACTATTTGTGAAAAAATAATAGGAACTAGTACCTAGATAGATGATAACAAGTATTGTCAGCTCTACTTATGTAGGACATCACTTATATATAAAAACTTGATTTTTTTTTTTTTTTCCTTCTACTCAAATAATCACAGATATATACGCTGGGTGTACACGTGTGAGTGAGAATGAAAGAAGAAAAAAAAAAAAAAAAAAAGGAGTTTAGAAGTAGAAAAGTCTCCCTTACCTGTGGGAGTGGAAGAATAGCAAGAATGTCGAATATGAAGTAGGACCACAAGTACCTCTTTGCTATTGGCCAAGCATCTGTAACTGCCTTAGTTCTTCCAAGTTTCAGCTCATCCTCATCTATATAAGGACAAAGAAATTGCAAAATGATATTCAAGAGATGTATAAAGTCGGTGACCGATCGCAAACAAATAGCTATGATCTTTAGTTTTGTATCCAACGCAAGGCACCTTCTATCTTCATTGGCCACAGGAAGGTAAAAGAACAAAGGATCCAATGATACTGCAATCATACACGACACAATAAACATCACATTCCAGATTAAGAGGAACTTCCCCTCTGGTTCAAGATTCTGAAGAATTGTTTTTCTCGTTGTTCTTTCTCCTAAATCATCTCTAATTCTATCATTATCACGAACTTGCAATGCAACTTCCTCATTCCTGAACAAAACAAACAAAAACATAGTCTAAAACATATCAAATATACCCATCAAACATACCAAACATGTAGAATTCTAGGAAAAATTACTCTATCTCACTATGTATAACATGACTTACTTAATGGTCATGTGACTTAGTTTAAATGATTTAATGAATCATGTAATTCAATACTCATAAATGATCATATAAATCATTACTTAATAAGTCTTCTAAAATGTGGTTTGGAGTAAAACATTTTACTTCTTGCTTTTTAATTCATTTAAGTGCATTATATTTATAATGAAAATGACTACGAAGGAAAATACTAAAACTATTATAGAATTTACTAAAAAAGACTTACAAACTAACATGATAATGAATGTGATTGATATAATATAAAAAACATAGTAAATAAAATTTTGAATTACTTTAATTATATTTAAAAAAATTAACACAGTAATTTATTAAATTTGTGTAGTAAACTTTGTAATAAACCTAGTAAATCATTCAATTAGAAAAAAATGTTAACACTCGCGTGATAAAAAGTTAAAAAATAGTGTTGACTTTTTACAAAACTTAAAGGGTAAGTTAGAAAAAAAAATTATTAATTTTTCAAAAAATACTACATTTTAAGATATTCTAAAATAGAATATAATTCACTAATAATTCAAGATGGAGGGATTATTTTGGAGGATTTTAAGAGTGCAGATGAAGATGAAAGTTATAGACTAAGGGAAACTCTTTTTGTTCTCACAAATGGTTTCTAATTATTGAATTATTAACAATAGTCTACCCATCTAGTCTTTCTTTAATTAATACTATTGCTTCTCTTACCAACCGATGAGTTTTTTAATTTATAGCCAAACTCAACTCAGCCCGCGCTAAACATGCTATTGTAACCTTGCAAAAAGTCGAACTTCGAAAATCCCCAGCCAAATATAATGAAGAAATTATATAAAAGATAGAATATTTTGCAATTTGCTTTTATATATATAAAACCTCCTCTTCATTGCAATATATTGCAAGTGGGAACTCAAGAAATATTTAAGGAAACGAAAAGAAAAAGATAGACCTCAAGCATGCTAGCAAGTTGACTATATATAGTACCTTCATGATATTTAGATTGCAAGTGACGATCCAATCAATCATTTGATTACTAGCCAGCTTTGAAATGAATTTTCTTTATTGTTTTTATAGTATTCTCTTCGTTTTCAAGAACGACTGACAAGCAAACGGAATCAATTTTTTTTCAACATCCTTTAACCATTTGGTAAACCACAAATTCAACGTTCCAATAAAATATTTGTATAAAAATTATTCAATGTTTTGTTAATTAATATAAAGGTCAAAACTCATATATGAACGAGGGGGAACATCACAGAAACTCCAAATCTCTCGGTAACAAATACATGAATCCAAAGAACCAGTCCTCGACGTAAATAAACATAAACCTAAATGGGCACTTTTATTCAACGAGTATTGCTATATAACAATTTTAGTTTTTTACAATATTTTTCATAACTGTTTAGTTGATAGTTAGGAAATTTTGAGTCAAATATTTTGTCTCTTAGATTTATTAATTGTTAATTGTTAATTCAACGACACCAACCAAAAGGAACAAAACAACGAAGAAAACGAAAAACAACCCGACGACATTTCAACATCCTTTTATTTTAGCATTTCTTCTGGTTCATATGGGGAAGGGGGCAGGAAGGAACCAAAGATTACACTCCCTTCCCACTCACTTATCCAAAACAGAAGGATTTAATACTAATGTATAGTATCAATTTTTTTTTGTGTTTAATTTGTGTTGTTTTATATAAATGGGTGAGGATACTGACATGTCTAATGCCATGCTAGAGACGAGTGTGTTTGACATCAGCTTTTAGCAATATATATACAGTTTTTTAAAACCTCACTTTACGGATAAAGTAGTAAACTTAGAAGTTCAACTATCCCAACTTCTTTTTTTTCTCCTAGATACTTAAACTCCAGCTCTTGACCTCCACATCTCACAATCACTTATACTTATAGAGTGACTATCACATCAAGAGTAAGCGCCCGTAGTGGTACAAATGTTTCTTGAAAGTATTGTTTAGTGGACAAAGTTTGGCTCCATAAAATCAATTCCATATCTGCATTATACCCTGAACTGTTATAAAAAAATCAATTCCATAAATACGTAACAATATTTAACATTTTGGTACGCGACACCATCAGATCAATCTCATTATTCCCAATGATAAAATCGTGACCATCAATTCTGGGTATGAGCTTCTCTTCGACACTAAATTACCGCAGGTAACAAACCAATGCTGCCCGCGATTGTTGATGCTTGATGCTTTATGATGTACTTGAGGCCACAGCTGTTGATCAGAAGCTAATGGAGGAGGAAATTGGAAGCAGGGCCGGTGTAATGGACGCACGAAGTAAGGATTTCTGGCCAACATGAATGAAATGTCCAAATTTATATCGAATCGAAATTGCTTAAATTGGAAGTTCAGAGACCCGTTGAATTCAGTTAATAATCTTTCGTTACTTCTTTTCCAAAAAAAATAATAATAAAAAAATAGTCCTTGAAATTTACGACAAAACCTAACCCAAAATTGTATTTTTACAACAACAAAAAGGGGTAAACATTTCCATATATAACATAATATACACAGATCTTACACAGCCAATTCAAGTACTCCTGCTCTATGAAAAAAAAAAGAATTATAATTTCACATTGAGTACAACAAAACCAAGCATATAAATAACTTGGAGAATTTCACCTATTGGTCTTCAGAAGTAAAATCCGGCTCTGCTGGTTTCTGAAGCAGCATAGGTGGAACTCTCTCTGGCACCCTAGCCTTTCTTGTACTATTGCGCCGCAAAGTGCGAAGTATATTAGCAGCAAACCGCGAGGCATAAATGGTGGCACCTAAACTTGGCGAGCTCCCACCAGCCTTGGCCAATGCATCTTGCAACCTATTCTCCTCTGCCAGAAGAGCCTCTTCAAGCTTCTTCTTCTTACAGCGGCGCCAGGCTACCTGTATAAAACAAGCTGCCCAAGTCCTCCATTGCTGAGAATAAAACCTGAAAGTATGGCGAAGCTGCTTGCTATGAAGTCGCCGGAACTGAGAGGCAACAAACTTCAAGTCGTCAGCTTTAAGAGCAAAGGCTTCAACTTCTGTAAGGGCTTGGACGGTTCTTGTCGAGATGGGAAGATTGGATGAGGAATGAGGATCCAGAGCCCAAGTAAGAAGTTCTTCTCCACAAAAGTCACCAGCCTTAAGATATTCAGAATTGAAGAAGCCGGTTCTTCCACCATTGGTTGTCATGGTCAATAGCTTGCCCCTCATGATGAAGAGCATGTCATCAACTGGGTCTCCCTCCCGAACAACGTAGCTTTTCTCTGTATAGAGAACTGGCTTAAGACGGTCACACATTGCATCCAACAGCTGTTCATCCATCTTTTCAAACATTGGTACCTTACAACATCCAAAAAAATTAAGAATCAATTGCAGATCTAGTAGTTACTGAGGGTGCATAAGAATTCAACTAAAAACAGAGGTAGACAACTTCTAATGGATTTTTCTTAGTAGTCCATATCTTCTGGCCATTAAAAGGATCAGCCTATTGTTCCAGTATATGCTCCTTGAAGACAAGTGTCCACTGGCTGTTAGATATTTGAAACCCCCCCACCCCCCTCTTTTTTTTCTTTTCATAAAACAAAGGCCACATTTTCCTTGATAAACAAAACACAAAGTTAGTCGTACATTAAACTAATAAGATGACATCCAAGAGCACTATAAACCCACAAGCCATTTAGAGGATATATGTTTCAATACACCTACTTCCAAATACAGCATAAAGCTTTTAAACAGGGAATTCAAGGCATGAACCAGTCCACACCAACAGAAATAACAGTGAAGTCCATTTTCAAACAGACTAGTAATGAATCCAAATAATCAAGGTTAAAGCATGTTGAAGAGCTCAAAACCTTCGAGGCAGGACTGAAAAGGTAGAAGCATGAAGACAATTTCATTTTAACTAGTTTTATTTAATTTTTTTAAAAGTCAATCATATTTTTTATTGATCCATTGAATTTATTTTAGGTATTCTTGGTTAATTAGGTTAATAGTAGTTCATTTAATTTTCTAGAGTCAAGCATATTTTTGTAACTCAATAATTAGGCTTTGCTAAGTCAATTAGAATTAAGGTCAGTTCTATAAGTCTATATAAGCATGCTATTGTACTCCAATAGTGAAAGTTTGCTTGATTACATTGAAACTTTCCCAATGGTCTGGTGTTGATTTCAGCCAACCCTAGGTGCTAATTCCTAGGTTGTGTGTCTCTTGCTTGGTGCCAATTTCAAGCAAGCCTAGGAGCTAATTCCTAAATACTTTTTTTCTATTCTTCAATGTCAGTGTTGCATCAATTTTGGTTTTTTCCTGCCCCAGACAATCCAACTTGTTTGATTGGTATATTAACCAAATTTGAACTTAGTTAAGAGTAACAGCAGGAAGTGAAACAGGGAAAGCAATAGTTGTCATCTTGAGTTCACAGGATAGCCATTAATCCATGCAATCAGTGCAATTGAATTTCATAACCTAGAACAAAAAATACCAGGATAGCTAAAGTTGAGATTTTGTTGCAGGCATTAATCATGAAGGAATGGTGATGCAGCACATACGCATTCTAGGAACATGTGTTTGGAAAATAAAAAGAGGATAAAAAATATAAGGGATAATCTAAGAATCGACACCTCATGTTGGTCGGAATTGGCACCAAGCAGTGAAAACAGGGATACAACCTAAAAACCAACACCAAGTAGTGGAAAGGGGGATAAAATGTAGGAATCAGCACCCAACATGGAAAAAAATATAAAAACACTGGCATTAGCACCAAGGGTTACCTGAAATCAGCACCAAGATATTGGAAGAATTCCAACAGATATTTTATTGATCAATTCAATCATATCAATACTAAACTGTAGGTCCTTTAAATAGGGTTCCCAAGCTATATCAAGGAAGAAACGAAACTAAAAAGGAAATACTTTCTAACAAAACAAGTAAATAGATTATAAACCTAGTAGGAAAGAAAAATAACAATTTAACAGATTACATAAAAATAAAAAATAAAAATTTTAAAAAAGCAAAATATAAATTAAATTCTTATATAAAATAAAATAAAATGAATATCAATCATTGCCCAACTGGTAGCAAGCTTTCCATTGTCAAGCCATGTGATTGGGGATTGCATGTAGTGTCCACACCAAATAGACAAGGCCTTTGTCCCTACAGTATATTTTAGGATGAACCCTACCTAACAATTACACTTAGACAAGTGGAACAATACTATTCTTACTCCCAGCAACATGATATGGAAAAAAGTTGTAAAGGTGGAGTAACTCACTCTCATGAGCAGAGCCAAGCAGAGATGGCGCTTTATGTCCCTTCTGAGATCCTTGGGAAGATTCTGAAGCAGATTGTCTTCATCAACACCTCTAGTTTCTTGCCATTTGTATTGTTCATACCTCCTAATCCGCTCTCTCAAATCCTCAGGGAGCAAACGGTGTGCCATCCACTGTTCTGCATCCCGCCTTTTGACTCTCATCTCCTCCAATCTTGTAGTTGTGGATTGCAAATATGTCTATTTCAAAACAAGTTGAATTCATCATAACATAGAATACAAGGGGCATCATACAAGTTAAACTTTGTGTTTCCATAGAAGACAATTGAGCCTCAAACAACCTAAAAGTGAGCTTCATCTCAAAATTTTAAGCCACGCATTGAGATAATATTTCTAGGTCATCCAACCAGCTGCCTTTGAATCAAATAAAAACATAAGACATAAAAGGAGTATATGTGATGGACAACAAGGGTTTGCTTCAAGTAAAAAAAAGAATCTGAAATTAAAGAAGATCAATCATGGGAAATTTTTTAAGCATTTCCAAAATCGAACCAAACGTAGCTTACGTGAAAGCTGTGCATATTCTAACACATAAAATAATGCATGACCAATTCTTGAAAATATAAAGGCCAGACTTTGATATAAAAATCCTTCTAAGTGTACCCATAGATGAGCAGTCCATAGTCCATAGTCCATACAATTAGCAGGTAAAGAACCAATTTAAAGTTTTAAAAATCATCATGATAACATAAACACAACTAAAAGCTGTAAAGTAAAATGGTTAGTACCAACCTGCATATTCCCTATCAGAAATGAAAATAGTACCAAGCCAGAGATTGAAATGAAAACTGCGAAGCAGATTTCCCAGACATAGGTACTTGTTACAAGATTTTGACCAAGAGAACTGCAAAACAAAGAAGCAAGTAGAAATTATCAGACAATACATTTAGAAGTGAACTGCACTGTGCTCTACACGCGTATGTTTACATATATATATATATATATATATATATTTATATATCTCAGATGACAAAGTCCGCATGAAATATAATAAAATGCACAACACAATAAGATAAGACTAGTTCTATTCATGGGCTGAAAATGCAAGAAACGAGAACGGAAATTCAATAGGTCACATTTACACCTGAGAGCCTAATGAGATCATATAAGGGTTTTTTTTTTTTTTTTTTTTTTTTTTGATAATTTGATAGCATAATAGTAATGTTACATCACAAACAAGGTTCAATCTTTCATCAGGAGAATCTCACCCGAGTCAGATCCCGAAATTGAATATTTACATAATATTCAAAGAGAGAGAAGAGATGACGTCCTAGGATAAATATGAAATATCAACCCAATATATGATCATTTATCCCTTTTCATCCAATCAATGACAAAATGTGATTGAATAAACCTGTTGAGTGACCAATAATATATGTCATTCAGCAGAAAGAACAGGCAAGAACCACACAAAAAAAAAAGTTATGAAACCATAAGAATGAATAATAATTTTTTTTTAAAAGCAAATGAGCACTGGATATGGCACCAGTAATATTTCTAAACCAGAACCTGTTACTTGATTATTCCGCATACATCCAACATATGTGCAATGGCAAACTAGAAATTCGATGCAATACACACACACTAAGTGACACTATTGTAGCCAACTAGTTCAGCATAAAAGAAAAATATCCTATATAAGCATACCTCAGATTTCGTAGTCCCCACCAAAAACAGTAAAATAACTTCTGTGGAAAATCAGTTGACTCCACTACACCAGATTGAAGAGCATCAAGGAATATTCCAAAATCAAAGAGTGTTTTATTTGGTGTCTGTACTGGGCAAGAATTATTCAGAAAAATGTCCACGTCAGAACTAGTATCACAAAACATAGAACTAGCGGTGCATGTTTTATTCTCCCCACAGGCTTGTTGCCAGCATGTGGATTCCCTTTCTATGGAGAACAAATACCAAAAGGCTCCAAGTACCTAAAACAACAGCAAACACTTAATAATCAGAAATATATGCAGGAAAGAAACAATTGCACTTCCATTTACCATAAAATTCAATAGGAAAAATTCTAAATGCAATAAAAATGATATGGCTCGTACAGTACTTTGCAAGTTCAATGGTGTTCACTCTTCAAAGGAAGAGGCCCCAAGGCTAAAGGTCAGATGAAATCAGAACTTCTGTGTTTCCCTTTGATACCATTAGCATATGAACAAAGAATACAAATTAAAGCTTGTCAAGGCAGCCATGCTATGATATTCTCACTATAAGATGGGACACCTCCCTATTGACTACTGATGAATTAGACATTTTCTACACAACTGTGTCGTCAACAGCTAAACTGAGTATCCACCTCAATTTTAGTCAAGGATGTCTCATAAGAAAATTTGAGTAATGCCTTTTACTGGTGAAATTTATTAAATATAATTTCCTTTCTTTTTAATTTAATTTTTTTGGTACACAAATGCTTACATACATATATATAAGTTGCAGGATCCAGCATCCAGTGTTCAAGTAGAAACACAACACTCATTTTTGTCCCTTATAAACATAAATGCTACACACTATCATCCCATACATAAAAATTTAATCCCACAAGTGTTGAGTATTCAAGAAAAAATATAGGACCATAAACAACTCAATCTTTTATAGTTTCATTAACGTATTACCACTCTTCAGTAAAACCTATTCTACACCTGCTTGTAGAAAAACTGGCTTACATACATGTGTGCATATGTATCATGTATATATGTTTAGGGTTACATGATAATCATACTTACAAAATAATTATAGATACTGATAAATCTGACTCCTAATGGATGTTCACACATTCCTTATTTACTTTTTTTTTTTGCTGAATTCCTTATTTACTAAAATGAATGTAATCTTGCCTATCTGCATTTCACAGTTCAATAGTTTTAGCTTCCCTTCTTAATATTGTTTTCTTTTTTACCAACACTATATTTCTACATCTTAAAAGGGGTACCCGCATACAAGTCACCATTAGACATCTCAAGAGTGAAAACCAAACAACATATCTATGACTAAGAAATTATTTGAGTACATGTTATGGTCATAAACAAAATTAAGAGGCAACGGAAGCACAGATGGGGACATAAGTCAGGTTTACAATGACAGTAAGCTAAAAAGGTAACACTAAGGTAAAATGAATCTACTAAGAAAAATATTTTTTGAAAAAAAAAAGTATATTCCCTAGTATAAAACCAAATACTAAGCTGTTTAATCAACTTACATGGCTGGCAAGCATGTAAAGAAAGAGATTAAATGCAGCTCCAGCCCATGCCGTTTCTGTGAGTATGCCAGAAGTCCTCGTAACTTCTTTATACAAAGGATATATTCGAAGGAACCTCGGCAAATATTGGAAGAAAACAATAAATTTTAACAAGTTCTTAGTATTCAACGATCTTGAGCCTCCCATTTTCGGAACAACGATTAAGATCACCGCCTGAGTACATCACAAGAAGTTAGGAGTCCACAGATCATACAGAACTATGTAAGAGTATTTATTTGAGCAAGACTTCGGATACAGAGAATTTCACAAAAGAAAAAATTCCTCACAGTAGTAGACACAAATAATATCTATTTTGGACAACATTGAAGTCAGCGTCCAACTTACTACCTCATGCTTAAACACGAGTGAAGTTCAACATGCACAATGAACTAATTGTTAGTCCTGCCACAAGAATTTCATATAACAAAAGATCCACATGGAAGGACAAATCTAGAAAATTTTGAAATAGTCCAATAAGTGAAGTGAAATTGCAATTAAGTACCCCAAAGACAATCACATTAACAGACACAATTGCCCAAACTTCCCATGCACACGAATTTTTTTTTTTTTTCTTACTGAGATACAAGCTCCTCCTCACCCCACCATACTAATCAAGTAATCCACCCCAGAATTAAGACACACAACAAAACTTCGGTCCTAAAACTATGGGGTCGGCTATGGATCCTCAACAGACCCCAGAATTAAGACAATATTATATATAAACCCAAGGAAGTCAACTTTTTCAATACCCCTAACAGAAATTATTGCCTGCAAAAAGACTTTCCCCTTACCTGTGGAAGTGGAAGGACCGCAAGAATGTCAATTAGGAAGTATGATGACAGATACCTCAGTGCTATTGCCCAAACATCTTCTACCAAAACACCTCTTCCAAATACTCGAGAAGAAGGGGCAATAAAACCAGTACGGAATTGAAAAAAAATATGAGTTATATAAAACATATCCGTGAAAGAACGCAAAATAATAGCTGTGATCTCCATCTTGCGGTCCAAGTCAAGGCACTTCATTGCATCATTAATCACAGGGACATAAAAGAACAACGGATCCAGTGAAACTGCAATCACACACGAGAGTACAAATATCTTATTCCACTTTTGAAGGAATGCCCCCTGTGGATCAAGAATTTTAAACCTAGAACCCAAGCCTTTAGCCCTTGCACTATTAAATGAATAGGACTTCAGTGATTTTTTAATCCCCTTCATCCTCTCTGAACTAGATTCCACACCTCTTTGAAATTTTTCTGAAAACGAGCTTATTGCCAGTCTGATTCTTCCTGGATGCACTCCATAATTTTCAGTACTTTTCTCTGACTTCCAGTCCTCAAACCTGAACAAAACATAGTTTATGATTTAAATATCAGTTTTATGACTCTTAAGCCCAGAAACATCAAAGGTTCCAATGAAGTCACAAAGCATCTCAAAACTAAACCAACATGCAGAATATAAGATCCCTAACGTTATAATGGTGGTGGCGAATGAAACATTGTGTGTCAGCAGTAGCATTCATGGCTGCTGTGGCAGCAATAGAGTCGGTAAAAGACATGGCATTAACAACAGACACTGAACTCCGTTAACCTACATGGTAAAGTAGGAGGTAGGAATAAGCGGAGGAATAGTTCTGGGAGTGGCAACACTCAACATGGCTACAGCTCCAAGGTATTAATATCAAAGGTCTCAGAGGAGGTTTTCATAACAAAAAAGGCAGATAGAAGTAGTAGTGGTAGTTGTAGAAGGCTATGGTAGCACCGTTGGTGTGTGACAAAACGAAAATTTTTTCGACCAATAATAATTTATTTTGCTCTCACTAAAAAAAGCAATAATTCAATATTTTCGTCACACCCAAAACATAAAGCCCCCCACTTTTACAGGGTCTGGAAGATGAGTTGGTAAGTGCTTTCAAGTTGAAATTGCAGATTATGAGTCCATTTGGTTTGGCGATTTGGGAGTTTAAAAGCGTGTTTTTAAACCCAAAACGCTCATTTTAAACGCTCATAGCTTTTTCACAAATGCTCATTTTAAACCCAAAACGCTGTTTCGCAACAACTTATAAAAACGCACCCTTTAATCTATTTGCTCCCTAAAACATAAAAAAGTGCTTGCAATACAGTAAAATAGCATAACTTCACATAACAAAATAAATTAGGATATGCAGCAATAGCATCAAACTAACCTTACAAACTTCCCTTGCTGATAGCTCATGACTTATATAACTTATTAACAAACAACAAATTAATCAACACAAGAAAAACTTCTTCATGTACCACAAAAAAAGCTCTCAATGCTGAACCCTGAAAAATAAAAGCATTCAAATTTAGAATACAAAAAAAAAAAAAAAAAAGAAGAAGAAGTGATCAACAACACAATTGTACACAAAAATAGTTAATTTGGGGCTAAAATGTAAATTTGATGATGCACATACATTCCAAAAAATTCCAAATTTGCAAATATAAACAACCATAAATACTTACAAGCACTGAAAAGGCCAATTGCCAAAGATTCATTACATGATTGAATATCCAAAAATATATATATATATTGTGAAACAAACTTAAACGAGCAAACTTTTTCTACTTAAAAAAAAATTAATAAAAATTCAACAAAAAAATCAGATAAAGAAAAAATCAGGACGAGTTTGAAGATTGTAAAATGCGCCCTAAATTTGCGTAAGTTTGAAAACTTGTGACCGTTTCAAACTGAATTCTAGAGTTTTCACCAATCTCCAACTCTAAATTATTTCAAAACAAAAAACAAATTGAATAAAGAAAATAAAAACAAGTTGAAAGACAAAAAAAAAAAAAAGAATTTGAAGAAATGAGAAGTTTTGAAAGACATTCACTTGGAGATTGAGAAAAAATGAAACGCACCGAAGAGTGTAGATGTACATGTTAGAGAGAGAACTCCATGGGCGATCAAAGCCTAAAAGAGATATTCTCTTTTGCTGCTGCTACTGCTTCTTCAGAAATATAGAGATTAGAGAGAGAGAGAGAAAGAGAGAAGGTTCGGGGAAATTTACTAGAGAGAGAATGTAGAGTTGAGTTTTGTGAGTTTCAGTTAAGAGAGATAGAGAGAGGGAGATGAGTCCAAAGACAGTGCTTGGAATTTTGTATGGGTTGGGGGATGAGAAGGCAAGAAAGTCTTTGTGACTGTGGGGCCTACTTAAATACACTCGTGACTTTTTTTTTTTCTTTTTCTTTTCTTTTTTTGAATCTATTATATATATTTTTGTACTAAAGAAAAGATTTTGCTGCGGTTGCTTCATTTCTTTTCTGTACGGTGACTTCGGCTGGTGTATTACGGCGGAGTAATGCTTTGAATGGACGCATTAAGATGCATAATTTCGTGTCACAATTCACTATATAGCAAGTTGTAATTGATAGATGTTTGAAAGTGGGTCACGTGAAGATACATTTTCATTATTCACAACTCGTCATGTGGTGAGTTGTAGTATAAAATTGTATATTTTTATGTATTTTTAGCATTACTAAACGCGTTTTTTCAGCCCGTCTTTATATAAAATTTTAAAAAAACAATTATGGAAAAAAATTAGGGAAATGTTAACAAGCACCGTGGTGCTTGTTAAAATTTCCCTATATGAGTCTCACTCAAAAAAAATTGAGAAAAGTTGTCAAAAAAAACTGCCAAAAAATATTTTTTTTAAAATTGCCAAAAGCTGCCAAAACAACCCAAAAAATTAAAGGAATTTTTTAGACAATTTTTTATATTTTTTATAAAATTGGTAGTAATTTTTTTTTAAAATAATTTTTTACAAATGCTTTAAAGACATCTATTAACAAAAGCTTAATTTTATTATTGCATCACAACTTCACTGTTGTACTTCTGAGGATAATTTCTCTCTCCAAACAAAAAAAGCTTTGAGGATAATTTCTTTTTTCTTACAAGAGAAAATATACAATTTTTTTATCATAATTTTTGTCACAACTTTTATATGTGCAACTAATCAATTACAATCATATTCATGAGAAAATATACGGTTTTTATAATGAATTACGTTATTTATCCATTATTTCACTATAAAAGATTTTCACCTATTTAAAATTATTGAACAGAAGCCTTGTAGTAAAATGATGGACAAGTGATACTGTCTATCATAAAAACAGTATAATTTCTCCATACTCGGTCTTACCATTAAAATGTGACAAAAACTATAGCAAATTGTACGGTGGCAGAATAATTGTTATTATAAAGGTCATTATAAAAATAAATAAATAAAAATTGTTTGACCGCTTGAGCCTCCTATTGTTTTTTTTTTTTGAGAATGTGAGCCTCCTATTGTTGGTGGTAAGTATTAACACAATTTTAATCGAAAACGAAAGGCTGTGGTTGTTGTCTTTCTTGGTAACATCTCTCTTTCTTTCTTTTTTTAATTTCTTCTTTTATTTATTGTTTGACTTGTTGCATAATAAGTTAATTACATTACTTTATTGTTGAGATAGTGTTTGTTTTATAAGATTACGATTTCTGATAATTACGTTAAAAATAATGTGTTTTGAAATGGTCTTTTAATAAATAATATGTTAATATAGTTTATTTTTATAATATCAATGCCTATGGCCCTACGCTACTCTATTAGATTCAAGTTCTTATCCAAAATCTCTCTTATATTAGAAAAAATTGCTCTTATAATATTTTTAAATATTTGAATGAGTATCAGCCTTTGAATTATTATTCAAAATTTTCAAGAATCCAAGTAAGTTTTAAGTTTTTAAAAATAGATTTATTTTCAAATTTAATATTGTGGCGGCGAAAAGTAGATCGTATAATTAAGGCTGTGTTTTAATTAAATTACAGTTCACTCACACAATTAATTTATATAGATGAGATGCAAAGTCAACCTTCAAATACCCGTTATGTAACAAGAGGAAATAGTAAGACCAAGGACTATATGTGAAATGGTGACATTCACTAAGACATAGCCTAAAAATTGGCAAAGTGTTTGTCCTTGGATTCGGTATGAGGAAGAAAGTACAATTGGATGGTTTTTCTCTCTTTTTATGTCTCTCCTAATTTTTCTGTGTCTATGATCCAAGTGCTTCTTGGCTTTATATAAGTTAACAAGGATGCATTTGAATCTTACACTTTAAGGGTTGTGATCAGACTTTCTTGATACTTGTCCCATCAAGACCTTACTAGAAGGATTTTACACCAGAATATAAGCTGTGAGGGACACTATTCATGGTCATTTTCCCATTAATACAACCAGTTAAGTGGTTGCAGTGCATTTAATGCGGAGGGGATGGCTTCCTAGTCCTTCCTTTTTCTTCTCTTCCTTATTTAGTACCAAGTTACCTTTATCCCCCCGAGGATTCCATGCTCCCTTCATTCCTGATTCTCGACCTTCCCAAGGTTAAGTAGGAGCCCTCGGCACCTTCACCAACGGCAACATCCCGAACTCCTTATTAGTTAAATAAGTTCTTTTCTGTAAAGTTCCCCTCCTCGAAAATGATCTTATTTTTCTTTATTAACTGCTTCCGATCCTCGGCCCCCCACAAATATTATTATATTGTTCTTATGTTCTTTTTTTATGAGAATTGTTATTATGTTCTTGCAAGTTGCAACATATTTCTTTTACATATTCATTCATATATATTTAATTTGACATCCTATAGTTTATGAAAGTTTATATACTTGAAAGGTGTGACAAAAAGAAAAAAAAAATTAATTAATTTATTATTTATTAAAAGATGAGACAATTAATGTTACCAAACGGATTATTAGAGATCTACTAGTAAACGTTGACAGTTTTCTTTTCTCTTTTATTGTTTTTTCCTTATTTATTAGTGCTCTATGTTTTTAGCATACAGGTTAATGATTAAAATGATGGTATTTGAAATAGCATTTTTTGGAATTTTTCTAAAAGCAAAATGCAACGTATAGAAATAAAACATACTCTATGACGAACTAGATGCAAAAGTAGCCACAGATATCATCAATGCTCAAGATGATAATTCCTTTTTAAATCACCCTTGTAATGCTCTGATTTTTTTTATTGCAAGTTGCTCTTTCAGTTTTTTGAGGAAACCCTCATCTTCCATACTTTTTTCCGAAGGAAATCATTGTACGGACTTTTTGGCTAAGGAAAGATACTCCATTAAATGGATGCGCATCCGTCTCCCCCTATATCTGCTATTGGTAGACGTTTGAGGTGTTGGCAACTTGGCGTGTTGCCTACCCTAAACTTTGTAACGTTAGTTTTTCTTAATTATATTTCCTTTTAAGCAAAATAATAATAATAAATCATTTCCTTCCCTAAATGTTATTAAAAACAAATTCATTGAGATTGACCTGTGGGAATAAGAACATTTTTTTATGGTTTTGTCCTTATACATTGATTTCTCCTTTTCTTTGTTTTTTTTGTAAATAAAATTTTTGTAATAATGGTAGCCACAAAAATAAATAAATAAAGAAAAGGAGAAAGGTGTCATTCCCGTGACTCCGTTACAGAGGTCAAAATGCCTGCCAAGAGTTTCTAATCTCCCTCTTCTTTGACTTCATTTCACGGGGGACTTCTGACTCATTGTCACTAAAAGTCCCTGCGGTTACTTTTCCTAGCGTGACTAATTTTTTGGTACAATGTACGTATTAAATGTTGGGTTGTTCTTTAGTAAAAACAAAAAAATAATAATGATTTCAGTGTATGAAAGATAAATGTGTGTTTGGCAAAAATTATTTTTGTCAATTTATTTTATTATTCATTTTATTTTTATTATTATTTATGAGTTTTACTTCACTTTTTTATATTATTTATGGGTCTCACTGTATTATTTCAGCTAACTTTTACCTTTATTTATAGTAATGTCAGCAACAAGTTTTCAGTTTTAACAAAATAAGCAAATCCTAAATGAACCTTAAAACTATAATAGTAAGACCATAAATGAACAGATTTGTTGATGAATAATTGTGAGTATGTGACTAGGTTGGTGAGAAAAAAAAGTTATTTTCATTTATTTAATAAATAAATGGAATACAAGTCTAAATTTACCATTAGTTTATAGTTATTCGAATAACTAAACTAATGGTACACTACTTCCTTCGCTTCAAAGCTTATAAGGCAGCAAGTGCGGAGGGATTTCCTTCGACGTGGGACTCCTAGGACACCATCCGAGGTGAATGCCAAGCATACCAAGGTGAATGCAAAAGCATACCGAGGACGTTGCAAGGGCATCTGAGGACGACCTAGGTGGTTGCCAAGCATGCCTAGGACGTTGCCAAGCACGCCTAGCAGGCCTAGGACGTTGTGAAGTATGCCTACGGTACCCACATATATATATATATATATATATAATATTATGTATTTACATGTACAAGTATATACAAATATAGCTATATAGAGCTAAGGTTAAATTGCAAATAAGTTCTCAAATTATTATTTACGATTTATTGATAATATAAAGAGCATTTTTTATAGTAAAAATTACAGATAATTTTAAATAATAAAAGGATGATGAATATAATTTTTTTCATAAACAAAAATAATTTTATCTAATCAATTCAAATAATTTAGTTATTAATTATTAGTATAGATCTACAAAATGGTACAAAAAATAGTCATGGCGTTTACTATATACAGAAAAAGAATATAAGTTAATTAAATAGATTTTGGGGGAAAAAAAAACTAGAGTTTATTCAACAAAAAAATAAACCAAGTTTGAACATGTAATCTAATTTGGTAATGAACTCAAACTTAGCTCATATTCAAAGTAAAATTAAATGAAAAATTATAAACTTTTAATGCTTGACTCGACTCAACTTGCTTACAACCTTACTTAGATGCTGAATAAAATATTATGATCTTATGATCTTTAATTATGAAGGCCACTTGGGCTACTGTGCATCAAAGGTTAATAATAATATTATCTAATACTAGTCTCATCACATGTGCTTCGCGTGCGTGATGAATCTTTTTTTTTTAGGTTTAGTGTCAAAAATTTTCAAAAAAATAAAAGAGAAAGAAGCAACTAAAAATCATATGAAACTAAAAATCATTTATTAGAGAGAGCTTTGATTTTATTTCTTTTTCTAGCATTTCTTTACAATGTAATCGTGTTGCACTAGCTTTGGCTAGTGCTACAAAAGAGGAAGAAGATGTCATTGTTTGGTTAGAAGAATGCTTCTCTTTTCTCTTCCCCACTGTACAACGTGATTTACATTAATAAAATCTACTATCATTTCCTCTAAAAAATATATATTATCTGCAGCTAAAAATCATATACAACAATCAAAATCATATGAGCAATAAAACGACTAAAAAAAAGAATTACCTTTGTAGGAAATGACTACTCCTTCCTCTAAGAGAAAAAGAAAGAGGTTTTTTTTTATTAAAAAAAAAGCTTAAATAGAGGAAGAGAGACATTTTATTTATATTTGATTTTAGTAACTGACTTCCCTTTCAGAATGAATAAAGAGAGATGGAAGTGCCTAATTTTAAGGGATATGGATGAGGGGTTATAGTTTTTTTGAAATAAGTTTGCTAAAAAAATTTACTCTAGAGAGAGATAGAGTGAAAAAACTACTTTTTGAAATTTATCTGAAATTAGTAATTTTACATATCTAACCCAATTATTTTAACTTTCTAAAAATATGAATCTGAGGCTATTTTGTTCCGCAAAATGATAAAACCTAAATAGAGAATTTAAAAAAAAAAATACAATTAACTCAATCCAATGTGTCACATACAATTAAATTTCTTCAATTAATAATAGAAATAATTTTGACTTGTAGCTCTCAACTCTAACTGGAAGGCAATCCTTAGCTAATTTTCTTGACATAAAACTAATAGTTTTGTTATCCTTAAATTGAAATATTGAATTTGCAATATGTATTTAATGACCCATGTTGTATGAAAGTGATACTTTTTTTTTTTTTGTTGAAGGTGTATGAAAGTGATACTTAAGAATTAAGATACACTAAAAACAATAAAAGTTCTTAATGCTTGTAATTATGCTTGATTCATATCAAATAATAAATAACAAACCAAAAGGATTTTGGGCATTGTTATGAAATTTAACTCAACTCAATAGAAAAATATCTACTTCTTAATGTCAAGGCATAGTAATTGACAATATTTTGCGTCCAGGTGTGTATTAGATAATGAAGCAGCTGTGGAGTTGTATGCAAAGAAACGAAGCTGCAGTGTCTCTTCCTATGGTCAAAAGTGACTGAATCTTTATAATTTAGAAAAAGCAAATTCTGATAAACCTATCCTGATGAGTCTGACTGTGAAAGATACAGAGGGAGTTTCATTGCACTTTCTGTTCTCGACCCACCACATTATCTAGTCAATTATGTAAAAAAAAAATAGAGTGATCATTTGCTTAGGATTAGAGTCAGCAATTAATTATTACATTGATTTGATCAGGGATTGTTTGTTTAGTTTTTATATCATTATATAGCAAATCTTATTATAAAAATATACATCGTATATTATATAGTAATAAAGTTGGGTCACTTTTTTTTTCTTTTTCTCAAAGAAATAAAAAAAAATTTGGGTCAATTTTAACCCCATTGGAGTATAAAAACTTATGTGATGATATTTTGTATTTTGTAAAGTACTTTAATAATGTAAAATTTTCTTTTGTTTATAGAGAGGGCAATGCCTTTGCCCATCTTTTGGCCTAATGGGCAGCTCTTGTAAGCTAGATTAGGCCGGTTCCCATCTCAAACCTGTCTTCTTCGATTTTGTGGGCTTTGGATAGAGATGGAATTTGGCTAAATTCTTTTGTTTCTCCCTCTTTCGAGTTGAGCAATAAAGTACTTATTCAGCCAAAAAAAAAAAAAAAAAAAATCATTCCTCACATATGGTTAACTCTACTTTCAATATTTTTAATATTTAAAATTTATTGAATTTGGGACTTTTTTTATATACATATGAGAGAGAAAGAGAGAGAGAGATCATGGCTTTCATAACAATCATGTTTTACCTAGATTAAGAACATCATTTTTTTTTTTTTAGAAATGCTATGTCCACAATATTTTCACAACAAATCCTAGGTGTTAAGTTGTTAATGGTTCTAATTTGAACTTATAACTAAAATTACTTTCTTTCCCATCAATAACAGCAAGTATCAATCTACTACTTAGAATTTGTTATGAAAGAATTGTGAAAATGTCGTGGACATAACTTTTTTTTTTCTATCAACATCAGGGTTAATGGTGTAATGAAAATGCATAAGTCCTATTTCGTCCATATGGGTCGTCCATCAGAGAAGAATGGAGAGATGGGACATGAGAAGCATGCTCGTCCCTAATAACCTCGTCCGTCCTTGATAAAGGACGGATGTAGCCTCGTCCGTCCTTAATAAAGGACGGACAAGTCCATTGGATCATGAGCATATTGATCTTTTGACGAGCATGATTTCCACCAGGCGTAAGAGATGAATTGCACCATAACAAGCCAAGTCCAACTAACCGTTATGGAACATAGGTACAAATAAAATAACTTCCATAGCAGTTATGGAAGTTACCTTCGAATCTTCTGAATTCCTCGACAATAGGAACAGTTATTAAACAAATAACTGTTCCATGTGCACTATATAAGCATTCCCTTACGAAGAGGTAATTCATGGACACACTTTCATACAAATTGGAATTCGAAAAATATTGACTTTATCATCAGAGGATCCTTGGCCGGTCTTCCCCGGTCTCCTCTGATCTTGTGTTTATTTTTTCAGGACATTCCAGTCAACTTTGAGATCAACACCTAAGACATTCAGCCTACTGATTTCCTTGTGTTCATCAGTTGGCGCCATCTGTGGGGAAGAAGTTTGTTAGATTTCATCTTTGAAGTTCTACAATTCCTTTCTCCGACAAAAGGTTGCAATGGTTTGGACAAGATCGAGGACTACTAGTCCAGGCCATCAAGAGAGTAGAGATGCCTCAGTGATCCTCACTGCAATCGTCAATCTACGCCCACCATGCAACCATCCTCTGTTCAACATGTACAATCCATGGCAGCATCTATGACAGAGTTAACCCATCAGAACCAAGATTGACTAGAGAGATCAATCTTAGAATGTAGCGACATAAGGCCTATGGAGAAGAACAAGGCCAGAACCAGGGAGATGGAAGAGATGCAAAGCCTGAAAGCCAATCGAGAGGTACCACATCAAGAAGGATGCCACACTTGGAGAGGGAAATGGATCAGATGAGGAGGGTTATGGATGAGATAAGGGAAAACATGAGAAGAGCAAATCCCATTGAAGATCTAGTTCATCGAACTGATTCCCCCTTCACGGCTTCCATCAATGGTCACCCATTGCCTTCAAAATTCAAGATGCCTTACTTGGATTCGTATGATGGAATGTGTGACCTATTTGATCACATTGCTACTTTCAAGACTACGATGCAACTTCAAGGGGTCCTAGATGAAATTATGTGTAAAGCCTTCCCTACCACCCTTAAAGGTCCGGTGCGAGTCTGGTTCAGCAAAATACCCCCGAATTCGGTAAGTTCTTTTGAAGAGTTGAGCAAGTTGTTTGTTAATAACTTCATTGAGGGACAGAGACACAAGCGTTCCTCGTCCAGTCTGCTAACAATAGAGCAAGGAGAGAATGAAAGCCTACGATCCTTCATCACTCGTTTCAACAGGGAAGCCCTGACTGTGGATAAGGTAGATGATAAGCTACTATTGGCGGCCTTCCATAATATGGTTAATTCTGACTTATTCATACATAAGCTTTACAAGAAAGAGCCTCAGTCCATGGCTGAACTCGTCCATTCGGCTCAAAACTTTATGAATGCAGAAGATGCTATCATAGCTAAGAAGAGGAAGAAAGCTGAGAGAATAGAAGTAAACCCCACTCGCCACTCCGAACAAGGTCCTTGTCCAAAGAAGGGACAAACGAAAGAAAAAAGGGACTGAGATAATAAGAAGCTAGGCTCTTTAACGCGTAATCAACAATACACCCCCTTAAGCGTGCCACTTGAGCATGTTCTTATGCAAATCAAGAATGATCCTTCCGTGAAATGGCCAGAGAAAATGAAGGGAGACCCCAATAAACGTAATAGGAATAAGTATTATCACTTCTATAGAGACCATGGGCACGACACGAATGAGTTTTTTGATTTAAAACAGCAGATTGAAAATCTTATCAGACAAGGAAAACTAAGAAGTTTCCTTGGACGAGATCACAAAGATGAAAAATTGAAGGGGAAGGTGAAAGAGACGTCACGGCCTCTGCTAGGAGAAATAAGAGTTATTATAGGAGGTGGTTCAATAGGTCAGTCGTCCAAGTCAAGAGAGACGTACTTAAAAGTAGTGCAGAATGTCCAACTCTCTAGACGATCACCAAGGACAAAGACCACTGAAGAACAAGCTATCATATTCACAGACGAGGATGCTGACAGAGTTCACCACCCTAATGATGATGCCATTGTCATTACATTGTTTATTGCTGACTATACGACGAGAAGAGTGTTAGTAGACAATGGGAGTTTGGCAAACATTTTGTATTACCCTGCCTTTCAACAAATGAAACTTGGACGAGATTAACTTCGCCCAGTGAACTCACCCTTGGTAGGTTTCGATGGAATGAAAATACAGCCTATGGGCACTGTTACATTAACTGTGGTGGTGGGAGCATATCCACAACAGGTAATCAAGGACGTGAACTTTCTCGTGGTTGATTGTTCGTCTTTCTACAATGCCATAATTGGAAGACCAACTTTAAATAGTTGGAAAGTAGTCACATCCACTTACCATTTATTAATTAAATTTCCTACGGAGCATGGAATAGGACAGGTACAAGGAGATCAATTTGCAACTAGAGAATGCTATTTAACCATGTTGGCCATGGACAAGCAGGTTCAGATGATGAGCATTGAAGAAATGAGGGTTGTGGCAGAGCCCACCAAAGCGTTGGAAAACATTTCCTTGGACGAAGACAACCCCAAGAGATGTACCAAGGTAGGAACAAATATAGAAGAGAAGACTAAGCAGGACCTCGTCCGTTTCCTAAAGAAAAATATTGATGTGTTTGTATGGAGTCATGAAGATATGCCAAGTATAGACCCCAGTGTCATTACCCACCGTCTGAATGTGTATCCTACCTCTAAGCCTGTACGATAGAAAAAAATGGTGTTTGCTCCTGAGAGGGACAACGCCATTAAAGAAGAGGTATGGAAGTTGACTGCAACAAAGTTTATTTGAGAAGTTTATTATCCAGACTGGTTGGCTAATGTGGTAATGGTCAAGAAGGCAAACGGTAAGTGGAGAATGTGTGTAGATTTTACCAATCTAAACAAGGCTTGCCCCAAGGATAGCTACCCGTTGCCACACATTGACCAATTGGTAGATTTTACTATAGGTCACAAGTTACTTAACTTTATGGATGCTTTCTCTGGATACAATCAGATAAGGATGGACGAGGCAGACCAAGAGAGGACATCCTTTATCACCAGGCAAGGCTTGTTCTGTTATAAGGTGGTGCCCTTCGGTTTGAAGAACGCAGGGGCAACATATCTGAGGTTGGTTAACCACATGTTTCGTCCATAGATTGGACGGAATGTGGAAGTCTACGTGGATGACATGTTGGTAAAGAGCCAGGACGAGGGAAAGCATCTAGACGACCTGCAGGAAACATTTGCACGCTCAGGTAGTACAACATGAAGTTGAACCACAGCAAATGTGCTTTTAGAGTGTCATCAGGAAAATTCTTGGGGTTTATGGTTTCACATAGAGTAATTGAAGCACATCCAGACAAGATCCAAGCAATACTAAACATGGAGCCTCCGAGGAATATCAAAGAAGTCCAGTCTCTTGCCAAACGAGTTGCCACCCTTAACAGGTTTGTCTCTAAAGCTACTGATAAATATTTGCCATTTTTTAAGGTCCTTAAAAAAGCATTTAAATGGACCGATGAGTGTCAAAAAGTTTTTGAAGATTTGAAAACGTACCTCACCATTGCTCATTTACTAAGCCCGTCCATGTTGGGAGAGGAGTTATATTTGTACTTGGTAGTCAACCCGCATACCGTAAGTTCAGCATTGGTGAGGGAGGAAGGCAAGGCGCAAAAGCCTGTGTACTATACAAGGAAAGCATTGAGGGGAGCAGAAGGACGATATCCACAAATAAAGAAGTTAGCTTTTGCATTAATAACAGCTTCTAGGAAGATGAGGAATTACTTCCTAGCTCATCTCATCAATGTCATGACCGATCATCCGCTCAAAAAAGCGATAAACAAGTTGGAAGCTACAGGACGACTGATCCAATGGGCTGTTGAGCTCAGTGAGTTTGACACCAGATATCAACCAAGGCATGCCATAAAAGTTCAAGCCCTAACAGACTTCATTGTAGAGTTTACCCCAAATTATGATAATTTGGATGAGATGGAACATAGTGAGAAGTAGGTCATCTATGTGGATGGCTCGTCTACATAGCTTACAGGAGGAATAGGTGTGGTTCTACAATCCCTGAAAGGAGATAAGCTGAAACATAAGGTTCGCCTGCAGTACTAAGCAACTAATAACGAAGTTGAGTATGAAGCCCTCCTTAAAGGGCTAGAGCTGGCTAAGTTTGTGGAAGCAAAGTCGATACTCGTATGGGGAGATTCCCATCTGATTATGGGCCAAGTAAATAGGACATATGAGGCTAAAGAAGAACGGATGAAGAAGTACCTTAATAGGGTGATACGCCTCATGAAGAAATTTGAGGAAGCTGACTTCATTCAAATCCCAAGGGAAAAGAACGTGGAAGCAGATACCTTAGCAAAGGAAGCCTCAGCAAATGAAGCCGTGGACGAGTTTGATGAAATTCAGTACATACCAAGTATAGATATCCCAAAAGTGCAACAGGTGAAGAGCGGAGGAAATTGGATGAACCCCATTATATCATACCTGAAGGACGGACGACTTCCAAAAGAGGGAGACGAGGCTAGAAAGCTCAGAGTAAGATTAACTAGGTACGTCCTTCTAGACGAGATGTTATACAAAAAAGGCTTTTCTTAGCCTTATCTTAGGTGTTTAGCTCCAGATGAGGCAAATTATGTATTAAGGGAGGTTCATGAAAGAGCGCGTGGTAATCACTCGAGAGCCAGGTTGCTCGTCCACAAGGTCAATCATGCAGGATATTACTGGTCGAATATGCAAGCTGATGCCAAGGCATATGTCAAGGTCTGCGATCAATGCCAATGGTTTAGTAACATCCCTAGACAACCATCAAAGTACCTCACCCCGATGATGGCCCCATGACCCATTGCCTAATTGGGACTAGACATCTTGGGTCCCTTTCCCCTCGGTACACGACAGATGAAGTTTTTGGTGGTTGGCATTGATTATTTCACAAAGTGGATGGAGGCAGAACCCTTAGCGAATATCACACAACAAAATGTTAAAAACTTCGTCCGGAAAAACATCGTGTGCAGGTTTGGAATGCCCAAAGTGTTGGTATCAGATAATGGATAACAATTTGACATTGCGCTCTTCAAAGACTTCTGTGAACACTTCTGGATTCAGAATCATTACTTTTCACCCGCCCATCCACAAGCAAACGGTCAAGCCGAAGTTGCTAATCGATCCTTGTTGAAAATCATCAAGACTCGGCTTGAAGGGGCAAAGGGAGTATGGCCGGATGAGCTACCAGGTGTTCTATAGGCATACAGGACTACAGTGAGAACCCCTATAGGGGAAACTCCTTTCAAGTTGGCCTATGGAAATGAAGTAGTCGTACCTACAGAAGTGCATATGGCCAACCACAGGGTCATGACGTACCAAGAGAAGGATAATGAGGAGCTACTACGCCTGAACCTTGATTTGATAAACGAAGTAAGAATGGATGTAGAGCACAGGACAGCAAGGTACAAAAACCTCATGGCCAGGCAACATGATGCCATGGTAAAACCCAGGCGTTTCAACGTAGGGGACCTCGTCCTAAAGAGGGTTTCTTTGACAAACAAGAACCCAGCTTATGGGAAATTGGGACCTAATTGGGAAGGACCCTATAAATTTATCAATTGTAAAAGGCAAGGATCTTACTACTTGGAGGCCCTAGACAAAAGGAAATTGGAGCATCCTTGGAATGTTGAACACCTGAGGAGGTACTATCAGTAAAATGCCAACAATCTTGGACGAGACCTGCCATTCTAGACGAGCTAGAATGAGTTGCTTTCTGTTATTAATATTATATGTTATGTTTTTACTTCTTAAAATGTATTAATTTTAAGTTAACTATGGACAAAGTCATGAACTTTGTATGAATAAGGCACTAGCTTCTAAGCATTTGCCATACTTGTGGACGAAGTTCATATTATGAATGTGGTTTGGATTTTCAAATGCATGTGATATATAAATTCTCCATAATTTCACTTCAAGAAAAAGGCTAAGGCCAAAGACGAGTAAATTCTCTGGACGTAGGGATGTACTATAGATTCTCGCAAGGGTAAACCAAACTAAGGCATACTCGTCCAAACCATGGACAAGCTGAACCCTTGGACGGGTGAAACCATAAACCGTCCAAACAATGGACGAGCTAAAGCCATTGTTGCATTAGTTCAACCCATGGACAATGAAATGCATGAGCAAATGCTTAATCTATTGATAGGACACCAACCAAACAATCCGAACTATGGACGAGTGAAAGGTTGGGCCCTCATAAAACGTGGAAATCAGCTAAGTCTAAGGACAAGTAAGGCTGATAATTACCATTTCACATAGACGAATCATACTTGATGAAATTCAAGAAATGAAAAAGTGTGTTTAAAAGGGAGAAATTCCTTTTATGGACGAGTCAACGTTCCACTTATGGACGAACCAAAATTCAAAATCTCATGAAAATAGAAACTTTCGTCCATATCATAGTAGAAAATAATAACATTCAGTTGTTTAAAGGCAGACGACCAACGTCCAAAACACCCTTATAAAACTTAAAATTGTTTTACAACTCGTCCTAAAACCACTAACGAGCTTGATGTACTTGAATTACATAATAAAGGTCCCAAACACTAGACCAGATAAAAAAAAAAAAAAGGGACTGAAATGCAAAGATTTAAATATTTTCTAAGCAGGGGGGCATCTACGTTAGGATCGTCCTGAGGGGGTAGAGTTGAAGCATCGTCCTCAATGTTAGCTTCCTCGAAGCTGGTTTGGAGAAGAGACCCGGTAGCAGCGTTTAGGTTAAACTTAATGGAGCTGAAGTCCACTTCAGGGAAGTTTTCAATAGCGTCCATCCTAAAATCCTCAAAGCTTGCTGCATAGTTGCGATCTAATAAGTCCGTGAAGTCTTTGGATGCCTTGAACTTAGCAACTGCATCCTCTTTTGCCTTAGAGAGAAGGGTACTCAACTCGTCGTTCTTTTTCTGCAAGTGATCAAAACGAGTATCCTTCTCTATGGTCTTCAACTCCTCAACACGGTTTTGCAACTCCTTATCTTCTTCTTTAGCCTTGGCCGCCACCTCTGCCCACTTCTTGCACTCGTCCCTCACTTCCTGGACCCTCTTCTTTAGTAAGATCCTCGTTTTGTCCAACTCTGTAGCCTACCTAGACGCAAGCAATGAATTTTGACATTCCCTACAGAAGCAAAAGACAAAAACGATGATTAGACCAGAAGAGCGTACAGTAACAAAGACGAAGCAAAAACGAAATTACATACCTTAAAAAGATCATGAACACCACAGTGTTCAAAGTCCTTCCAGGACATGTCATAACATACAGCTATGTCCTTGTTGGACACAGCCTTCTCAAAACATTCCCAGGCTAAGTCTTCATTTTCAATGAGATTCATGGGAACTCTTTGGGAAGGCTGGGACGAGGCAGGCACAGTAGTCTTGGACGGAGTAACCTCAATTGGGGTGGACGAGTCCACATCAAAAATTTGGAGGGACAGTTGAGGTGTGGGAGGATTAGGCTGGACGACTCCTACCTTAGATGATCCATGCTTAGCTTTTTTCCCTCGACGACTAGGAAGACTTCCCAAGTCAAGATTCTTTAACAAAGACTTCCTTCTTTCCCTAGCGGAAGGACGGCTCCCCTCGTCCACAGCTTCTTTCCCTTTGTTTTCTTTCAGAGTTGCCATCCCTAAAAAGAAATTAAAATTAACATGGAACCAAAATATATATATATATATATATATATATATATATATATATATATAACTATTTATGTTAAGTGTAAACTTACGTCTACAGACTGTGACTTCGTGTGCAATAGCCTCATCGGAAGGTTCAGGACCAAGTCTCCACTTGGCAAGACGTCTAAGAGTGACCAAGGAATGGAAATCCCTATCAACGTGCAGACGAGCCCTGTGGACACAATCACGGTGGAATTTGCTCAAAGAAGGACGTCCGGCAGTTGTAAAACAATAAACAGGTAAAGGTTAGACATATATTAATGAAAAATAACAATAAGGAAAAGAAAAGGATAGGGGCATACCTTCAGGATGAAGGTTCCCTAAGTCTCCAGCATAGGGGGCAAAAGGATCCCTACCAATGTCCACGGGATTTCCAGCCTAGAAACCATAGACGAAGAAAAACTCTGTCTTCCAATTTTTGTCAGACGAGGCTAAAGACTTTATTAGCCTACAGTTTGTACCCCTAACTATAAATTGATAAAAACCTGGGGATTGACTGATTTCTGAGGGTTTATAGCAGAAGAGGAACTCGTCCACATTAAGAGGACGGTCCCTTCCAAATACTTTCCTCCACAAAATTTGCACAGAGATAACTAATCTCCACGCATTAGGATTAAATTAACACACTACTAAACCTAATTTAGTAAGCAGCTCCCTAGCAAAAGCATTTAAAGGTAATCTTAACCCACCTAAAAAATAGGCTTCATAGACGCCTATCCAAAAATGAGGGTTACAACACCATTCTCCATGGACGACAAACCTGGGGTTAAGCTTGTCTGGAATTTGGTACCACTTCTTAAGATTGTTGAGTCTTTGTTCATCGGTTTTGGAATTGACACCAACTGCACAACTGTAAATAGTTTCCTCCTCGTCCAAAGGACTAGACGGAGGAACACTCGTCGAGGTGCCAGCCTGAAACCCAGAGGCTGCCCTCCCCCTAAGTTGTTCCTGTAAAACATTTATAGGAAATCCAGGGACACCAGAAGTATATCCCTCGTCCGTGGTATTCCCCCCACTACTACTATCAATGTTGCTACTAGAACCACTGTAATTATTGGTGTCGTGATACTCTTCTATAGCATGATCTAAACTATTGCTAAACGAGGAAATGACATTTTCAGACATTCTGAGGAAAACTTAAAAGAAAACCTAAAGACGAGAAGGAAGAGAATACCTGGCTCTAGACTGGAGAAGACTAAAGACGCGGAGAGACTTCTAGACGAGGCTCTAGACGAGGAGTGTCAGGGAAGAAAATTTTAGAAAAGCGAAGGGTATCAGAGGGATTCTACTATTTATAGGCCGTGGACTTAGACATCGGAAATGACACAGCCAACCAAAAGTTGCCACGTGGTAAGCATCTCGAAAAAATTAACCGACGTGACCAGCCACCAATGAAGCTATGACACGTAGCACATCTGATTGTAAGGATAAGCACATCCATCCAAGGAATGACGTCAGACTCCATATTTCCTTGGACGACCCATGGACAAAGGGGGCAACTAATGGTGTAATGAAAATGCACAAGTCCTATTTCGTCCATATGGGTCGACCGTCAGAGAAGAATGGAGAAATGGGACATAAGAAGCATGCTCGTCCCTAATAACCTTGTCCGTCCTTGATAAAGGATGGACGTAGCCTCGTTCGTCCTTAATAAAGGACGGACGAGTCCATTGGATCATGAGCATATTGATCTTTTGACGAGCATGATTTCCACCAGGCATAAGAGATGAATTGCACCATAACAAGCCAAGTCCAACTAATCGTTATGGAACATCGATACAAATAAAATAACTTCCATGGTAGTTATGGAAGTTATCCGAATCTTCTGAATTCCTCGACAATAGGGACGGTTATTAAACAAATAACTGTTCCATGTGCACTATATAAGCATTCCCTTACAAAGAGGTAATTCATGGACACACTTTCATACAAATTGGAATTCAAAAAATACTGACTTTATCATCGGAGGATCCTTGGCCAGTCTTCCCCGGTCTCCTCTGATCTTGTGTTTATTTTTTCAGGACATTCCAGTCAACTTTGAGATCAACACCCGAGACATTCAGCTTACTGATTTCCATGTGTTCATCAAGGGTAGCTTTACATTTAGTTGTGAGAGTGTATATGTGTATATATATATATATATATAAGCCTTTCTCTCTAGAGTTTTTAGTGTATCGCTAAACATAGTGCATAGACATAACAATTACAAAACCAAATCTCTACCAAACACTTACACAAGAAGCCAAACTTTTTTTTTTTTTTTTTTGAGATAGACAAGAAGCCAAACTTAGCTCAACTAATTAGTGCGTATAGATGCAAGTCTAAACCACATATAGCACACTAACACAAACTTTGTGTACTTCGGCCACACAAGGTTAGATGATACACAAGGCACTTTCATTTTTGTAATCATGCATAACCCAAAACTCACACAACAAAGTCTTAAGGAGTTATTATTGAGTACTCCAGGAATATACTATCTCTCTCTCTCTCTCACATAGGGGTGAATTTCACCCATCATGGGGCCCACCCCATGTGAGAGAGAGGGAGTATACTCCCGAAATATTTATAAATTTCTAGTCTTGAGTTGTGTGGATGGAGGGGCTTTGGTCCTTGGCCATTTATGAATGGACCGGGTGGAACATACATTCCCCTGAAATTGAGTCAAATCACTCAAAAAACTCAAAAATTTTAATACCTCACCAAGTAGAGGGGTAGAGTCCTGTGCCTTAGTCTAAGAAACTCTCTTACTTTCTTGCAACTTAAAACAATTTTGGGTGAGTGTGTCTACAAGAACTACAATGATAAGAAAAAAAATAATAATAAAGGGCACAAGTAGCATTACTCTTCTTTTTGGTGGAGTTTTAAAATTGGTCTATGGAATAATTTTAAAGACACGAGTGGTATAAATAATAACAATATTCATAATTCTAAAATTCATCAATCAATCTCAAGATTTTCAACTATTGGATAATTTTAAAAACATGAATAGTTTAAGATTTTTTTTTTCTATTTTTTTTTCTTTTATAATTTATAATTGTCAATGAAAATTATAGAACTCATTTTCCTCATTTGTGAACACTGCATATATAATAACACTTAGTAGCTAGACTTTGATAAAGTGTGGATTTATTTTTTGGGTATCTTTAATATGTACATGAAAGAGAGTAGAAACATTGTTAAGTGACTTGAGACAACAAAAATCACAAACTGGATGACTAATACATCTTTAGATTTATATATGGGAAAAGTTAATGGATGTTCTAAGGATATTGGTTTAAGAAATTTTTTTAGAAATTTTTTATGGGAAAAAAAAAAACGGCAACTGAAATTTTTTTTTTTGTTTTTTTATATTTTTCATGAAAGTAATATTAAAACTTTCCAAGAATTGTCCATTAACAAATTTTTTAAGGGCACCCATTAATATGACCCTTATAATATTTAATTAATTTGAACCATTAAATGAATTCATTTCAAACATAGAAGTTCATTTTCTGGTAGTAGATGAGTTCCCCATATATTGATATAAAAGAGAATTGTTAAAATAAAGGTATAGTAAAAAAGAGACAATGTTTAGAGCTTTCTCTCCTCAATTTTAAGAACACAATATAATGCTCAATTTTTATCTTGTGGGAGGGTTTCTCGTCTCGGCCCCCAATTAGCAGGTATTGTCCTCTTTGGCCTTTGGCCTCAAGGTTTTGCTCAATCCCACATCGGGAAGAGACGCCTCCCACATGTGCCAAGGTATTAATGCTCAGGATAAGATTCTGAAAAGTAGAGGCCCTAGTCAACAGGTGTCAACGCAAGTAGGGGCCTATTTGCATGAGTAAATTGCCTTAGATATACTTGTGACAAAAGCATAGATATTGGACTGTTGAGGATAAGGGGTTACATTTGAAGACGTTTCTAGGACTTTTTTTTTTTTTTTAAGTGTTAAAGATGTCTAATCCCATCCATCTCTTCTTTGGAATCATTCTTCATCAACATCATCATCCGGATCATGGTTATGATAGTAAGGGTCATCATGTCCCATAAGAGGATTAGGCATTTCCCAATGATCTTCATGTGGCCATTGTTGTCTACAAACCTCTGGATCAGTTGGTATTATTTCAAGGAAGATTCCTTTATTAAGAGATTCTGCCATTGTTAGAGCATGAAAACATGATACCCAATGAACATCTGCATGTGTATGGAAAGTGCCGTCTGAATTAGTGACCCAATGCATCTCTGTAGGGTGGAAAATTCTGTCTGCCCAGATATCAATTTTGGAATTGAGCTTGGCTACTAAACACGCTAAAGTGACTTTATAACCAAATCTTGGGTGTTCTGTTGTTGGATACTTTATCCATTCACCATCATGCGCATCATTTTTTAAGATTTCAAACCAGAATTCGTGAAAATATTTATTTCCATGTGGGAAAATATATCTGTAGAATTCTGGTTCAAAATGAAGACATAGGTAATACTCATTGAGTAAATACCACAAGTAGAGGTAATATGCAACATTCCAATTGGTTATCCAAAAGGCAAAAGTGGTTTTCCATGGTTGGTCTATGTTAGGGAAAACAGCTAGGAAATGACACTGGTGTTTTTTAAGGTACTCATGAAGGGTTCTAATGATTCTTTAGGATCTGGCTTTAAGGGTCAAAGTTTTTATTTGGTCTTTTATTTTTGGAGGGAGGGTTTCTATCATGGTAAGGATATCATCAGGGTCTGCAAGGGGGTCCTGAGGATGAGGATGGATCAGTGATAGGATATACACACAGGGGTGGAGGAATAATAGTGGTATTGAGGACAGGAGGCTTTCTAGAAAGGTAGTCAGTGATAAGATTATCTTTGCCTTTAATGTGTTTTACCTGAAAATACCATTGTGAAAACCAATTTGACCATCTGAGTAATTGAGGGTGTGGAAGAATTTTTTTCTCTTGAACTGGAGCATTTTGGGAAAGGAAGACATATCCATTTCTACTAAAAAATTATGCCCAAGGAGATGGAACTGGAATTTTTCAATCTCATGTTTAACTGCAATGATCTCTTTGAAAGTGGAGTGGTAATGAAGTTCTGAAGGCTTGAATGCACCACTTTTATATCCACAAATGCTTCTTTTGCTATTAAATTCCTCAAAAAGAGTTGCTGCTCAATATTCATCACTTGCATCTGTTTGTAGTATCCTTTTACTTGATCCTAGAATCTGTAAAAAGGGAAGCTTTTCTTCTAATTTTTTCAATTGTTGGACGGCCTCTGTATGAACAGAATTCCATTTTGGAGGTGATTTCTTCAGCAATTGAGCTAAACAACTCCTGTATTTGGATATCTTTGGGATAAAGTCTGACATATAATTAACAATTCTGAGAAACTGTTGTATCTGCTTGGCATTTGTGAGCTTATCTGAAAATTCACCAAGAGAGATAGCTGTGTGAGGCTGCAAAGTATACTTTCCATCTGAAATATTTACTCCCAAAAAGTCTATGGAAGACTGTCCTATGACCATTTTCTTTTTTGAAAGCATTATCCCTAATGATTTTACCAAATTATAAAATTCAGTGAGTAACTTCATGGGACTCTTCATCCTTTGAAAACAAGAGAATATCATCCACATAAATTAATGCATTTGCCAAGAGAGGCTGGACTAGTGTTACCATTGCTTTTTGGAATTGGGATGGAGCATTTTTAAGACTAAAAGGCATGACAGTCCATTGATAATGATGGTCTGGAATGCAGAATGTCATCTTGTATCTTTCTTCTGGATGGATTCCTAATTGCCAAAATCCTGCTTTAAGATCAAACTTTGAGAATACTCTAGCATTTGAAAGATGTTGGAACAGAGCACTCTTATTTGGCAAAGGAAATTTGTCATTTGCAAGGAAATGGTTGAGATCTTAGTAATTGATTACCAATCTGAGTTTTCCTCATACTTGCTCAGCATGCTTGTTGACATAAAAAGCTTCACATGCCCATGGCGAGGTTGTAGGTTCAATGAGGCATTCAGAAAGTAGGGTAGATAGTTCTTGCTTGGCCAAGGTTAGGTGTTCTGGGTTCATTTCTCTATGCCTGGCTTTTGTACACAGGAGAAACAGGGAGTGTAAGAAGATTATGGAATAGGGAATTTATAGAAACTGGTAAATAACGTAGACTACTTAGAAAGTATAAAAGATAGTATGAACATAAAGAATAGAACACAGAACAAGATACAACAAACCAAAAGATATTATTAGATTTAACAACTTCTTTACATCAGACATATAAGACTCAAAGGACTTTTGTCTAGCTATGAAGGCTTCCTTCACTCTCTCTTGACATCAGACATATGAGACTCAAAGGACTTTTGTCTAGCTATGAAGGCTTCCTTTATGAAGGCTCTGATACCAACTATAGTGTGGTCTTGTGGTCTACACACAGGAGAAATAGGGAATGTAAGAAGATTATGGAATAGGGAAACTATGGAAACTGGTAAATAACGTAGACTACTAAGAAAGTATAAAAGATAGTATGAACATAAGGAATAGAACACAGAACAAGATACGACAAACCAAAAGATATTATTAGATTAAACAACTTCTTTACATCAGACATATGAGACTCAAAGGACTTTTGTCTAGCTATGAAGGCTTCCTTCATTCTCTCTTGACATCAGACATATGAGACTCAAAGGACTTTTGTTTGAAGTGACTTTATGACCAAATCTTGGGTGTTATGTTTTTGGATACTCTATCCATTCACCATCATGCGCATCATTTTTTAAGATTTCAAACTAGAATTTGTGAAAATATTTATTTCCATGTGGGAAAATATATCTGTAGAATTATGGTTCAAAATGAAGACATAGGTAATACTCATTGAGTAAATACCACATGTAGAGGTAATGTGCAACATTCCAATTGATTATCCAAAAGGCAAAAGGGGTTTTCCATGGTTGGTTTATGTCAGTGAAAACAGCTAGGAAGTGACACTAGTGTTTTTTAAAGTACTCATGAAGGATTCTAATGATTCTTTTGGATCTGGCTTTAAGGGTCAAAGTTTTTATTTGGTCTTTTATTTCTGGAGGGAGGGTTTCTATCATGGTATGGATATCATCAGAGTCTGCAGGGGGGGGGGGCCTAAGGATGAGGATGGATCAGTGATAGGAAGACACATGTGGGAGGCATCTTTCCCCAATGTGGGATTGAGCAAAACCTTGAGGCCAAAGGCCGAAAAGGATAATACCTGCTACTTGGGGGCAGAGACAAGAAACCTTCCCAATTAGCAGGTATTGTCCTCTGCAGTCTTTGGTCTCAAGGTTTTGCTCAATCTCACATCGGGGAAAGATGCTTCCCATATGTGCCTTATAAGCTTAAGCCCAAGTAGTTGTAGAGGCGTGCCCTGTTCGGGGTAACAAAACCGTGCGGACGTTGCATAAGCATGCCACCCAAAGGGTTGGAGGTTGCAAAAGCATGCCCAAAGCGAACAATACCTTTGATGAGCACTGCCCTCAAAAGCGCCTTTTAATGTGGGAGGGTTTCTTGTCTCGGGCCCCAATTAGCAGGTATTGTCCTCTTTGGCCTTTGGCATCAAGGTTTTGCTTAATCCCACATTGGAGAAAGACGCCTCCCACATGTGCCTTATAAGCTTGAGCCTAAGACACATGTGTACCACTACTACACACATATCTACTTTGAGGTGTCATCAATCAATCTTTACATATTCGATAATTTTAAAAGCATGAATGGTATAACTGTATAAGATAAAATCCTTTTGTTTTTTCTTCTTGAGGAGGAGCTATAGTTTTTGATGAACAAGGAGGAGCTATAGTTTTTGATAAGATGTGGAAACTTTTTATATCTTTTCATATTTATTTGTTGTTAGTGCAAAGGTACTTTCCTCAACCTATGGAAGGAGCATTATACAACAAAAATCATGATTGAATGACTAATGCATTTCTAAATTTGTAATATTTTAGTATCCGTTTGGGATCCACTTATTTTGTTGAAATTGAAAATTTTTGCTGAAAATACTGTAAATAAATGTAAAAATTAGCTGAAATAGTACAGCAAGACTCATAAATAGTACCAAAAAGTACAGTAAAACTCAAAACTCATGAATAGTAGTAAAAATAAGCTTAATAGTAAATTAAGTTGGCAAAAATAATTTTTGCCAAACGCACACAAACCATAACCGATAGATTATTTGTTGTTACTCTAAACTTTAAAATAAATTCATTTCAAAGGTATAAGATTAGGGATGGCAATTTCTGCCTGACCCGCGGGTACTGGCCCGGTCTGAACCTAATGGGTCGGGTTTTACCTAGCCCGATAAAGAATAGGGCAGGGTTTGGTTTAAAAAAAAAGCCCGAAACGGGTCCGGGTTTTTATTAAAACCCGGCCTAAACCTAAACCCGACCCAACCGGTTACTAAAATACCCTCATATATACATACATACACGCGCACACACACACACACACACATATATAGTTATATAGTTATAAACCCTACCATCTCATATTATTTCACATTTTTCAACTGCCCCACTTTCCGCTCCCTCTCTCTCTCACTCTCCTTTCCCACTCTCACTCACTCACTCTCCTCTCCCCTGACCACCACAGCCACAATCGAGCCTCACTCACTCTCCTCTCACCACGATAGCCCCAACCAAGCCCAGAAAACAAGATTCAAGAAACATACATTATTTGTCTTAGTTAGGAAAATTATCTCGTCACTCATACTGTCAATTTGGACACGACATCAAGCTCAGTTGTTAATGGAAAATGTAACGACAGAGTCCCCACAGTTCCCGACTGCCGTGTGCACATACTTCAACCCAGGCTTAAGTCCCCATGTTTTCACAAGCTTCTGGGGTAAAAGCTTGTGCACACGTTAGGGGTTGCCTATCACTTATGAACCTTTACTTTGGTCGCTCATTTTGCGATGTGGGATCAGGACTTTTGGGTTTAGATTCCCTCACCCTACCACACCTTCAAAAGGAGAGCCGACCTTGGCTTTGATACCATTTGTAACGACAGAGCCCCCACAGTTCCCGACTGCCGTGTGCACATACTTCAACCCAGGCTTAGGTACTCAGGTTTTCACAAGTTTCTGGGGTAAAAGTTTGTGCACACGTTAGGGGTTGCCCATCACTTATGAACCTTTGCTTTGGTCGCTCACTTTGCGATGTGGGATCAGGACTTTTGGGCTTAGATCCCCTCACCCTACCATACCTTCAAGAGGAAAGCCGACCTCGGCTCTGATACATTTGTAACGACAGAGCCCCCACAGTTCCCGACTACCGTGTGCACATACTTCAACCCAGGCTTAGGTCCCCAGGTTTTCACAAGCTTTTGGGGTAAAAGCTTGTGCACACGTTAGGGGTTGTCCATCACTTATGAACCTTTGCTTTGGTCGCTCACTTTGCGATGTGGGATCAGGACTTTTGGGCTTAGATCCCCTCACCCCTGGTATCAGAGCCGAGGTCGGCTCTCCTCTTGAAGGTGTGGTAGAGTGAGGGGATCTAAACCCAAAAGTCCTGATCCCACATCGCAAAGTGAGCGATCAAAGCAAAAGTTCATAAGTGATGGGCAACCCCTAACGTGTGCACAAGTTTTTACCCCAGAACCTTGTGAAAACCTAGGGAGCTAAGCCTGGGTTGAAGTATGTGCACATGGCAGTCGGAAACTGTGGGAGCTCTGTCGTTACAGAAAAGGCCATTCAAAGTGCAGGAAAAGTATTGTCAAAATGCACAGCAATGCCCAATAATATTACTAGTAAACAAAGGAAGCACGGTGCCAAGAAACCGTATGCGCGATTTGTCACAAAGCACTTTTGATTTGTTTTGTTTCCCAATTTCTTTCCTGCAACGAGATTTGCTTTCAAGTAATGAGTCAAATCTTTCTCTAAATCGACTTTAATTACTAGTACGGTGAGATTTGCTTTCAATTTTTTTTTTTTTTTTTTTGTGGGTTGGGTCACGATTTGGGCCCAAATCTAGTTGGCCTAAATGGGCCCGTGGGGTGGGTCTAGGCCCCGGAAAAAATCCGTTTAATAAATGGGCCAGATTCAGGTCGTGGGTCGAGACCGGATATGAAAAAAATTCAGCCCAAACCCAGCCCATTACCATTCCTATATAAGATTCTTCAATAAAAAATTAGTTGATGAATAATCTTCCACAAACCATAACCAATAGATAAGTAATGAATCTATGAAGCAAGTTTGTTATTTTAAGGTGCATGCCAAATGAAGGCCTTGTAGCCACCATACAATGCCGGGATGCAAACGTTAGCACAAAAATTTAGCTTACAGATTTTCTGTAAACTTACTTAATCCCCATACCCCTTCAATTGTATATTTAATTATTTGTCTTAATTTCTTCTAAAACTTAAATAAACTTAATTTTTATATAGGAAATATTTCTTTTAGTTTTTATTATTTTGATCACTAGTTTCTTCTGAATCTCCTTATTAAATCAGTGTGTATTTATTGGGAACTATCTCTTCGGAAAAGTTAACAAATGTCCTAAAAACATTGATTGATTTAGTTTAGGAAAAAAAAAATTTAGAAGAAAAAAAAAACAATTTATTTTTTTGAAAGCTTTTTATATATACACCAAGAAAGTAGTATCAAAATTTTCTGAAGCAGTTGCCCTAAAGCACCAACCCTTTCTTCGTTACTTTCTTTAAAGTCCGATTTAAAGCTTTAAAGTAAAATGCGTTTCCAACATTTACAAACATTTGACACTCATATGTGATTAGCAATATAATAAAAAAACTTATAGAAGCTAGTTCATGGCCAACTTGTTTGGACCGAGTGGCAACACAAGCCCAGAGTAACTTGTCAAACATTCTAGTTATGGCAGCCATAGTTTAAATAGCGTAATTGACCTGCACGCTGTGCTGGAACAAGTTCTACATTTTAAAGGTATAAGAATCTTGTAAATATGTCCAAGTCTTGTAGTTCAAGCGGTACTTCTTGACATTTTTAATTGAGGTATTCATGATTCAAATCGCTCATCGCTCATTATATTTATCGAATTTTAAAAGATAAAAATAAAAATGTGTAAACGTAGCCACCATTTGATGGCACCAGAATGTTAGTATTTGGTGCAAAAATTTAGTTTCATGGCTGCTCGTTCAATCTGTATTTCAAAGTTCTTCAACATTGCATAAGACTTTGACATTGATGAAGAAAATTCAAAGATCCCCCCTGCCCTTAAAAAGGGACACAACTTGGACTGGGTTGGCATAGACTAAAAACAATCATAGCCTAATACATCCAACTGGAACCAAACATGAAATTTTAATTTGGGAAAGTCATAATACGGACCAATATCAACTCGGACAATCTGTCATATCTTGTTTGCCGAAGACAATAGTGAAGTCTTAACCCAAGCCCAAATCAATATTTAGAACATTCAAAGCTTGGTTCCTCTCCTATTAAACCAAAGTCGTGAAAGAAAGCACAAGTCAAGTTATACCTTATAATGCCATTCACATTGGCTGATAAAAATTCTGATAATATAAACTTCAAGATTACTCATCAATAGACAGTGAATCTCCCAATTAGATACAATATTCAACTTTCTTACATCTGCAAAACTCAAGAGGAGCCACCGGCCACGGCCAGTGGGCTGGCACCTAAAAACATCTATGGCCGGCCCTCTAGAAGTTCTTCCAAGTTCCCCACATTTGGCCCATTTGGCCATTTGGTCTGATTTTTTTAATGCTTAAAAGACGGGTCTATATGTTTGACCAGCAAGTAGTTGACCTAACTTGACCCAGATTTAAATATATTGGATTGGGTCGACCTGTTTTTAATTTGAGATAAAAAAATCTTAAACCGAGGTGGAAATTTCTTTTATGTTTTGGTTGGGTTAATGGGTCTAGGTCCAATTTGGCGAGGTCTAACTATGGATTTGAGGGTTGGTCAAGGGTGGGATGGATTGAAGGTATTTTTCCATTCTTAACGAGGAAATTCAACATTAAATAAGATAGTTATGGGACCCCCCGCGGGGGCGGGGGTAGGGGGGATGCTCATAAAAGTGCTATAAGAAATAGAAACCAAGTGTTTTGAGTAATGGTAATAGAAAATATACAAACAATAAATTGTAAATAAGTTATTTATTAAAAAAAATTATTGAATTATATTTATAAATTGTTGGAATATTCATGTAAGTAGTGCAATTAGTAAAGTCCCTTGGTCCTATATTGGATACTAATTAAAAGAATAAATTATTAATATAACATAATTGAACCTAAAATCATAAACTTAAACTTTTGAGTAAAGTAATGGCTAATATAATATATGAACCAATTGAAGTCTTCCCAACATATTATCTCCCCAACAAGTGGTATAAAAGCTCATGGATCAACTAGCCAAGTGTTTGTTAGAATAAGACTATAGGAGAGGTACCCCAAATCTTTGTATTTGTGAGAGAAAACTATTTGGGTGTATTTGAGATTTGAGTTTTATGAGCGTCTTTACACTATCTTTTACTTCTCCAAATTTATTAGTAGAATTTTCTTGTTGTTGGCCCCCATATATTGACATAGGCCAAAGGCATCCTTAATGTTCTCATTGTATGTATTTGTGTCTAGTTTTTTAAGGATGAAGTTTACTTGCCATTTTGAAAAATTCGAAAACTATGATGTAGCAGACTGTGAGTGGTGAAAAAAAAAGTGGTGAGTCATGTGAAAGGGACATGGGCAGCTTCAATTGGAGTCCAGGGATGGGAACCCCCTGAATTGGACAAAAAAAATTATATATAATTTTTTTAATTTTTTTTCTTGTTTTAACCCCCTAAAATAAAAATTTGAGCACCCTGACCATAGATTTTTTTTAAAGCCAAATTGAAATAAACTTGAATATAATCCTCTTAACAATATCTTGACATTAAAAAAAAAATAATAATAAAAAACCCTCAATAACATACCAATTTGATCTAAAATCTGGGAAAAAAATTAATTAGCCTAGCAACAAAAGTAAAAATTTGTTAATCTTAAACCTTAGAAAATCCCATTTAAATCTTAATAAATTTGAAAAAAAAAAATCAATCAAATAGGAGATTAGTTGATGAATGATTGCTTGGTTATGTACATAGAAATAGATATAGCTCTTATGATTGATAATACAGATATCATACAACAATTTCAAAATATGAAATATAGTATAAGACAATTATAAAAATTTATGTATTTAGGATTTTTTATATATTTATTTTTGTGATGTTGATATATTTAAGTGTTCATTTATTTTAAATTTTGTATAATTTATGTTTCTTGTTCACTATCTTAAAAAAAAAAAAAAAAAAAAAAAAAACAATCTTTGAGCGGCCACTGAAAAGGGATAGACGACACACAATCTACTACATCTGAACTGTGGAAAAATTGTGACCAAAAAAAAAAAAAAAAAAGTCTTGGTCTTAAAATTACTCTGCCATTTTACGTAGTTCATGTACAAGCCCAGGATATTTCATATTTTCACCTGAGAACTGAGTTAGATACTACGGAGTCCGCACTCCCTATCCGCAAACCCCACAAGTCTGGCTCTTATTTCCACTATGAATTCTGCATGATGCAGACAGGTCGCAATGTACCAAAAAGAAACAAGCTTTGCACATAAATATGCAATCATGCATCCCCTCACAGACTCACAGTGTTATTTTATGAGTTTATCTTTAAGGGGACAACAATATTTATTAAATTTTAAAAAATTGCTATTATCTGTTGGGCCATTGGCTACTGTTGTCTTCACTCCATTAAAGTCAGAAAATGCTACCTACAAGCTGTCATGCCACCATTGGTTGGTCCTACATGAAGAGATTAATTTATCTAGATTCTCCTATCTAGCATGAAAGCAAAATGATTTTTAATTTTTTAAGCATGTGATGTTTGATTGTTTTAAACTATAATTTTTTTTTCTCTTTTCTAAAAAAAAAAATAATAATAATTTTTTTCTCTTTTCTAAAAAAAAAAATTAATAAATTTTTTTCTCTTTTCTAAATAATAATAATAATAATAATTTTTTTCTTTCTCTTAGAGTTTATTTGGGGTCCGCTTGTTTTGCTAAAACTGAAAATTTTTTGCTGAAAGTACTGTAAATAAATGTAAAAGTTAGCTGAAATAGTACAGTGGAACCCATGAATAATACTAAAAAGTGCAGTGAGACCCATGAATAGTAGCTGAAACGCAGTGCGTTTTGCGTTTGCGTTTCCTTTTTTTTTTTTTTTAAGACCAACACTTGGTGCACTATTCATGATACATAAACAGTGCACCAAGGCATATGAACTGTAAAAAAAGAGTGAACAGTAAATCTTTTATTATTTTTTTATTGTTTTTAGTTCTCAGTAAAATAAGCGGTATCCAAACAGACTCTTAATAAGTAAAAGCTTTCATGCAAATGCAAGCTTTACTGCACATTTTAATCTGTTTAACAATTTTTTCAGGGTGTTTTATTATACTTTACTGAAAATAATAAATGAAAGTTATTAAATCCACACCAACACCCCCCCCCCCCCAAAAAAAAAAAAAAAAAACAAAAACAAAAACAGGACTACTTATATTATCATATAAAAAGCACTTTTTATGGCACAATGATCTACAAAGGAAACTATCTTCTTATTTAGAAGTCTAATGAAAAAAATATAAATAATTCTTTAAATATTTTCATATAGTTTTTATTGATTTAGAGAAAGCATATGATACAATACATACCTAAACGTAAAATTAACCAACATTAAGCGATCTATTTATAATAGCGATGGATGGACTCATTATAGTGATTCAAAAAGTTCGTTGTTGTACGCTTTTTGCAAATGATATAGTTTTAGTTAAACTAGACGTGGAATTAACGTCATGTTAAAAATTTAGAGAAATACTTTATAATCTAAAAGTTTTTGGTTATATATAACTAAAACAAGATAGATGAAATCTAAAGTATAAAAAAAGATGGTAAGACTTGATAATGAAGAGAGTCCAAATATCGAGATTATTTGATACTTTTTTTATTAATAATTCATAAAAATAGATAGATTGAAAATTATGTAAATCATATGATGAGTAACATGGTAGATGAAGTAGAGAAGCACAACAAGAATATCATGTGATTGTAGAATACTTATTAAGTTTATGGATAAATTTTGTTTAGATTACTCAAAGACCAAGTATAGTTTATAATACTAAATATTAGATTGTTAAAATGCAACATGTTTATAAAAGGAGTGTAGTCGATAAAATAATGCTAACATGGATAAGTGAAAATATAAGGAAAGATAAAGTTTGAAATGAGAGTTTTCGTTCAAAGATAAAGGTTGCCCATATTAAGTGTGTGTTTGGCTCTAACTTAAAAAGCCAGCTTATTTTACTATTCAACTTATTTTTGCTATTATTTATAGGCTTACTGCACTTTTTGGTACTATTCATGAGTCTCGCTGTACTATTTTAGCTAACTTTTATCTTTATCTACAATACTTTTAGTAAAAAGTTTTCAGTTTCGGCGAAATAAGCAGATCCTAAATAAAAATGAGAGAGAGCCACCCCCGCTCTATTAATCTCACCTCTCAGCCCAACTTTTGCACCAAGATTTTTGTGATTGTTTATATAACAAAAATAATAATAATATTAAAAAAGAGGTAACAAAGAAAACTACTTTAGATATAGCAAAATGAAATAAATATATGTTCTCAACCTCTTTTTTTTTTTTTTTTTTTTTTTTGAGAGTTTCAATTTATGGCGTCCGCTTTCTAATGATAACTTATTAATATTAGACTAAGACACCAATCGGTTTATAGTGTAGCTATGCGGTTATTGAACCTTAGATCTTTTATTCAACTATCAGAGATTTTACCAGTTGAGCTAACTAGAACCCACATATGTTCTCAACCTTGATTAGCAGTTGAAGATCAATATTTTTTTTTTTTTTAGGAAAAAGTAATACTTATTAAAACACACAAACACGAAAGTAGTATATAGAGTTTTTTAAACAGGCTTATAATATTTTATATAACTAGAGGATCAATATTCAATCTATACATTTTGGGGGAAAAAAAAACCTTGTTACTGTAACAAATTATCTCTTACATCATTGATATTTTAACAAATATCTGAATAAATTATTTTTATTATTTGAAAGACAACAAATATACACATAGCCATCTAATTTAAAATAGCCATCAAATCACGATTTCAATTAAAAAAGTCACGATTTTAATGCAAAAAGTGGGCCAAAATGGCCAAATACTAGTGTTTACCGAAATATATATCAATCTACCATTATTTCGAAAATATGTAGGAATTTATCACTTTTTAGGTACTCAAGCTTATGGAATTCAAGTTTTCCATGTTAATCGAGTTCCATAAACTTGAGTTCTTTGAAAAAAATAGCCTTCATGAAACTTGAGTACCATAAAAAGTTTTAAAATTTTTTTCATGGAACTCAAGTTCATGAAACTTGAGTATCATGGAAAACTCAAGTTCCCCAAACTCGAGTATTTAAAAAGTGATAAATTCTTACATATTTTTGAAACAATGGTAGATTGATATATATATTTGGGTAAATGGTGCTATTGTGCTGTTTTGTTCGCAAAAAAGTATGAGTACGTTTGTATATAGTAAGCATTTCGCACCATATTTACCCTAAAAGAATGGACAATTGAGTTGAAAAAAAAAAGGTTTTGAAAGTGATAAAGAACGTGGCAGGTTATAATTGATGGGTTGAAAACTCCACCCTGAACCACGCCGCACAAGATGAGTCCCTGTCGGGCGCTTAGGTGGACGTGTGACTCACGAGCAATGCCACGTTGCCACTTCTCTTCGGTGCCAAGCTTAAAAAATAAAATAAAATAAAATAAAAAGCCAAAACCCATTCATTTCTTCTTTTCTCTCTCTCTCTCTCCCCTTCTTTCTTTCTTTTGCTGTCTGTGTCACTCTCTCTCTCTCCTCCACTTCGAAATCTCTCACTGACTCACTCATTTATAATATCTTTCTTTCTATCAATCAATCTTCACCTCCTCGACTCTCTCTCTCTCTCTTGAAGAGAGAGAAAGTGCTCTTCATCCTGATTCTCATCACTTCCTCTTATCTCCTCTCAGATTCGGATCCCCTCCACTTGCTCCGAACCCGAACCGCTTAACACCGATCCGGTTTCTTCGATCCGATCCGATCCGATCCATCCATCCTTATCGGAGCCGTACCACGAGTCTTGTCCATCCATAAACCCGTAATAATTCTGGTATCTTTATTGAAATTCAATCCGGTTCTAACTTATTTTTTAAATTTGTTATTGTTTTGCTTTTGAATTGTTTTCTTCGTTTCATGTTTGGTTGCTGAGACACTGTTGGAAATTGTAGATAGATAGAGTGAAAATGCGGAGTGTTAATGTTTTATGCTGTTTTGCTTTTGTGTAATCTCAGCTCAATAATGCTAGGTCGGTTTAATGAAGCTCAATTTAGTGAATGTTCAAAATGAACAAGCTTGAATGAAATATATATATATATATATATTGCTGTTCTTGTGCTCTTGTGGAAAATTTAGAGTGCATGGATCGTGTTCGAATTGAATTTTGTGTTACATTTGTGGAGGTTTCGCCTTTTTGATCTCATTTCGTAGTTCGTTCAATGTTTATATTGGTGTTATTCTGCTCAAAGGAGATATTTTGATTGTAGTATTCTATGTTCAAGGGCATTAGAAGTGAAAGATTCAACTTTTTTGATAATATATTTTCGCGTGTACATTAGTTTTTCAATCTCACGATGAATTGTATGTGAACCAAAGCATGTACTTACATTGTAGTCGATTACTGTTCCGGGAGACAATATTAATAACATTTCGTAGTTGATTGAATGAAAGATCATTTTTTTTTCCGGAGGATTGTCTGAATTGAATTTTGTGTGCGTGGATCATGTCTGAATTGAATTTTGTGTTACATTTGTGGAGATTTTGCATTTTTGATCTCATTTCGTAGTTCATTCAATGTTTATATTTCTGTTATTGGGCTTGAAGGCAATATTTTGATTGTAGAATTTTATGTTCAAGTGTGTTAGAAGTGAAAGATTCAATTTTTTTTTTTTGATAATATATTTGCGTGTACATTACTTTTTTATAATTTTATTGGCAGTGTACAAGAGAAATCTGGTGCTGGAGGCCGGATAGGTTGATTATGCAACTGTTGCATAGAAATGTGATTGCTCGAGCTGGGTGTATAGGAGTATTTTCCAAAAGCATAGTGCAATTGTGTTGTAGGAGGAGGAGTTCGCATGTGGGTCTTGGATTAAATTATTTGTGGAATCGCCAGTTTAGTACTAGTTTAAGAATGATGGTTGATGCGAGTGCAACGGAAGAACGGCGACCCATTATTGACGTGTTGCATGAGAAGGATGAAGATGGTGGATTTGCTACCGGAGGGTGGAAAAGGTTAATACTGGTCCTTCTTTATCATATGTGGTTTGTATGTACTTGTTTTGAATTATAGCGACAAACATTCTTTGTACTCATTGAGTTTAAGTAGAACCATTTGAGCATTGTTTTGGCATCATAGATTGCATATATTTTGCTAGTTAAGACCAAATATGTGCAGTGTTCTAATTGTATGCACTAGTGCATGTGCCTTTCTTGTTGACCTGTTTATTTTATTTTATGGCATGTTTGAATGGCCAAATTTTTACAGAGCTAGGCATTGAGTTGGTTACAATTTATTGCACTTTTAACTTGTATATATAAGAAAAGTGGAGATTTTAGCCCAATACCAACCTTTAATATTAGAAGTTGTAAGATTGGTGCCCCAAAAAAAAAAAAAAAAACTGAAAATAGCATTGCTTATATTAGCAAACAATGAGGTATTATTAGAATTTTGTGGAGCAAAATTAATCTCAATCATAAGAATTTAATTGATTCTATTCCTTCTTTCTCTATCCTAAAAAGGAATGAAAATTATTTTGTTATCTTTCCAGATCTCTATGTTTCGTTTTGATGAAATCACCTTCGCTTTTCTCTCAGACTGACTGACCCTGAAGTGAATGGACACAAATATCTCATGTTCAGGGACAATCATTCTATTACTGATCAATCTAAATATGCTTGAGTGGTTGCATTCTGTGCTATCAGTGTACCTATTATCTTGTGAGATCAGAATGCACTAATCTTGAGTCTCTTGTCTAATTGACAGTGAAGATGCAAAACTGAGCTGTGGATATTCAAGTTTTAGAGGAAAGAGGGCAACCATGGAGGATTTCTATGACATTAAGACATCCAAGATTGATGGGCAAACAGTCTGCCTATTTGGAATATTTGATGGTTAGATTTTCTCGTCATTCTTGCCTTAGAGAAGTACAACAATTTGTAGGAAATCATTGTCTAGCACATACGGAAGGTGTCCTGTGTGGTTCCATGTTAAAGGATGAATACAAACCGCTACATTGGAGTTATTGTCTGAATGTTTTCCCATATGCATGTTACCAACGAGGCAAATTATTGACATTATGTGTCTTGCCGTTCTTGTCTTGACGGATGCATATTGAATCATAATCTGAGCTCAGGATGTCTGGACATGTGGAGTGAACCTAGAGTTTTGGATCATGATTTGGTTATTCATTGGTTTTCACCTAGAAACTGCCTTTTATAAAACTTTGGCCAAGTCTGTCAGTTATTGTTTCTGTCTGAGTAGCCATGTATTTAATAAATTAGAATCATCCAAGAACCATAAAACCTAGATATTTTATCATTAGAATTGTCAAGCCACCCTGATGTTTGGTCATGGACCTCAGAGTTTCTGCTTTATAAGGTATTGACTCTGGGTCTGTTCACATAATCCACTATCCCAACATTTCAGTTTATGGATAATAACTACCAGCTGGTGACTGAAGCCACTTTGTACATGAGTAGGATATAATTTCTCTAACAAATATGACATGTCTTACAGGTCATGGGGGTTCTCGTGCAGCTGAGTATTTAAAGGAGCATCTTTTTGAGAATCTCATGAAGCATCCAAAATTTATAATCGACACCAAATTGGCTATTAGTGAGTTCAAGTTCTCTGATTAGTAATCCCTCATTTTTATGTACCATTCCAGGTGAAAGAACAGGGTTATGCAATTGTTGCATATCCCTTGTTGTTGGTGTTCTGTTGCAGGATCCCATGTGGCTGGAGATGTTAAGTTCAATTTCTGATTCAGACCAGCTGAAGCAAATGGCTTCTTCTCTTTGTCAATGCCACTGGTTCACAGGGTTTGGGGTCCTGCATGGAATGCTTTTTCACCTTTTGGTTGTGGGTTTGTTTTATTCTAACTAGTAACTCGGTTAAGCTTGCAGGTGAAACATATCAACAGACTGATGCTGCTTTTTTGGATTCTGAAAGAGATACATACAGGGATGATGGTTCTACCGCATCAACAGCGGTGTTGGTTGGTAACCATCTATATGTTGCCAATGTCGGAGATTCAAGGACAGTAGTTTCTAAGGCTGGCAAAGGTAATACTTACAACTCTATCTGCATCACTTCATACATGTAAAATATTGATTGAAATTTTAATGGCAGCCAGTTTCTAGTTTGATGGTTGAGCCGTAACACTGATGATTTCTAGCAATTACTCCATGAACTGTACATCTAACTGAATATTAATAACTGTGGAGCCGTGAGGGGGACTTCTAAAGGAAGCTGCTTTTTTCCTTTTCAACAGCAATCCCTTTCTCTGAAGACCATAAACCAAATAGAATTGATGAGCGGAAGAGAATTGAAAGTGCTGGGGGCATGATAATGTGGGCAGGTAAGGTTATTTGCATATAATCTATCTTATTAAAACGAAGAAACTGATATTCTGTGTATTAGCGGTGATGATAATTTTCACAGCACAGTATGTGCTGCAACTGATCTAGAAAACATGGGTTAATATTTTAATGGATCTTACTTTTGAGTTCCTTGGGTTTACCCCCAAAATTTTAGGACTAGGGCTTTTTTATTTTTTTTGTTGCTGCCATTGTTACCTCTAAGTTAGTTACTGCTGCAAAGAGTCAGGCTTGTCAAACAAATTGGAGATGTTGGTACTTTTACTGAATGGTCAGAGAAAAGTTTGGTAATCTGTAAATAGAAGCTTTTGCAGATTTCTAGGATAACTGGATTGACTAATGAATTGGCGCATTAATGTTTGGAGTGCAAATGACTAGCCTTTCTCCCCTATTAATTCTGTCTTGTTATTACTTAATTAGTCAATTGTCGTATCCTTTGGCTGATGGGTGCCTTAGCTGATGTAAGCTAATGCAGCTAGAGATGGAAGGGTTGATATGGGGATACTCAACCGTGGCTTTATCTGATTTTATTTTCCTCTTCCCATACAAGTCTCAAATCAGAACCAGGCTGATAATCCCATCCATATCAATCCTGATCCATCATATATGCTACAAACTCTTAATAGGGATGAAATGGATTGAAGCTAGTAGTTTTCTCAACTAACCTGTTTATATAGGTTAACTTGCATATAACTTATATCATAACCAAGAGCCTTATAGTTCAATTGGAACCTCCTAGTGTTTCCAATAGAGGCAGCTAGGGTTCAAATCCCCCCTCCCCTATTTATCAAATTAAAAAAACTTAAATCATTAATATTAATATTTTAAAAAAAATTGTTTCGTATTTGCATATAATGTGCATTAATAAATGAACTAGCATATGCAAACCTCACTTATTAAGCTATGCATATTTGTATTAATAAATGAAGTAGCATTTGCTAATGACTTGTGGACCAAATGGCATCTCCTCCTCCCTGGACTTAGGATGAAGTCTGCGGTCATTGTTTCCAAGTTCAAGTGAGACCATTGTGGTTAGAACAACAAAGCATTAGCCCCAAAATTAGGGGTAGGCAAGTGTGACCATTGTGTATACCTAACAATAAACAAACAAATAAACAAATATATAAATAAATAAATGACGTAGCATTAACTTCTTTTTCCTTTTTTTTAGTACAATTTTGGCTTTTATGTAGGGTTTAGGGTTGAAACCTCACATAACCTTTTTTTTTAAAGTAAATATTTCATTGATTAAACGCAAAGGGGCACAACCCCTGTATACAAGAAGTGTACAAAAGCTACACCAACATTAAGCACAGAAGGTACTGCTTCTCAAACGTATTGGTAAAAGAGAATAGACCGGAAGCAGTCATCCTCTCAAATTGAAATTTGAGGAATAAAAGTTTGAGATCTAGAACAGATTTTTCACATCCTTCAAAAGTTTTATCATTTCTCTTACACCAAATGCACCACATGAGATAGTGAGGGATCACTTTCCAAATCACACTATTGTTGCATCTACCAAACCTGCCTTGCCAACTTGCTAAAAGCTTCACCACACCTCTCGACATAGCCCAATGGATCCCAAACAAAGCAAACACCATACTCCATAGTTCTTGAGCAACAAGGCCATGAAGAAGTAGGCAGTCTGTAGTTTCCCTAGCCAACTTACACATGCAACACCAATCTCTAACAACTACCCGTCACTTCTTGAGATTATCAATAGTTTGGATTTTCTCCAAAGTTGCTATCCAAAGAATAAAAGCTACCTTAGTTGGGACTTTAGGCTTCCATAAACTTTTCCTATATGATTTCTTTGTATTTTGTAAGATACTATTTGTTCATCATCTTGAATAAATAATATTACTTATCAAAAGAAGTTTATAATAGGATTTGACTTTGAAAGCATTCCTTGGAGATTGATTCCAGCAAAGTGTATTCACTCTTCTGTTTTACATGATTGGAATAAATGAGATCCATAAATGATACAAAGGACTCTAGCTCCCAATCTTGTACCATTCTAACAAAATTGATATACCAATGATGGGTCTCCCCTGAAAAAAAAAACTAAATGATCTATAGTATCAGGTGCTATTTGAAATATTTAGGGAACCTCTCCCTCCCTCAACGGTTTCCCCCCACACCAAGAGTTATGCCAAACTTTGTGGGAGCCATCACCCACCCTAAGACTAGTGAACCAGTCAAAACTATACCAATTATGCCCTAATGTTCTTCTACAGGCTCACCCCGTGTGGCCCTCGAACCCTGGACATACTGCCATAATTGTGATTTACCACCCTCCTCCATAAAGCCTCCCTCTTAGTTGCATGCCTCCAAAGCCATTTCCCTTGTAAAGCCTTATTGAACAAGACTAAATTTTTGATGCCTAAACCAGGAGTGGTTCACAAACTTGCTCCAATTTATCAGGTGAAACCTAAACTCATCTCCAATGCCACCTACAAGAAATCTCTTTGTAGCTTCTATGTGTGACAAGCTACTCCCATAAGAATGGGAAATAACTATGAAGCACGGGTGCGGGTGCGGGTGCGGGCGCGGGACTCGGCAATTTTTGAAAAAGGTGAGTGCGGGTGCGGCGGGACTTGGCGATTAAAAAATAATTAAAAATATTTTTATTTATATTTTTAATATATTGCTAAGCATATTTTTTCACATTATATAAACATATACCAAATTTAAGAGCAATATTAGATAATAACTAAAACATTGTCACCAATACCAGTACAAAGCAGTCAAACATTGTCACCAATCTACAATTAAAATTACAACCTGCAACTACAAAACCCAACTCCCACAAGAACTGAAAAAACAAGCAAAAAAAAAACACAGCAAGCACACAAACACAGCAAACACAAACAAGCACACAAACAAGCACCCAAACACAGCAAACACAGCAGACACAGAGAGAAATTGTAAAAAATAGAGAAAAGAGATGAGGGACGGAGTGAGAGAGAGTATTTGGAGTCTTTGGACGAAGTGAGAGTGCGTGAGAGTCTTAGGGTTTTAGGTTAAGCCCAGATGGTGCGTTTTGCACTTTTTTTTTTTTTTTTTTTTTGGGAATTTCGGCCTGAATCGGCCGTTTCGGCCTGAACCGGCCGTTTCGGTGGTTTCGGCCGAGTCGGCCCGATTTGAGCCGCGTCGGCGCTAGTCGGGGACTCCATGTGGCCCGACGCGGCACGGACGTGCGGCCAGCGGCGTCCCTCCCGCGTCCCGCCGAGTCCGATGCGGGTGCGGCTCCTCCGGAGCCGCGTCCGTGCATTCCAGGGAAATAAAGACAAGTATTAGGTAGGTAGGCTGGAGGACATTCTTCAAATACTCAATTGCATATTGTGTTATTCTTTTCTAATTCTAGGCCAATAGAATGTATCCCAAGAATAGTCCAGTATAAAGATGCCATTTTATGTGTATAAATTTGTCTACTTTTTTTATATGGTGGTGTGATAATTCTTCTGAATAGCTGAACTTAATCTGCTGGATTGTGTTGTTAGGAACTTGGAGGGTAGGAGGCATATTAGCTATGTCTCGCGCTTTTGGTAACCGTATGTTGAAGCAATTTGTTGTTGCAGAGCCTGAAATTCAGGTGATCCTTGAAATTATCTGATTGATTTTTTACAGTTATCTTTTGGATAAATGATCTCATTAAATTCTTGCAGTTCTCTAGGGAACTGCCAATGACTCAACTGTTAGCAGTGATGCCTTTCTAGTTTTTCCAGGAATATCTCCCGGATAGGAAAATATTTTTTCATGCTCAAAATGACTGGCATCCTCCTAAATCATAGAGTTTGTTATATTAATTTTGGATTTTGGGTTGATATCCTGATATAAAATATTTTAGCAATTCCTAATGTATATATGTTCTTTCCCCCAGGATCAAGAGATAGATGAAGAATTTGAATTGCTTGTGCTGGCAAGTGACGGACTATGGGATGTCGTACCCAATGATGTAAGCCTAGCTCTCTCTCTCTCTCTCTCTCTGTGGCACACCCACACACACAGGGCACATGAGTTTGCATGTGCATGGTTGCACATGCTTCTGTGACTGATGATTGACCTGATGGATATTAGATACCCAATCAGTGGTCCTGCATTTAATTTTCTACCTAAAATAAACAAAGAACAGGTCTTCTGGGTCTTCCAATAATGTGTAGTAGACACTGGCAAAAGGGGAAAATAAAAAGATAAGGGCTCTTGAAGTTTCTCAATTTCATTTCATAAGAGGGTGATAACTTGAAACTAGTTGACATGTCATGCTGTGTTCAGGATGCTGTATCTCTTGCCCTAACTGAAGAAGACCCTGAGGCAGCAGCTCGGAAGTTAACAGAGACCGCTTTTACCCGTGGCAGTGCAGACAATATAACATGCATTGTGGTTAAATTTCACCGTGACACAGCAGATCCAGCCAGCCCTCAGCATGATTAGAAATTTTCTATTGCATGTGTAGATTAATTAGCATTTTAGATGATTAATTATTTGAAATCTGCACATGCATATTGGCTGAATGTGCACATCAACAGAGGCAATTTGTTTATTCATTAGGTACATTTTCAAATCTGCTTGTATTGAGAACATGGTCTTTATGACTTTTCCACATTTTTTTTATGTTGAACTGGTTTGGTTTTTCTCTGTAGAGGTGTCATTTGGGTATTTTAATTTTAATAACAAAGGCCTGATGCTTTCTCTTTTGTTAGAATTTAATGAAAAATAAGGAGATTTACGTTGTATGGTATTTTCTTGGGTACTAGGTGGAACAAACTGTCATGTCTTTACATTTTACTTGGCTTCCAAGCATCAAGATGTCTGGTCAATTACATTCCCATTAATTTGGAAATAAATACTGGTGACAAGGCGACAAAAAGACCTGGAGCCTGGGCACGCAGGTCGCTATTTATACTGTGACACAATGTATAGAAATTTCACGGCCTATAGATGCGGTCTGGGTATGTAACACTGGCCATTTAATGAGGCATACTTGAGAAAATGAATTTTACCCAAGTTAAACGGAAGAAAGGATATTGAGTATTTGGCAAATGTTATGCTTCTCTTTCTCACATGTGAGTAGACCCTATAAGCGTGAGATCTATATTTATGTCAGAGGAATGTTAAATATGTTTGTTACACCATATGCCCTCTCGTTGAATAGGGGTGGAAGAAAGGGAGGACAATCGTGTGTGAAAGGTGAAAGGAGCGTTATATATATATATATGTGCCCATTCCACTATATGCCCTCTTGTCATGGGAAATGGGAATGCTAGTTGTTGTAGGGTATTGGACTATAATGTGGAAGTAAAATTTTGCATTTTTAATAACAATTCATCTTATATTTTTTGGGTAAAAAACATGTGTTACGAGTCTATTGCAGAAGAAATCTGAGTGAAGTTGTTTTAAGGAAAAAAAAATTGTATTAAGGCCGTCATGATGTCAAGTTCGTTCAAAGTGTTACTACATATTTGTTTAGCTGAATACATGCAAGTCGTTAACTGTTTTACTTTTAACTAAAAATGTGCTTGTCGTTTAGTAAAATGGTGCCAATAGTAGTCTCGTAGAATGTGTCAGCAGACTTAAAATCACCCTGTGGTGGCACAAGTGAGTTGAGTGGGGAGATTTTTTTTTTTTGGTTGAATTTTTCTCTCCATGCCTTTGTTCAATGTGCTAAACGTCAGTGTAGTGAAAATATAAGTGAATACTATCACTAATACAACTTCTACTATTGTCAGATTTACGATCTATATGTAACACATGTTTGAGAAGTTCTGGTGCCACGTCTATATTCTACTCGTCTATATTCTACTTTGATACCAGTTACAGTCAAAGAGGAAACTAGCTATGAAATATTAGATAATCTTTTTTTTTTTTTTGTTCATAAAAAAAAAGAGAGGAAACTATGGAAATATGAAAGATTATTATTCGTTGTTCTTCTTTACAAAGTATAGCATCTCTTATATATCCAAAGAGAGATGCAAAGGGACAAAATACAAAAAAGAATGAGAAGACTAATAAGACTATACATGTTCTTAAAGTACAATGAATTATATGAAAGAATTTCTAACACCCCCCTTCTGACTACGCCATCCAGCTGCAAAAGTCATTACTTTGTGTGTTTTGAACACCTATTTTTCTAAACAATGTTTTTCACCGACACCGTGTAGAGCAAAAATTCGACTCTCATTCAGGCATGTAATTTATGCATATGACATGCACTTTATGGCTTATGCATTGAACAACTCAAGCCTCAAAATTTACATTGATTCATCAGTCAGACGCAAGCCAAGCACCTTATCTAAATGATGACAGGAAATGTAGTACTTTGACATTAATCCCACCTAATCCTCACTGAAAGGCTCAAATGTAGAAGAGTTTGCTTCAACTAAGGTTTTTTTTTCCTCAGCTGAGAGCCAGGGTCAGCATACATTATGAAATCCTCAGCTGAAACAAGGAAAAGACCATCAGCATCAATGGAAGAGATGATATAAAAATAAAGGTTTATACATTCATTGAATCTTGGAAGTTGATCAAAAGCTCCGTATCATATATCTTGTTAGTTACGGCAAATAAAGTTATATGATACAATTTGGAGGTTGGAATTGACCTTGCAAATGATGGGATTTGCAATCTAGGCTGTGTTTGTTTCGTGTAAAACGTTTTCCGGAAAATACATATTTTCCGGAAATGTTATTTTCCGGAAAAGGAAAATATTTTTAAGTGTTTGGGTGTATTATGAAAATTGTTGTGGAAAATATTTTTATGTGTTTGGTTCTATTAGGAAAATGCTATTTTCCTACCATTCAACAACAAATTCGGGCAGCAAATTCCGGCAACAACAACAAAAAATTCCGGCAACAACAACACAACAACAACAACAACAACAATCAAACTTAAAAAAAAAAAAAAACTGAGTCGTCGACGAGGAAGAGAGAGCCAACAATCAAACTTAAAAAAAAAAAAAAACTGAGTCGTCGACCAGGAAGAGAGAGCGATGGTTCGAAGGCAATGGTTCGAAGGTCTGGGTCTGGGTCGTCGAAGGCAATGGTTTGAAGGTCGAAGGTCGAAGCCTCGTGGGTTCGTCGGTGGGGTGCGATCTTCGGTGGGTCAGTCTTCGGTGGTGATCTGGGCTCTGGGTTCGCCGGCGAAGTCGAAGATCAGTTCGTGGCGCGAAGGCGAAGTCGAAGATCGTGGGTTCGCGTCGCCGGCGAAGTCGAAGATCGTGGGTTCGCGCCGCCGGCGAAGTCGAAGATCGTGAATTCTGGGTTCGTCCGTTCGTGGCGCCGGCAAAGTCGAAGATTGTGGACGCCGGCGATGGGCTGTGGTGGTGGATCAGAGCTTGGGTTGGTTTGTTCTCTCTCTCGCTCTCTCTCTCTCTCTCTCTTCGTGCTCTGGTGGTTCGTTTTCCGGAAAATGCCATTTGAAGTGAAAATAGAAGGTGAAATGAATTTCACCCTTGGGAGCTCTATTTTACGGTCAAAGGGGAAATGATTTTCAGTTGACCGAATTTTCCAATTCAGCCAAACACTCAAATTTTACGGAAATGGTTTTCCGGAAGTACTTTGAAGTAAAAAAAAACACAGCCCTAATATTCCCCTTAATATTAACAAAAGTCTAAAACAAGCTAAAACAAGTTTGACTAAGTTGTCCTCTAGGTTAACCAAAAGTAAGTGAAACCAAAGTTAATGTAATAATAAGCAACAATAATTAGAAATATAATCCTTAACAAAACCAAACATCATGCATAAATGATTATGATGACATTTTGCAGCCAAGAATGAAGATAAAAACAAGTTTCCTAGAATCCTAAAAATTAAATCTACGATCTTATTTAGACACTGCAGTACTGCACCAATATTGCGTCTCTTTCTTGCAATGAAATAATCTGCCGCTTTCTCCAACATAAGATTCATGAAATTTTATTTTCTAAAAATTATAAAAGTTTCTTATCACTTTGGACAGATGAGAAACCAATTAATGACATGTATTAAGTACCCAACGACCATCTTGTGCTATATTGAGAGTCATCTGAAGGATTTGAGGTTGGAAATACAAAAATGAAATCTATAATTTAATATCATGACACTCTTGCACAGCTGGGAACAAAACAATTTATGCAAAGCTTTAGACAAAGATAACCACATCTCACCTTGCATGTTTGAACAGTACTGTATTTAGATGTGGCAAGTTTAAATTCCAAGGGATCTGATCCAACGAATGATAAAATTCCATAGCCTGTTGCAACTGTAACTCTTCTGAAATTTCCTTATAAGATTTATAAATAGTGTCAGGCTATGATTTGAACATGCCGAGTTCTGAATCTTCTGATTGAGTGAAAGGAAATTGGCCATTGAATTCCGCTGATGGGAACTTGGAAGGATTCTCTAACTGGATAGCGCGAGTAGGAATGGCAGGTACTGCATAAACTGCACTTCTGTCCATCCCCATACTTCAAAAAGGAGCAAATCAGTAAAGCTTCTAGGAAGCAAACATCATATATGGCAGGTGACATCTGATATCAGACCCTCAATTAATATCCATCCAAGCTTGATAACTAATAAAACGAAGATTAATCAGTAGCCACACAGTTTAGATTACAGAAATCAGTAATAAATATACTAGACAATATGTCATGCAACATTATATGCAATAAGCAAATTCACATATTCATGCATGTCCATGACATTCCAATATATGCGATGCATGCACCAAAAGTAAAGGTAAAATATGAACATTAAAAATAGACTACGGACACTGTGTACATCTTCTCTTTTAGACTACCTCAAGCACATATGACATATCAAGACATCTATAAATAAGCAACAGAAATCAATGACAAGGGGGAAAATCTGATAAGATTTGAAATTCTCACTTTTCCCAGAATGTATTTGCATGGGAAGGAAATTGCCAGGTGAAGGAATTCCATCTACCACATGACGGCTAGGCATACTGCCCACAGAATTACTTGGGGGTTGATGAATAAATGGATTTGGATGCTGCTGCGGAATGGGGTCCTACATGGGTAGATTGTTAACTGCAATATGAGTGGGGAAAATGAATTATAATGATGATCATGATACAGAAATGGCAAAGGACAAACTCTTAGGGCCTATCTGCTTTGCATGGAGTAAAGTGCAGAATGAAATACTATTCTGACTCCTACCTTGTGAAAACCCCATTCATTTAGTGATGAAAAAAAGATGGTAGTAAGATAGTTTCAAAATTTCAATTGGTTTAGATACCAAAGCTTTAGAAAAGTGACTCCCGGAGAGAGGTTTGAACAATGCCAAAAACCACAGGTTGTAAAACAAGAAACCAAGTCAACTTCATCCAACCTTCTTTAGAAGTCACTAAAAATCTGTATAACAATTACAGCACTCCTGCCACAGTGTGATTTCACCTCAAGCCAATTGCACAATTGCCTTAAAAACAATAGTAGTAGCAGCTAGCGTACTAAGTAACATAGCTTGTCTTATGGCTAAAAAACAGGTTTTCATATCATTTATTATTTTCTAAATAACAGATAAACATCAGTTTGAAAGTAAAAGTCTTAGTTCCAAAAACCCAATATAGGGATCGGTACCCACTTGATTAATCTAGAACTGTATATCTTCTACTAATTCTAAGATAAGGGTAATAAAACCTTTAACGTGCTCATTTCACTTCAAAGCATCAGGATTGCTTCTTTATGTCTTGTTTCTTGATGCTCCTTAAAGCTGCCCAGGATGTATAACCAGGACTAAATAATTCGATGAGAAAAACTTACAATCTCACAGCAAGTCAGTTGTTACCTGAAATATTAGAAAAAAGATGATGAATTATGCGATTCAACCAAATTGTCCAAGAATAGACACCATGAACATAAGGATTGTCAGAGCACACACATATTACCTTACACAGAAAGCTATTTGTTGTGCAGATAACACCCTAGGACTCAAATCAATAACAGTAAATAAGCAGAAATCAAATAACAAGCACACATAAAGAACACAAAAATTTACGTGGTTAAGCAAACTGCCTACCTCCACAGAGACGACGGAGAAATTTCACTATAAAAAAAATAGGGAGATACAATAGTGCACAAGAACACTCAAGAAACCCAAATCCCAATTACACCCTAACTCTCTCTCACCCACAAGACAAAAAAGCTTTATTCTTCTTCTTATGCGGCTGCTGCTAGGTTTTAGGAATTCTCTAATTTTCTCTATTCATACAACACAGACCTAATATATATATTTATATATATGTCATAGGTCGGTTGTATTGGACTCCTAATACACACAGGCCCACATCAACAAATCTCCACCTTGGCTTGAATTGATCAAGCTACACGAGCAAACTCCTCCATCACCTCCACCTTAGCCCTTAAGGGCTCACACAGCTGCAAACATCAACCAAGTCCAAGTAGCCCTTGAACTTGTCTGTTGGAACTAGCTTTGTCAACATACTAGAGGATTCCCAAGTCTTATTCTTCTGTAGTGACCCCATCTCTTCTACATCCCTGTAAGACAATGGATCTCCACTGCTAGTTATGAGAGCAAAGCTAACCATGTCTTCAAAGCCCTATCTCTGTGGTGCTTTGTGAACCTGCTTCTCTCTACCTTTAGCAATTGAATAAGACTCTTCTTGTTGCTGCTGTGGATCAATCTCAGCATCACTCTTATCACTGGGTGAACTATTCTCATCAAACTCCACCTCAACTGTTAATTTCTCCTGTGGACTATCATCACATGTCTCTGCTTCATTCTGTTTCAACATAAAGGCTTCATCAAATATGACATCTTTGCTGATCACCGTTTTCTTTGAGATTGGATCCCAAAACTTATAGCCTTTAATACCTTTTTCAAAACCAAGAAATACGCATTTTCTTGACTTCGAATCTAATTTAGAACGCTCTCCACTCTACATATGCACATAAACTGGACAACCAAAGATTTTTAGACTCGAATAATCAACTGGTCTACCTGACCAAACCTCTTCTAGAATCTTGGAATCAATAGCTGATGATGGAAATCTGTTAACAATGAAGCTTGCTGTGTTAACTGTCTCTGCCCAGAACACCTTAGGCATCCCTGCATTCAATCTTGTGCATCTGTCTCTTTCTACTAAGGTTCTGTTCATTCTTTTTGCAACCCCATTCTGCTGTGAAATTCCTTTAATTGTGAAGTGATGAGTAATACCTTCCAATTTACAAAATCTTATGAATTCTTTATCTTTATACTCTAGTCCATTATTTGTTCTAAGGTATTTTATTTTCCTGCCAGTCTGATTCTCAACTTGTACTTTCCACTTTTTAAATATGCCAAACACATCAGACTTATACTTCATAAAATAAATCCATACATTTCTAGAGTAATCATCAATGAAACTGATAAAATACTAAGCACCATTATAAAAAGAAACTAATACTGGGCTCCAAACATCTGAATGAATGTAGTCAAGAACACCCTTACTTGTATGAGAGTTTGTCTTAAAACTGACTCTATGCTGCTTCTCATACACACAATACTTGCAAAAGTCTAGCTTGCATGTCTTCACCCCTTTCAATAAATTTCTCTTGTGCAACTCTAACATACCACATTCACTAATATGGCCAAGTCACATATGCCATAATTTTGTGTCATCAGTGCTGGACTCCACCAGAGTGGCGACTGCAACTCTTCCTACAACTGTGTTCTCAGTCAATTTGTAAAGCATGCTTACTTTCTGTCCCTTCATCACCATTAAAGCACCTTTGGTAATCTTCATGATTCCACCATTTGATGAGTATGAAAAACCTAAATCATCCAATACTCCTAAAGAAATTAAATTCTTTCTAAGATCTGGAACATGTCTGACATTACTAAGAACTCTCACAATTCCATCAAACATCTTGATCTTCACGGTACCAATCCCAATAACCGGGCATGTAGCATCATTACCCATTTGGACCATACCACTGTTGTAAGGCTTATATGTGTCAAACCAATCTTTCTTTGGAGTCATATGATATGAGCATGTTGAATCTAAAACCCAAGATTCCAATAGAATATTGTTACCTGACGAGATGAAACTAAAAGTAAATCTGCACCAACTTCACTATCATCTGATGTTTCTTCAGCAACACTAGCTGATTCTAGGGGATTCTTTCCATTCTTCTTCTCTTCTAAATGCTCTTTCAACTATTTACACTGATTCTTGTAGTGCCCTTTATTGTGACAATAAAAGCACTCTACATCTTTCTTTGCACGTGATTTAGACTGTGATCTGTTCTTGTTGGAGTTTCGTCCTCTTGACCTGCTTCTACCCCTATTGCTTGACTCGGACTTTACAATAAGTCCATCAGCCTAAGAACCATCACCATCTTGCTTCATCTTTATGTGTGACGAGAGAGCACTAGTCACCTCCTCGAGTACTATAGTCTTTTTCCTGTGCATCAATGTAGTCACAAGTGATCAAAAGAAGTAGGAAGCGACGCTAATAAGAGTAACGCTTTATCTTCGTCCTCGTAATTCACCCAAAAACTTGACAATTGGGTGTTCAACATGTATGACGTGTTGAGATGCTCCAATAGATTTGAACCTTTCTTCATATGCAAACTATACAATTGCTTCTTCCCGTACAACTTGTTCGTCAAATTCTTTCTCATATAAAGACCTTCTAGTTTTTCCCAAACCTCCTTTGCGGTCTTTACTTTTAGGATGTTGTGAATGACCTCATCACCTAGGTTGAGACAAATAGCGCTAGCTGCTTTCTCATCCATCTCTACCCATTCTACATCCTTCATCGTTTCCAGTTTCTTCTCCTTCCTAAGCAAAACTTTGTGAACTCCTTGTTGAATTAGGAGATCCTTCATCCGCCTTTGCCAAAGTGAAAAATTTTCCTTACCACAAAACTTCTCTACATCATACACAAAGAACACAAGAATTTACGTGGTTTGACAAACTGCCTACCTCCACGAAGACAACAAAGAAATTTTACTATAAAAAAATAGGGAGATACAATAGTGCACAAGAACACTCTCAAGAAACTCAAATCTCAATTACACCCTAACTCTCTCTCACCCATAAAACAAGAAAACTCTATTCTTCTTCTTATGCAGCTGCTACTAGGTTTTAGGAATTCTCTAATTTTCTCTATTCGTACAACACAAACCTAATATATATATATATATATATATATATGTCATAGGTCGGTTGTATTGGACTCCTAATACAACAAGTATTTGGTAATTGACTTGGGCTTGTGGCAATTCAAGCCACACACGGGCCCGCATCAACACTACTTAACTCAACTAAGCATCAGTGCCAAATGTTGTTGGCTACACATAATATATTTTTCGTTTTAATCCACACATACTACTTATGAAACATTAAGAATGGAAAGTTGAACAATCTAAAGAACACGACGTTTTCTTTTCCTTCTTTTGTGAGAGAAATTAAAGAGCACAAAGTCTCTAACAGGCTTTACCACATAATAGCAACATATACCAAAAGAGTAACATATTTTCCTATCTGAGATTTCAAATATGGATTATTAATTAGAAAACACCATCCACTGGATCTTGATGATTCATTAGGGAATTTTTAATGAAGAGAAGAATTGGTAAATATAAGCAAAATGGGTGACATGGAATCAAAATTATCATTGTGAAAGTTGGACAGGACCGCTATTACTTCATTGGGCCTATCATGCATCAAAGCACTCAAAACTATACCCCAAGAAAATATCCCTTCTATTTTCAGAGGAACTAATTTAAAATCTGATATGTTTGCAGTTGATCTCTTCTTTGCTGCCAATTACATTAACAGATAGAAATATTCACATGGGCAAGTAATGCAATATGAAGGGACTCCCTTTTTTTTTTTGTGGGGGGGGGGGGGAATAAGTGAAATATAAAGGGATGCCTTAAAAGTGTATTGAATGTCACAACAAAAATGAATGGTTGCACTGTGCTTTACACAGCATTAGAAGTCAACTGCCCATTGCTATGAATAAAACAATTATTAAAATGGCAGCATTTACATAAGACAACCTACAATTAATCCTAAACCATCACCTGTATTAATGGATTGCACTCTCATCTATGCGCCATTCTTGATTATGACTTACAAGATTACACCTTCCGATGCAATGCAAAACACAAATTGGACCCATTCATTTTCCATGAGATACCCAAGCCACCCCAAAAGCTTTGAATTCAATTGCGAAGCACAAAGAACAAAACTGTGAAGCTTCTATGCGAAGTCACACTGGCTAACCAAGAAAAATATTTTAAAACTTTTTTGCATCACACAAAGTCACAAACTGCAACTTTATCAGTCTAGTCATGACAATAGCATATCAAACAATAAAAAAAAAAAAAAACACTAAATTTACGAATCTTGTTCCTCAAAATTTAAAGTTGTAAGGATGAATCTCATTGTGAATAACATAACTTCATACCTCATGCTCCCATCTAAAGTTAAAAAAGAAATAATAAAATAAAATAACAAAAATTAAAACCAAGATTTGTCTTGTCAGGAAATGTGATCTTTCTTTTCCTTTTCTTATTCTAAATAAGAAAATTCTACAATAACTAAAAAAAAAATCAAATAATTTCATACAGACAGCAAGCAACTAAACACAACCCATTAACAAAGACTCTAGAAAGTAGAAAGAACTTCATAACCAATTGTTTGGTTCCCAAGAAAAAAAAAAGAAAAAAAAAAAAAAGAAAAGAAAAAAAAAGATCTTTTACTTTCTTTTCCCAAGCTTTTATAATTATATAAGCAACCAAACACAGGCACACATTGAACAGAACAGTCAAGAGAGAAAGAATGTACCAGCTCAGTGAAAAATGGGTTTTGGGTTGGAAATATTATGGAAAGTTCTGTTCTGGACTGTATGTTTCTTTGTTTTTCAGAGCAAAAGCGAAGCAATGAAGGAGAAGAACTCAATGGCTGCCTTTACTTTCTTTCTCTCTTTGTTTCTTGGGTTTAAGTTGTTTTTGGTAATGATTATGAATATGGAAGAACAGGTTTTGGTTTTTTGTTTACGAGTTGTGCGAGTGTGCAAGTGCAACACTGTCACTTGCGAAAAGTTTAAGCGGTTAGCGGCGTGAACTGTGAAGTCTGGTAAAGAATGAGAAAGTAATTAGAAAGTGAACGAAAGTGACATTTCCTTCACAGTATTTTTCCAATTTTATGGTATAAAAAAACTTAAGGTTTATAACATAAATTAAAACTTAAAAATTTTCATAAATATAAAAAGGAAATTGCCAAAATTTAATTATTACAAATTTTACAACAAACTGTTATAATGTTACCATGAATATGATAAATATACTTTAATAACATAATAAATTAATATTTGAATTTATTTTTTGATAGGTTACCGTTGTTACATATCAATTTGTAAAATTTATATAATAAAATTGAACAAAGACTGGCAAAACTTTCTATCAAAATTTCAATTTTGCACAAGTGAGCCTTGATTTTTAATCGAGCGAGCTATTCAGTCTTGCACAATTTTATTTTATTATATATATATATATATATATATTTTACTTTTGGTAAAATATTACTCCATATATATTTTAAGAATCATTCTGTCTTGCACAATGAAGAATAGTTTCACTCTTAATTAAATCCATTTTGCACCTATTTATAAATTCAAATCGAGTAACCCAAATCATTGGCAGAGTTAGGATTTGACTCTACCGGTAAAAGTAATATGCAAATATGTGCATATGCATGTGAATATAATATGGTATTTGAGACAAATATGAAATATTTAAAAAATTTATGTGTATATTAAGTGATATTTTAATGTGAGAAAACCCACAAAAAATATAACATATTCGTTATTTTTTATTTGTTATTAAATTAATGTATCTTAATTAAACCATTTTGCACCTATTTATAAATTCAAATCAGGTAACCCAAATCATTGGCAGAGTTAGAATTTGACTCTACTGTAAAAGTAATTTATAAATATGTGCATGTGCATGTGAATATAATATCGTATTTGAGACAAATATGAAATATTTAAAATTATTTATGTGTATATTAAGTGATATTTTAATGTGAGAAAACCCACAAAAAAGATAACATATTCATTATTTTTTATTTGTTATTAAATTAATGTATCTTAATAAAACCCATTTTGCATCTATTTATAAATTCAAATCGAGTAACCCAAATCATTGGCAGAGTTAGGATTTGACTCTACTGATAAAAGTAATTTACAAATATGTACATGTGCATGTGAATATAATATGGTATTTGAGACAAATATGAAATATTTAAAATTAATTATGTGTATATTAAGTGATATTATAATGTAAGAAAACTCACAAAAAGGATAAAATATTCATTATTTTTTATTTGTTATTAAATTAATGTATCTTATTAATTGTTATGAATTGTGCATTTCCCGTTAAATTTAATTAATGATATTCACTATTATGTGCACGGAGGAACATTATTCTCCAAATATTGAATAATTACTCTTTGAGAAATTCTTTCTTTTTGGCACATTCATTAAAATATTGAACTAATTACATAATTTCCTATACAATTGAGAGATTTTTTTTTTAAAAGATAATTTTAACCAATGACATTCAATCATGATGATAAAGAGCTATCTTTAGAGACTTTTATCATTAGACCAAGATGATAATGATGACTCTTTATCATCAGACTAAGATATCAATTAGTTTTTTTTTTGTTTATGTATGTGGAGATTAAACTCCAGATTTCTTATTCAACTATCAGAGACTTTAACCCTTTTTTTTTTTTTTTTTTTTTTTTTTTTTTTTATAATGGAAATTTTACCAATTGAGATAACTGGAAATTTTTGATACATCATATACTATAACTAGCCTCTGAACACGCATCTTTTTATTTTTTGGGTAAAAGTTTAAGCTGTAGAAGTTATTAAGACTTAGAATCCGTATCATGATTGCCCCAAATAATTATCTTATCTTTATAATAAGCAGCTACACTCTCATTAATCATTAAATTAAATTACTTTATTCTATTAATGATTATAATAGTTTAATTTAGATAAAATTCATTACTTAAGTTTCAAGAAATTAAAAATTCCACTCCAACTAAATTTTAATTGTCTTATTAATTATTGAGACAGTTTAATTTAGTTAAAACTATATTATATGAGATAATTATCTAATTTCAAAAAAATTATAATCCTACCCAGACTAAAAATTTATTTTTACAAATTTCAAGAACTCTAAAATACAATTTAATATTTATTTTGATTACATTAATCATCAATCATAATATTTGCAAATATATAATTTTTCATTTCACATAATTTTTTAATTCATACTATTATTTCACATCTATACAAAACAAACATTCTTATTATCAAATTAAAAAAAAAATTTATTATCAGAACACTATACACATACTAAAAATGAAAAATATATTTTCTACGACCACATAATTTTCTATAACTCAATCAAGTGGTTTTTTTTAGGTGAATGGTGAACTAACATTTTCATGTGGGTTAATTATTTTTCTTTACAATTTATAATGGACCACTTTAGAGTTGTAACAAAAATTATGACATTAGATGTGTTTCTAAACATCTTTGATTGAAATATATTTTTAAAGGCCCTACATGAGTATTGTATTATTATTTTAATAAAAAAATCTTAAAAATTCAAAAAAATATAAATCTTCAAGAAGGAAAAAAAAAAAAAAATTATCTATTCAATTTCGTAAAAAAATTAACCATGAATGCTTCACAATTTTTAGCATCCTGCAAACTCAATCTCAGAGTTAAAATTTAACCCTAGTTAAGCATTTAGATTCAACACTACATAAAATAAACTTCATTAGGGTTAACCAAAAAAAAAATATTAAACCAAACCCATACTTACTTTATTTTTCTATTTATTGTTATTATTATTAATAATATTATTTATTAAAAAACAAAAAAAAAGTTATTTGGGCATTTGAGAATTCCTTTCACTCTCCCATGTTCTCAACCGGTTTTGACAAATGGGTGACTCTGCATGGTTGATGGTCTTCTCAGATTCCAAATTTCTTCAAGACAGGTACTTTCTCCAAATGGGTATTTACTAAACTCTCTGTTTTTCCATTTTTGCCTCAAAGAACACATCTTTTTTGGCTTTTAAATTTGTGTGTACTGTCTGAGAATATCACAGAATCTAGGGTTTTCAGTTTTTTTGAAAAGCATTCAATGATTGGAATTCAAATTGTGTAACTGAAATTTGACCGTTAAGAGTATTCTGAATCCTCTGCTCCTGTAGATCCATGGCCAACATTTTTTTGTTCAATTTTGGAAAAAAAAAAGTTTGAGTCTTTGAAGTTGGTGAATTGAGTCTTTGAAATGCTTTTTAGCTTTGTTTCTTTACTCTTCGGTTTTGTGTGGTTTTGGGGAGTACGTTGAAAAGGGTGTGTGGGAAAGTAAAATGGTGAAGAGAAAAAAGTGAGATTTGATTTGGTACATTTTGTGGGCATTTTGCATGGTTGCTATAATTCTGTATAAAATAATTGTTTACTTGTTTTTTGATATGATTCTCAGTCTTATCTGGGTTTTTTATTTTGTTGTAATTTCAAAAACTTTTTGGAGTTGAGGATTGAGTATTGAGTTTATAGGACTAGGGTAGTGATCTGATTTATTAATCTTTATTTTCTGACTGGATTTGTGATCCAATTCTAAATGTAACAAAGATTGAGAAAAATCCTGCAATGATGATAGATTTGTGTATGTGCCTATAAAACTAAAAGGGTCGTTTTGTGCATTTGTATGAATGAATTAATTTTTTCATCTTTTCTCATAATTTAGATTGAATTTTGGGTTACTGTTGCCATTTTAAGTTTTGATGTGTTGGAGATTGGATATTTTGGTTTTTTTTTTTTTTTTTGATAAGTAAAAATAATGAGTAAAGTGAAAAGAGGTCCCACTTGGAGTCGAATCCAGGTCGCTGGATTCAAAGTCCAGATTGCTAACCACTACACCATGGAACCTTTCTTCGACTGGATATTTTAGTCTATTGGACTGTTGTGATCTTTAGTGTATTTTGTGCAACGACACTCCCAAGATTTAAACTAATCACAGTGAATACAAAAACAAATCAACAAGCACATACATAGAGAGCACAATAATTTATGTGGTTTGGCAAGTTGCCTACATCCATAGATGGCAATGAGGAGAAAGTTTCACTAAGAAAATAGGAGATTACAAAGGCTCTTCAAAACTAAAGTTTGGCCTGGTATAAATAGATGATTAGAGTTGGCATTAGGGACTTCTACAAGTGAAAATAAATCAGCATTGTTGGGGAATCCTTATACAAATAGAATTGTAAAGCCTACTGCTGTAGCTGATTTTTTAGTTTCTATTTCTTTTAGCTCTTGATCTTCTTGTATTTGTTTCATTGTTCAAAGTGTTCACCATCGTGAACATGATGTTCAATTTTTCAATAAAAGTCTTATTACCTATCAAAAAAAAAGTAAAGCCTAACTGAATTCAAGGGCATGCTCACGTCAACAATGAGTTATCAGATTATCTTCTATAAAAGACATTGTGGAGGTGGATGATATAAGGTACTATTAGCAGAAAGTGAGTGTTTAAAATTTGATGCAGATTATTAACACTTGGTCATATGGTTCATGGCTATTGTTAAGCGCATGAAACTTGGATTTCCAAAGACAGAGTTTATTTTCATTTGTTCTTTCCCCCTTGTTAGCACTTGTCCAGGGGAGATTTTTAGTGTTCATTTTGTTTTTCCTTTTTAGATGAGATTTCAGACTTGGCAAAGAAGAATCCTGCCAAGATTAGAAACACCTAAAAGTCGACGGTGTAAATACTTTTTGAAAAGGCTAGTAGAAAACATTTCCTGTGGAATAGTATTTGGAGTGGCAAAGTGCCTAAGAATGTGGCCTTTTTTGTGAGGATGGTTGCTCTGGATAGACATGGACTATACACAAACTTATTAAGTGGAATATAGTTCTGATCAATTGCTGTTTTATGTACAAGGTTAGTGGTGAATTTGCAGACCATCTCTTGCTTTTGCTCAGTTGCTCGTGATTTGTGGTCCTTTTTTGTGTGACTTTTGGGGTGCATTGGGTATGCGAAAAGGATGATAGATGTCTAGTCTTGCTGGAAAGGGTTATATGGGTGGCATTATGTGGAATGTGGCTCATCATTGTCTTCTATGGGTGATTTTGAGGGAGTAGAACAACCAAACTTTCAAAGGAGTTGAGAGATCTATCATTGAGATCAATTCTATCTTCAAGTGTCTTTTATATGAATGTTGTTCTATGCTTGGGGGTATCTTGTAACTCATTTAGCTCAAAGCTCACCATTTGAGCTTTCCTTTCTTTGTTACTTATAAAAATGGAATGGAGATGGGCTGTTAAGAAGAAACATACTCATAAAGTGAGTGTAGTTGAGATGAGAATGTTAAGATGGATGAGTGGAAATACAAGGAAAGATAGGATTTGAAATGAGGAAATCCGCTTAAAGATTGGGGTAGCCCCTATTGATGAAAAGATGAGGGAGATTCGCTTGAGATGGTTTAGTCATGTTAGAGTGACTAATGCACGGGTAAGAAAGAGTAAGTTGATCCAAGTTGAGAAAACAAGAAGGGAGATTAAAAATAACATTAGTAGAATTAATAAAAAAATGACATGTCAATTAAAGAAGTAACGGAGTGTATGACTTCAAATAGAATAGAATGGAGGAAAAGAATACATTCCTTAGTTAATCTATTGAGGATCTATAGCTGACCTCAAAATTTTGGGCCTAAGGCTTTTGTTGTTGTTGTTGTACTTATAAAAACAGGGTACAAATGTCATGAAATGCTACTTTATTTTTTCATTTTTACAAAAAAGGGGGTTCTCTTTGCCCCTTATATTATTTATTTGTAGCAATGATTACCAAATTTTTTAGATTTGTGATTTTTTCATTTCTATTTTTGTGGGGATTGATAGGTGTGATATTTGCATGATTTTTTTTTTCTTGAAGTCCCCTTTGGTAAGTTATCATACATAAGGCACTTACCTTCAATTTACTATAAGTAATTTGAAAATACAAGCAGTATGGTCGAGATATGAAACATGGTCATTTTTTTATAACTTGGTTCAATTATACATATAGATGGGAAGACTGAGGAGGATGTTTCTTATAGAACTAAGGGAAGGTGGATGAAATTGGGAGGTGCATTTGGGTTCTAGTTATCACAGGATCGATGTGAAACTAAAGGGAAAAAATTTATGGAATTCTCATAAGGCCATCTATGTTTTATGGGTCAGACCGTTTGACAATCAAGAAGCAACATGCCCTTAAAATGACTGTAGTGAGATGAATTTGTGGGGTTGGCATCATTGAGGATAAAATGAAGGGAGACTATTGAGATGGTTTGGACGGACATGTACAACGGAGGCCTACAAATAGTCCCATAAGAAAGAATGATCATATTAAAGTTCAACGAGCAAAAAGAGTAAAAGGGAGGCAAAATATGATGTGGATTGGGGGTAATTGGGGACATGACCATAGATATAGCTGAGTGGTTAAGGGATCCAAGATTCCAAATAGCTGACCTTAATTAGTTGTGGCTACTGTTTAGTTGAGTTGAGTTGAAAATGCTTAGTATACAAGAGAGATTTGATGCATGCACTAGGCAGCATCCCTTCGATGTCTTATATAGATTTTATTGGATTTCCTTGTGATTTGCATTCTTTGAATTGGGCCTGTTCACATCTATATATGTGCCATTCCCTTTCGCCTTTTCTAATTATATATTTTTTACTTATTAAAAAAAACAAGGAGAGAGATTGACCTTGCTGTATCCTGGTCCAACTTTCCAGGATGGGCTGTATTAGATTTATTGCATTAAGGATTTATGTGTGGGTGAGTTTACAATTGTAAACACATTGTTCTTTTCTTATCAATAAAATTCTTATTACCTATAAAAAAAAAAAAAAAAAAAGGATTTATGTGTGGGTGAGTGAAACAAAATTTAGGAGTATCATATTATGATTTATTTGCAACATTAGAGTACGTCCTGTAAAAGAAAATATCATGACATTTACAACTAATTTATTGTTCCTAGACTATGAAATAATTTTAGGAGTCCTGTATTCTAACCATTTGCTAATATTAGCATTTAGCATCTTGAACAAACAAGGATATTTGCTGTCTCAATTGGCAGTGCTTTTTGAACTGTCAGGTCCTGATGGATTGTTATTCTAGTGGCATTCTTTTCTTTATATTTTGTTGTAAAAAAAGATGACTGCTTCTGTACTTTCACACATGAATGAATTTATGTTTTCCCTATGTTTTTTTACTTGAAAACACCTATGACAATGTCCACATGTCCAGAACCTGGGGAGCTGGCTGTGTTAGTCAAATTACAACTTTCATGAATGATTGACATTCACTACTAAGTATTGTAAATAATATCATTGGCCTCCCTTGGTTGGTACCAGATTCTCACTTTTGTAAAATTCAAATGATGGCAGAGAGTATCTAGGTTCATAAGATGGATATTACATGACAAAGTTACTCTTTGACTACTGAAAGAAACAAGTACGTAAAGAAAAATAGAAGAGAGAGGGGGAGAAGGGGGGGGTGGGGGTGGGGTGGGGAACAAAGCTACTCAAATCTATCAAATGAAACTTATCTGCATCTCTCTCTTTGATATGCTTCCCTGTCACAGACTGTAATGTGTAAGGCATATAAAATTTGAATTCAGTTACTTTATGATTTTGGGAACTAATTATTATTTTTTATATGCTCTCTCTCTCTCCCTCCCTCCTTCCCTCCATGTATGTTATCAACTGGCTGCCTTTTTTTTTTTCATCATTAGATGTCATTAAACCCCAAGGTATTTTGTTAAAAAGGGTTGATACTGCAGAAGAGTTCAATTAAGTCAATGGCATGTCATGGGCTTCAACACCCCGCCCCCCCCATTTCTTTTTGGACAATAATAGAAATTGCTGATAAGAAGTTTAACCAATAAACACTTATCCCCCCAATGAGAAAAACCTAACCAATAAACTGCTATGGTCTTGAACCCAAGTTCACCTTGAGGAAGGATATAGAGGTCTAATAAGAAGTGCTTAATTCTGTCAAGAAGTCAAAGGGAAAATTGTCATTGAGGAAGGATAGTGTGGTTTGTGGCTTACTCAAAATTTTCATTTAAATATTTGAATTTTACTAACTTGTATCACTACATCATCTACTTGAATGAGAAGAATATTTGTACTTATCTCCCTGCTCAAAATAGTAAAGCTTTTCTTGGGATTCAAAACATTAAATTTCATGGACCTCAAAGTCTAATTAAAAATAATGAGATCTGTATCCGATTGTTCTTTTCGAAAGTATTTCAAATGCTGCGTTCAAATACTGTTGGTCAAGAGTTAATATGAATATCTTGTTTTCTTACCTATCCAAAAAAAAAAAAAATGGATATCTTGGTTTCTTTATTAAATATTACAATGCTATACTTTTTATTTCTTTTTTTTGGTCAGGTTTATATCTATGAAGATACTATCTTAAGCAAAAGAGTGCCAGGTTTTAGAATTTGATACTTGTGGTTGTTGGTTATATAGTTGCTAGCTGAAGAAGAAAGTGTTATGGAGTGCAATAAAGATGAGGCAGTCAGGTCTAAAGAAATTGCTGAGAGGAAGTTGACAGAAAAAAATTATTCGGGTGCAAAGAAATTTGCTTTGAAGGCCCAAAATTTGTATCCTGGGCTTGATGGGCTCCCCCAAATGTTGACCACACTTGATGTTTATATCGCTGCCGAAAATAAAATAAGTGGGGAAGTGGATTGGTATGGTGTACTTGGTGTAAATCCCATGGCTGACGAAGAGACTGTGAGGAAACAATATAGGAAGCTAGCTCTTGTTCTTCATCCTGATAAAAACAAGTGCTTAGGTGCAGAAGGCGCATTTAAGTTGGTTTCTGAGGCCTGGAGTTTGTTATCTGATAGGGTTCAGAGACTAGCATATAACCAGAAGAGGAATTTGAAAGGATCCCAGCAGCAGAAAGTTTCACACCGGAGTGGTCCATCAGTGCCACCCAGAGCGAATGGCTTTCATAATGTTGCTTCAACTACAAGGAATCCCCATAGCAATACTCGGGTTGGTCCCACCTCCGTTCCGCCTCCTTCACAGGTCAAAGCAGATACTTTCTGGACTGTTTGCAATCGATGCAAGACGCATTATGAGTATCTCAGGATGTATTTAAATCACACTCTGCTTTGTCCTAATTGCCATCAGGCCTTTATGGCTTTAGAGAAGCCTCCACCTCCAAATGTTTTCAAGTCTTCCAATTGCTCTTCTCGCCAACAGCATCAGAATTCAAGACATCGTGCTGCAAGTAATGACCCTTATAGCACTGCAAGAAATTCCTCAGTTGCTCAGAATTCAGGACCTGGGGGTTCTGCAGGTATCAATTCATTCAATAACACAAATTACACCTGGAGACCTTTCCCCACTGCACCTAATTTTGGTTGCACTGTTACATCAGCTTCTGCAGCTGCTCAAGCTGCATCTGTGGTTCAGCAGGCTAGTGAGAAAGTGAAGAGAGAACGTGAGGAAGCACAGTCGGCCACTACTGAATGGGGGAGGAGTCATATGTATCAGGGAATGGGTAATTCCTTGAAGAAGAGAAAACCAGATGATAATTGTATTGATGGTCATGGAGGTCACATGGGAAATGGACGAGCTGTCTTGGGAGGTGTATCTGAACCAGCAAAGGGTAATTTTGGAACAGAAAGGACTATTTCTGGTATGTTTAATAAGGCTAACAGTGTGAGAGAATTATCAATAGTTGAAATAAAACACATGCTGATGGGGAAGGCTCAGATTGAAATCTGCAAGAAACTTAAAGAATGGAGCTCACTAACTGAAGCAAAGGCTGCGAACAAAGAGAAACAGAAGGTGAAAGACAAAGAGACTAAGAAACAACCGGGTGTGGTGAATGGTGACACACATGATTTGCACAAGGATCGTGAGTCAGATGTTACCAATAATAGATGGCAAAAAAAGAAGTCTCTGTCTAACAATACAGACAATAATACAGTTCAAGGGGCTGTTGCACCAATGACAATCAATGTTCCAGATCCTGATTTTCACAATTTTGACCTGGACAGAGCTGAAAGATCCTTTGGGGATGACCAGGTCTGGGCTGCGTATGATAATGATGATGGTATGCCTCGTTACTATGCTCGAGTTCACAAGGTGATCTCTTTAAAGCCATTTAAGATGCGGATCAGTTGGCTTAACTCAAGAAGCAACCGTGAATTGGGCCCACTAGACTGGATAGGTTCCGGTTTTTCTAAAACTTGTGGGGATTTCAGGATTGGCAAACAGGAAACTACTGAAACATTAAATTCTTTCTCTCACAAGGTTGCATGGACAAAAGGCACTCGTGGGGTCATATGCATATATCCTAGAAAGGGGGAAGTCTGGGCTCTTTATAGAAACTGGTCCCCGGATTGGAATGAGCATACGTCAGATGATGTGATACACAAATATGACATGGTGGAAGTGCTTGATGACTTTAATGTGGAACAAGGTGTGTCTGTTGTCCCCCTTATCAAGGTTGCTGGTTTCAGGACAGTGTTTAATAAGCACATGGACCCCAAGGAAGTTAGGAGGATTTCCAAAGAAGAAATGTTTCGCTTTTCTCATCAGGTCCCTAATTACTTGCTTACGGGCCAAGAAGCTCATAACGCTCCGAAGGGTTGTAGGGAGTTGGATCCTGCAGCTACCCCTTTGGAACTCCTCCAGGTTATGACAGAAGCTAATGAGGAGCCTGCAAAGGAGAATTGTGGAAAACTCGAGGAAAAAATATTACAGAGTACACCGATAATAGATTTAGATGAGATGGTGGAGATTGCTTCAACAGATAAACAAGAAGAGATGGTAGTAAAAGATGGTGAGCAAACCAAACATGATGATAGATAGTGGTGCTGGCTGGGTAGTCAAGGAAGCTGATGCGTAACTGATGCTTGAGAAAGCTAAGATTTAGGATGTGGATAGTGCTGGATACACCCCTTTTAGGTGAGTTTTTTTTTTAATATTTTGTAAACCTGTTGGAAATTGCAGAAATTGCTTCTTTGGCTATTGATGGATCTGAAATGGTCCAGATTTTTTTTTTGTTTTGGTTTTTGTTAGCTGCATAATACTGTGGCAGTTAAATTTCATATAAAGCTCATGCATGACCATACTGAATACCAACATCAGATCTTTTCTGCAAGCCAAAGATAGTTTAGTGGACAATGGTGCAGAGTTCTTGGGCATTTCATGAGCCAAAGGTGGGTGCTTCCCTCCAGTTTAGTATACTTTTTTTTTAATGTTACTTCATTTAATCACTTTTTATTATATTAATATTTTGAAAATACCATTGTTGGATTACATATGTTCTTACATACGTACCAAATTTCATGTCAATTAGATGTCATTTACCTTTTGATCTATAAAGTCATGTTTTGTACATAATTTTAAAGTCAAAAGCTTAAAAACCTAAAAATTTATAGATGACATAATTATTAATCTTTTATCATCTTGATATTTTGCATGCATATGTAGTATAAGAAGTTAATGAATTCTAATGGTGAATTTGTTAAAAAATGCATTTAATAACTTAAATTCAAACTTTTATGCAGTGTGTGATAGATCATAGAGAGCTGAATTTCTGTTGCAACTTGGCAAGTTCTTGTACCATGAAACCAGATTTGATCAATATCTTGTTTTTCGAAAGCCTATTGAATGGGTTGAATAATATATGAGAAATGCTATGTCTATAATATTTTTACAACACTTATAATAAATTATAGGTAGTAAGTTGTTATTGATTCTAATTTGAATCCACTATTTAAATTACTTTTTTACTTACTAATCACAGTCAATAACAATCTACCACTTAGGATTTGTCATGGAAGTGTTGTGAAATATTGTGGACGTTGCATTTTTCATAATATATAGACATAAAAACAGGGAGATCATAATATATAGATTTAAAAATGGGAAGGAAACTACCGCATATCTTTGGTGTGATACTTACTCTATAAGTATAAGTGTTTGTGGGATATGAGGGGCAAAAGCCAGTGTTAAAGTCTCTAAGAGAGAGCTTTACAAATATACATTTAGATTAGGCTAAAGTAAAATATTTATTTTGTATTAAAAAAAGAAAAAACAGAAAAAAAAGAAAAGAAAAAAAAGGAGGAATTAAAAAAAGGAAAAGACGATTCCTAGTTTAGGAACAGCCTTTATTTACTTATTGGGCCAGGCCCTCTGCCGACATATGTGAGGCCTTACACTTGTCACGTTGGTGTACCTTGCAGCAACTGTTTGGATCAATATCTTAATTTTATGTTCAACTGTCAAAGGTGTTAGAAAAATGGCCGTGATTGAAGGGGTTTATTTATTTTCATATTTTTTATATTTAAAGTATATATAATTTTTGGGGTGTGCCGACCAGTTTAGCCAGAGTTCATTGGTGGCTGTAATTGAAAAGTTTATGGTCGGTTTGTACTTTGTACAATTAAAAAGTGGGAGAAATAAAAAGGAACAAGAAAAATGATTGTGAGGTCGTATTTCAATACTTTTCTTTTCCCTCTTTCCTCCCCCATAATAAGGTATTTTGTGTTTTGTCTATGCAGATTCTCTTACAATATATATGGTCTATATTGGGCTCATATATTTGAGAGAACTTTATATATATATATATATATATGTATGTATGTATGTATGTATGTATTAGATGTATGAGATAATAATTGATCTTTAAAAAATAATCTTGAAAGGATTGTTGAATAGGAGAATGAACTGACTTTTGCCTAATATATATATATATTTTTTTATAGATGACCTTTTCTTTGGTTTTGGGGACTATTGGATTTGGTCAAGGCACTCTTGTTCATCATGCGCTTATAGTGTTGTTGTTGTTGTTGTTTTTGTTTTTGTTTTTTGTTTTTGTTTTTTGTTTTTTGTTTTTTTTCTCTCACCCTTCAATATACAATATTTTTAAGACCACCACAGAAAGGGAGAGAGGCAAGGAAGGAATCAAAATTTCATCTTTGGGGTGTAAAGTACGAAAAAAAATTCCTTAAAAACAATAAATATACTAAGATTCAAGATTGAATTAATAAATAAAAAATAAAAGTAACGTAGACTTTGTATTGAAATTAAATAAACAAAAGACTACTAATTATATTTTTTAAAAACATGAACAAAAGAAAAAGACACAAAAATAATTACTTATAAATGCATTTCAACTCAATAATCTATCAAACTAAAATTAAGATTTAAGACTAAATTAATAAATAGAAATTAAGATGTAGGGCCTCATTATATATATGAGGTTTTGGGTCCAAAACCTTTACCCAATATTTTGGGATCACCCTCAAGAGTATGTTTGGTTGGGGTGAAAACAAGAAGGATAGAAAATAGGAAGAAGAAAATAGGGTGAAAAATGACATTTTTCACTATTTGGTTGAAAGGGGGAGAGGGAGAGAAAAGTGGTGGGGCTCACAAGTTTTCTCTCCTCCTCTTTCAAAATATAATCTCTCCAAATTGGAGAGAAAATTAGAGTGAAACGTAGAAAAAATATTTAGACAAAACTGCCCTCACCTCTTTTTTACTTTTCCTTTGTAATGTTGGCTTTTTGTTTTTGTTTTTGTTTTTGTTTTTCTTTCTTTTTTCTTTCTTTGGTTTTGTCAGGTGGTGGGATCTTCTTTTCTTTCTTTTTTTTTAATTTTTTTTTAAGAAAACACTTTTGGGTGATTTCTTATGCTATTTTTTGAAATGTCCACTTTCATCTATACACAATTTTAAAAAAAGTATAATGTATTACTTTTTATTTTATTTAAGAGGGACATGATGGTAAATTTATATAAACTTTATTTTCAACCAAACCAATAAGTTTTCTATCCCTCCATTTTTCCACTCTCTCAACTTTGTTTTCAAACCCGGACGAACTGGGAGGTCCGACTGGGAACCGGGATGAAAACCGGTTTTTTAAGCATAGAGAATCGGAATTATTGTCAATTCCGTGAACTCCCTTAAACTGGGGTTGGACCCAACGGTTCATGCAGAACCGGTGGCATGAACCGTGTCCAACCTCGGTTCATTTTAAAAATAAAAAATAAAAACAACTTAACACAATTATATTCTACTTAATTAAATTATCCATCTCTTATAAGGAATAAAAAAAAAATTATAATTAAGATCCTTCAAAGATATTCAACTTTACTTCAAAAATTAATCATAAATTTTAATGTTTTCATGGTTATTATTTTATTTTATTAAATTTCTTATTTAATTATTAAATATATGCTTAAAAATCATTAAATTTCCCTCACATATATAAATATATTAGTCAATTTTGCTAGTTTTATAAATTTAATATCTATATTTAGGTTTTAATTAATTATTAAATTAATTATGACATCATCATAGTTCAACCACGGTTTGACTTCAATAACCTTTAATCTCTTCATTTTACGGTTTAATGAACGGTCTAGATTTCAAAACCATGCCTCTCAACCAAACACAAATGAGGAAAACTAAAAACTTTTCTATCTTTCCACTTTTTCATCATCCCTCTATTTTCTATTCTCTCACTTTTCCATCATTCTAACCAAACGAACCCTAAGAGATTTCTCATTGTAATAATCTGGTGCGTATAGAACTAAGGGAATGTATACAGTTGTACACTCAAAAGAATAGTCAATTATTCGAAGAAGTCTAAATACCTTGTTTGTTTGTTTATTTATTTTTATTTTTTAAATTAACATAAACTCATTACTTACAAAATATAAATAAAAGAAAAAGACATAAAGTAATTATTTTCAATACATTTCAACACAATCACCTATCAAAATGGAATTCTAATTTTTTTTTAAAAAAAAAATCCTGAAAATCATATATGATTGATTTTGTATTAAATTTTGTAATACAAATTCAAAGAGTTTGTCGGAAAATGATCTTCGATTTATTATAAGGCATAGTTTTGAAAATATTTATAGCTAAAAATGTTCGTTTGAAGCTAAAGTAGATTCTATTTGAAGCTAAAGTAGAATCTGGAAGAGTAAGCACAAATATAATTTCTCAATGCACAAGTTGTAAGGCATTTGATTTTTTAGTCCTTAATCCTTATTAACAGATTTTTGTCTCTTTTTATAGCAACATCAAAATCGATTTCTAGTCATCCATGGGGGAGTATCATTTTCCATCCAAGCTGCATCGATTTATTAACGGTATTTAACGTGTGGCAAGTGCATGCATTTGAATGACACAAGTTGTGTTGGAGGTTTTCGATGGTCCCTATGATGTGAAAAAGTAAGTTTGAATGACATGAGTTGCGCATGCGTCCGAGGTTTTCGATAGTGTTTAACACTTGGTTTCACGTAAGAGTTTTATGCAAACCTTAATGGGTGAAAAAAAGGGCTTTGAAAGACAAAAGTTTAGTCGGAGGTTTTTGGTTATTGTCTCTAACATTTGGTTTGACTTAATTAGGGTTTTTTTTATTTTTTTTCCCAGTCCATAAGATGTGAAAGTGTGATTGAATGACACAAGAAACATTAGAAGTTCTTGACAATCTTTGACATTTGTGGCTTGGTGAAGAACTTGCATTCCCCAAAATACCTTAGAAAATCATGGTCTCCCATTATTTTGGCTTATTGTTTTCTTATATAGGAAGTGGTTTTAGAGTTTTTTGCCCACAAATGCATACACAGTGTTTGGCCTAATAGGCAAGTAATTAACCATGAGAGTAGCCCAGTAAAAAAAAGAAAAAAAAGAAGAAGAAGAGAAAACCTTAGCTTTTAGAGCATTCTCATTAAGAATTGTAAAAAATTTAGCATTTAGCATTTCAAAAAATTACTTTATTCATTTTAACATTTCACTTTACAATACACTCAACATCGAATGTTCTATTATTTTACCACTTCATTTAAATATTCTTTTTTATTCATTCTTTATCTTTTCTTTATTCTTTCTTTATGTTTTCAAATAACTACCGTTCATACCATGTTTTCTGTACCCAGCAACTACCATTAAACAAATCATTTTTTTTACAATCTTGCTACAGTGGGTAGCTAGATTGCAAAATTGATAGGATTTACAATTCTTAATGGAATATGCTTTTTACAAATTTGATGTTAAAATTTAGCATTTATAATATTTACAATTCTGAATGAGAATGCTTTAAGAGCCTATTGTACGCATACTATTCTAGACAAAAAGTAGTGTGCTAAGATAAGAGGGGGGGGGGGGGGGGGCCTCCATTCCGTACATGACATTGCTCAATATTATAATGAAATCAAGGCGAGTTGTATCTAAACGTGGAATGATATGTGCTTGACTGTGTATATCTTGAATTTTCCACATTGCTTTTCTGATTTAGTTCTCTTGACGATTCATTTTTGTTTTGGGCTTACTAAGAGTGATAATCCCCTTCCATTTTGAAAATAGATATAATTTCATCATTGTGGTTGTGGTTCTATGTCCTTAGTCGTTACAAAATGAGATGTCTATGTAGAAATATTAAAGATAAATAATAATATTATGGCACAGAAAATTATGTTTGCTCATGCAATTGAGAAAGATGCTCATTCCATTTAAGAAAGTTTAAACTTATAAATTTTTATTAACCTTCAGGTTATTCTTTTAGCAGCAATGTTCCTTTTTAAACTAGAAATTTGCTCATTGCAAATATGGGACTTAATCAAGACCACTTCACTTCAAAGGTCACATATCTTGGCTCTTACCTATCACATCCGGGAGAGTTAGTAAACAAGCATATTCACAAAGGTGATGTAGAGGGTTCAAAATCCATCACAAACTACTTGGATCTTTGACTAGAAAATTGAAAATTCTGGTGGGGTTTTAAAGAATCTAACAAAAATCATTAATTAGTGGAGCTTGAGAGCTTGAAATTATCTCAATTTTTCAAACCAAAATCATGTGGTGGATATTGGGTCTGAGGAAAGCAAGGGTGATGATGTAAATAAGAAAAATTCTAGACCACAAAATGTTTTACAACTTTTTGCTATAACTATGACGTGATTGAATGTAATTGGTGAAAAAAAAATAGTAAAATCATGTATAAATAATGGTTAACCACTTATAATTTGTCATGTCAAAATTATAACAAAAAAATTATAAAATAATTTGTAATACTAGACTATAATGTAAATAAATAAAGCCATGCGCGGTTGCTAAATTGTCTAGCTAGGCACTTGGCAGGTAGCAATGTTAAGATTATTTTCTGCATGCTCTCTTCTTTTCCCGTCACTTTTTTGATTACGGTTTCCTTGCACTTGCTTACATTTGTGCTTCAGCCAATCAACGTGGTGCTGGTGCATGGCCAAAGTCAAACAGTCACAGTCCCAAATCCCAATGTTATATATATATATATATATATATATATATTTATATATTTATATAAATATATAAGAAAGGGTCATGCTAACGAGTGTCCTAGGGCACTCGTTAACAATCCATTTTAAGAAAGTTTTGACATCACTTTTATGGAAAATAAAAAAACCTGTCAAAACATTAATTGTTTTTTTTCTTTTCCCATAAAAACTTTCTTTAACTAGATTGTTAACGAGTACCTTAAGGACACTCGTTAGCATTTTCCTATAAGAAATACTAAGTACACCAATTTTGACACAATATGCAATACTAAAATCAACCTCAACAAAGCTCTCTTGCTTGACTGACTCTATGGTTGCCCGGAAGTTGTGCCACTCCACTCTGTTGGCTGGGTTGGAACTTGAAAATTAAATACTACATTTCTCGAGCCCCTCATGTTACATCTATCAATTTTCTGACGACTGCCAAAAGAAAAATTGTCATAAAATATTTTTACTGCTACATTTGTCACTCTTCCATGTATAACCTTTTAATTAATTAAGAGAGATGTTAGGTTAAGTGATTAAATTCATAATTTTTTTGGACTATAATAATTATTTTATTGTAGTATTAAAAATAGGAGTTCTTGAATTCAAACCATTTCTCTATTTTATTTTCTATTTTAAAAAAAAAATTCCACATGTTAGATTCCACTTAACAAGGGTGGTTTAGACCGGCCCACAAGTTAAGAGAGAGTGTTACATTAAATGATTAAAGTTATCATTTTTTAATAATTAACCTTGTGCTAGGTCATGTAGAGCATAATTTTATGTTTGATTCGGTATATGATTCTATTTGACTTGGAAGCATATTATGATTTTTCTAAGGCTTAATCTATGGTTAGGAGAGTTGGGTCAACAAGCCCTAGTCAGAGCTTTTAGCCTATTTGGATTTGCTGTTTGAGAGATATAATACAGAAAATATTAAAAATTATAAATTATTTTATAAATTATTGATGTGATGAATAATTATTGACAAAAAAAAATTATATTAACAAAAAATTCATACAAAAACTTTTAACCAATAAAAATTTTCTACACCAACAACGTATAAAAATATTGTAAAATGGTATATTAAACCGACACTATAAGTCTACAAATAACCCGTACCTTTTACCTTGACAAATTGAAACTTGTGCAAACTGACACTCTCGAAACTACGATGCAAATTAGAGAAGGAAAAAAAAAAAAAAAAAAAAAATCTAAGGAAAGCGAGGGAAGATCTTTTGTTTTGTTTCTCCACCACTGACCATCTATTCTTTCTACGTGGTTCAATTAATGTGTATGGGGCATATTTATTAAAGCAAATAAAATATTCTGATTCTGACAGATACAAGTAAAATTTTTCTCACATTGTGTGAAGACTGAAGAATATTAAGAGTCACTTTTTCTAGCAGCATGAACCCTCCAATTGTTGCTCACACTTTCTTGCAAGTTTCTTCGAAACTGTTCAATTTCCTTCCACCATAAGACATAAAGGCAATTTTCAGTCCACTTAATAATGTTGGACCTAACCTAGCTAGTGGAGGCTTTGATGATAAGAAATTATCAAATTTCTTTTTCTTGGTCAGAGAAGAAAATCACTCTGACAAGTTAGGAAAATGGTGCATTCAATGGAGATGACTTGCCAGTGTTTTACTCTTTTTTGAAAAGGCACAGTTCCATTGCATTATTATTTATCTTTGTTGTTTTTTAATGACCAATAATTTTGTGATCTAATAATACTCCTGTCATTCAGTGAATAGGTTTAGAGTTGATCAAATAAGCAGGATGCGTTCTTTACCGTCCTACAGGTTCAGATTCAGCAGAAATAGAATAGTTTGTTTTTTTGTTCTTGCTCTCTTGCTCTTTTTATTTATTTTTGGGTTGTGACATTTTATCCTAATGGAACCATGTAACTCCTTTCTATAGATCAAGGGCTCTGTCACGACCCAAGTAATTATTGAGTAATCCGTTAATAATGTTTCTTCCTCTTACATAAATGTATGTTTCACTAATTAAGTATATGATGGGGCTTGCCATTTATCTAGCATGAGAGAAAGTGTTACACTCAAAAATTCAATAATTCTTCATACCCACGAAAGAGTCCAAGTAATTAATGAGTACTCCATTGATAATGTTTCTTCCTCTCATATAAATGTATATTTCACTAATTAAGTATATGATGAGACTTGCCATTTATCTTATATGAGTGAAAGTGTTACACTCGAAAATTCAATAATTCTTCATACTCACGAAAGAATCAAGATTTTTTTTTTTTTTGAAAAACAAGAGTTCAAGATTTTGCTATAAATAGGGTCACAAACATTTTTGTGTTGAACTATATTAAGGTTTGATTTTTTTTTTTTTTAGTTCAATTAACGGGTGCCTTTAAAACATTTGTTAATTGATCATTTAAAAAATATTTGATACCATTTTCATGAAAAATATAAAAAATTGTACAAAAAAAGTCAGTGTAAGGTAAGAATTTGTTCCACCCCACATCTAATTGTTATTCGACCGTGGTGCCAGGCGCGGTGCGGTTTTTGCCTTCGCCCCGAGTGCAGGACCCAAGAGGCCACGGGCTTGCTACTTGCGCAAGGCACCGAGTTTTGGCTCGAATCCCACATCGGTTAGAAGAGCGCCCCACTAACGCTTTATATGCTTCTAGAGCTTGCGTTAGTGTACCACTACTCACATGTGAGTAGTGGTACACTCATGCAAGTCCCAGAGGCATATAAAGCATGAGTGGAGCGCTCTTCTATCTGATGTGGGATTACAAGTTCAAGCTAGGCGCTTGCTTGGTCCTGCACTCGGGGACGAGGACAAAAACTGCACCGCGCCTGGCTCCGTGGTAGGACAACAATCAGATGGGGCGGAGGCAAGCTAAGGCTCATCCTAATTCCAAAAAGCGCTTTTTGTAAGGTAAGAATTTGTTCCACCCCACATCTAATTGTTATTCGACCGCGGTGCGGTTTTTTCCTTCGCCCCGAGTGCAGGACTGGCACCGCGGTCGAATAACAATTAGATGTGGGGTGGAACAAATTCTTACCTTACAGTCAGTTAATTTTTTTTTCTTTTCCCATAAATTTTTTTTAAAAAAAAATATTTATTAAACCAATGTCATTAAAGTATCGGTTAACGTAACTATTTTTCTATTTTATAACTTATTAAGTTGATAAATTATAGTTTCTCAAAAAAAAAATGATAAATTATAGTTGGTACACTATCACTTCTAAATGATTTTTATTATGCACTAATAATCATGACGTGTTACCTCAAAAATTGTGAAAAATTTCTCACAACTAGTAGATACTATAATGAAAAAAATGAAATAAATTAATAACTTTCTCGTTTTGATTCCTTTTTGAAAACAAATTCTAGTTAGGGTTTGTTTAGATACTGCTTATTTTGCTGAAACTGAAAATTTATTACTGAAAGTACTATAAATAAAGGTAAAAGTTAGCTGAAATAGTAAAGTGAAACTCATAAATAGTATCAAAAGCACTGTTTTAAAAACCGGACCGGACTGGCCGGTCCGACTGGTTCAACCAGGAACCGAGAGTCAATCCGGTCCAGTTAAAAGCCTCAAAACCGGTCAATAACCGGTCAACAACCGAAAAACCGGCCAAAAACCGGTTAAAAACCGGGGTTGAACCGGAAATTAGAAAAAAAACGGTTCGATCACCGGTTCGATTTTTAAAACCATGATCAAAAGTGCAGTAGAGTCTATAAATAGTAACAAAAATAAGCAAAATAGTAAAATCATTTTTATTTTTTATTGTTATCCAAATGGAGGCTTCATACCATATTTACCGGCAATCTTGGCTTTTGTTTTTTGGGATTGATACATGTTTTTCTAATTTTTTTATCGGAATTCGTTTCTGTAGTTAGTTAATTACCACGTAACTTCGCCGAAGACATTCATGCAAAGAGCCGTCAACAAGGGACAAAGAATCCTAAAGTATTTGCTACACTATTAATTAATTTATTAAATGCATATGATGCCAAAGACTATGCAAGCTAATATAAAAGTCCTAAACGAAGTTTCATCGGCATTTCCCTATGGGTCAAATTCAAAGAATTGAAGAGAATTAAGAGACAGCTTTTTAATTTTTAATTTTTTTTCACTTCTAGAACAAAGACCAGTGCACGGTGGATTCTCTGTCATAGTGTTATGACATAAACACATTTGCTTTCCTACACATTTGCTTCCTCAGTAAGACCCTACAGTTATAGGGCTGTTTGGGTCATTGACCCCTAAAGCATAGCTAATTGCGTGTCTGTTGGTTTCATTTACCGACCTTCCACTTTACCTTGTATATTTTAATTGGGTTTTCAAGAATAATGACCAAGAAGCTAGCAACCCTAGCTACCTATAGTCAATATGCCAAATCTTGCAAATTATTATATATCATGTCAGCGTGCATTGATTTTTTTTATAGAACCAGAAAAGATTGTTTTGAAAAAAGGTTATGTTTTGATTCATTGAATCTTTTGGTTGAATCGGGGAGTGACAACTTTCCTTTAAATTTCTTGGAGATGGAATATTTGGTGTTGTTAATTACCTCTTACCTTACCTTTATTATTATTATTATTAAAATTTTTTTTTAATTTCTTAACCCTCTTTAAAATATATACTTCATTTGACATTATTGGTAGTCAAGGTTTTAATGGTCGATGAAAGACAGGTGGTGGTGGTTGAGTTTTCTGAGGGAGGGTAAAGTGCTTGAAAGAGAAAAATTATTCATAAAAAAATAAAGAGAGAAAGAAAAATTGTGCTTGAAAGAGAAAAATTATTCATAAAAAAATAAAGAGAGAAAGAAAAATTATGCTTGATTTAGGCTCTTAGACTATATATTTGTTAGTGTCATGTCATCCATCAGGATACAAAGGAAAGAAAATGAGTGGAAAGCTAAACCCTAATGCTTGTGTTCTGTTTGTGTACGGACCTGTGATGCCCAAGCACGTTTGGGCCCTAATCTCCAACGCAATAGCAAGGCCCATGGTCCCCATTTCCCTTTACCCGGGATCCCAGCTTAGGCTCACGCGGATTGCAAGCCCAGGCTTCATCACCTAATCTTTGCTCGGGGGACCTTAACTGGGCAATGAGGAAAGAATAACGTCTGAACATCCCATCCCAAATGTGCCCGGCAGAACCCAGGAGCGTCGCAGCCGGACATTTCTGCGGGAGTGGGAACCAAGTTCCAAGGCCATTCCTACTGTGTTCCACTCCCACCTAATCACCCACTTATAATCAAGGGTATTGGACCTCCCTTTGCACTAACCATGGGAGTAATCATGACCTCTCCACTGACCTCAAGCTATAAATATGAGAAGTTTGAGCAAAAATGGGGGTTGGAAAGTTTTGAGAGAAATAGGGAGAGTGGCAACATAGAAAGAGAAAAGTGATCTCATTGAGTCTTTGTGCCGAGAACGACCCATAGTAGGAAATCCATACCCACTAAACAAATAAGTTGTGAATCGGAGTGAGGCCCATTCTAGTAGTCTTAAGTTCGGTGCGTACAGTTTGTTACAATAGATTTGTCTTTTGATGTCATACAAATTTTTGTGCTTGCTTTTTTGATTGAATTTTTCAATTGGATTAATCTTAAAAATGAACTAAATATATATGCACATTTTTATCTCAGAAACCTAGATAATATGAAAATTTTTAAGTTGAAAAATTTTGTAAAAATATTTTTTGATCAAAATAAAAGACATAATTTAACGAATTATTTTTGGATATATTTTAAGTAGGACAAAAGAGATTTAAAGTCACTTTGAGCTTTTGATGTTTCTGTTAGAAATACAAATAAATGACATTGAACAAAAAGGATATATATCATTGGCCATAAATAGAGACAAATTTAAATTATATTCGATGGAACTCTTTTCACTTACATTATTGAGCAACTTATATGTTTTATTTATTTATTTATTTGAAAATTTGAGTAACTTATATAAAATCGAGTGGGTTTTAGTTAGCTCAACTGGTAAAGTCTCTGATGGTTGAATAAAGAGCTATCATCAAAAGCGGACGCCATAAGTTAAGATTCTCTCTTAAAAAAAAAAAAAAATATAAAATCGACATGTTTCCCGGTTTAGCGACATTTATATATATGCTCATTATGCTTGTCAAAATCTAAATTAAATAATTGAAAATTAAGATCTACCTCATCTAATAAAGAATTCACTTTTTTTTTTAATTGCAACATCTGCAAAACAAATAGCCATTTATATTGGATTAACGTGGAAGACATAATCTAACAATGGCTTAACAAAATATAAATCTAAGGGCTGTTGAAAAAGGTTTATTTATTTATTTATTTTTTTGGTGGTTAGGTTCATTTTTCTTTGACTCCATATATAATAGTAAAAATTACATCCACAAATTGGGTGGTCTATATTAGACTTTGAAAACCAAAGGGGACGTCGGTTAGAGTAGTTTTTTTGGGAACAAAAGGACAATAATTTGAGGAACAAAGGGCAATTTTTAAAGCCATTTCCACTGGCACACAGGCACATAGCCACAGGCCACAGGCCATGTTACACGACCGCTTAGATCTACTTTAGTCATTTCAATTATCTCCAGCAAATTTTGTCTCCACACACACACACAACAAATTATGTGTGGTAGGTTATAATTAATATAACATCACTTTTATATTCAATAATTATTAACATCAAATGATAAAGTCTCTTGTCCTCAAACAAAAAAAATCTGAAATTTGAATATTGCCTACACCAAAAAAATCAATAGGTATCTTGTCCTGATAATAAAGAACAATAATATATATATATATATATATATATATATATATATAATTAAAGTCAAAACTGAAAAAAAAAATCCAATTGGATTCTAATTGTTGCCTAATTTTGCGCTATATGTCCTATTTAAGTTTTTTTTTTTTTTTTTGTGAGTTAATGTTGTGTAAAAGACGAAGAGTCTAATCTATATATGAGTAATGTTATTGACACAAATTATTTTATATCATTTTTACAAACTGCTAATGTGATTTTAGCATTTTCCAAATAATTATTGGTAAATAAAAATGTGATGTTAGTAGTAGGCCTATATTAGAAATAGTAAGAATTTGCCACATCAATAGTTTGTAAAAATGTTGTAAAATAGTTTGTGCCTGTAACATTACTCATCTCTCTCTCTCTCTCTCTCTCTCTCTCTCTATATATATATATATATATATATATATAAAATTAAAGTCAAATCTTAAAGAAAATTCAATTAGATTCTAAATTAAAATTCAATTGTGAGCTAATTTTGTGCTATGTGTCCACTTCATTTTTTTTAATATTTGTGCCAAGTGAGTTCATGAGTGCAAAGTACTAAGAGTCTAATATTAATGAACTATAAAATTAAAAAAAAAAAACCAATCACATATACCCAATAAAAATCATCACACAACAAAGATTACCACACGTTCTATCTTATTGAAAATTAGAAAAAAAAATTATCATAAGTAGTATTAAATTTAGGTAAGAATTTTAACATATAACTAATTACATTTAATTTTTTTAATATAATTTGATTAATTATTTATATTTTTAATTACTGTGTTTAATTTTAAATGCATCCATGCGTATGCATGTGTTATATGCTTTTTTTTTTTTTTAAATTGACTAATTATTTTTATTTTTATGATAAAAATTGTGTTTAATTTTAAATGCATCCATATTTATGCATGGTTATATGCTAGTATGTATGTATGTATATATATAAGTTTTTAAAATTTTTTTTTTTGTTCTAAATGAGTTAATATTATGCAAAAAATGAGGAATCTAATATAAATAAATCATAAAAAACCAAAAAAGAAAAAGAAAAGTAAACTCATGTGTATATCTAAAAAAAAAAAAAACAAAAAAAGAGTAAAACTCATATATATATCTATGGCTTAAAAAATGTATAACTCTTACACTAGGTATAATTTGAACTCATATATGTGTGTTGTGGGAGGGTTTCTTGTCTCAACCCCGAATTAGCAAGTATTGTTCGTTTTGCTTATGGCTCACGGTTTTGCTCAATCCCACATCAAGGAGAGATGCCTCCCACATGTGTTTTATAAGGATTGACCTCAAGACACATGTGTACCACTACTACACGCCTTTTAATGTGGGAGGATTTCTTGTCTCAGCCCCCAATTAGCAGGTATTGTCCGCTTTGCTCATGGTTCACGGTTTTGCTCAATCCTACATTGGGGAGAGACGCCTCCCACATGTGCCTTATAAGGATTGACCTCAAGACACATGTGGGAGGCGTCTCTCCCCGATGTGGGATTGAGCAAAACCATGAGTCATGAGCAAAGCGGACAATACCTGCTAATTTGGGGTTGAGATAAGAAACCCTCCCACATTAAAAATGAAGGCGCTGATGGCGACATCATCAAAATTTCCGTCCATTTCATTATACATCTCCCAATATCTGTTCGAGTAGGCCTTTAGAGTTTCTCCTTCATGCATGGATAGGGACAATAACGCACTCAAGGGCCGAGGAGCTCTGCTGTTTGTAACGAAACGAGAGCCAAAGGCTTGGGTTAGCTGTCTATACGAGTCTATGGAATTCGTCCTTAAGCCATTGAACCACCTCATCGCCACTGGTCCCAAGCTAGATGGGAAAATCTTGCACATCAGCGCCTCGTTTTTAAAATGGACAGCCATCCTTTGGTTAAATTGGCTCACATGCTGCATGGGGTCTATTTTGCCGTTATAGATGGTGAAGGTTGGTTGCTGGAACCATCGAGGAAGTGTAGCCCCTTTTATGTGGCGTGTGAATGGCGACTTGGAGAGTTGATCCAGTGCCCTGCTCATGGCATCGTTTCCCAAGTCCTTAGGAGATGGGTTTTTACGTTTACGCCTCCGGTAGTGCTCTTCTTCGTGAGATAAAGTCCCACTTGGAGGAGTTCTCGACCTTTGCTTATAGTCATCATCGCTTTCATCATCGGAGGGCATGTCAGGGCTAGAATGAGGCCGCTTTCGCTGTGCATGGTGCAACTTTCTCTTCAAGTCGTCTATCTCTCGTTGCATAGCCTACTTATCACTCTGTCTCTGGGATACGTGACTCCTAACTTCTTCTGATTGCATGGCCCGGTTGTCATTTTGTCTCTGGAGCACGTGACTGCCCCTGCGAGAGTGGCTTCTACTGGTTTGAGTGGTGTGCATACTTCCCTCTCGAAACCTTCCATTCTCTTCATTCCAATCATGCTCAGGGTTGGGAAAGTTACCCTGTTGCTGGGATCTAACCGGTTCAGGCTGATGGGAACCTGCTTGGTGAGGGCCTGATCCTACCATACTTGATTACTGCCCTTACTAACACACAAGTTCTTCCCACAGACGGCGCCAATTGTAAGGACTGAGTTTGAGCACTTCTACTATTGGATGAGTGGACTCAAGTCCAACTAGCCCAATACAATAAATTTGTAGAGAATGGGTTTAAGAACTAGGCTTTAGTGAGGGTTACAACAGCTAAACATGGTTATGAGTGGATTGAGTAACAAGGACGTAGACTAAAGTGTGAGATTCTGTCATCGGCCCTCCTCATGAGGAGCTGGTTGTTCTTTCAGTACCTGGTTACAAAGGCTTCAAAGGTGATACAAATTGCTACTATGTTTTCTGTTTTTTTTTCTCCCATCCCCATTTTCTGGAGGATTTCTTACATTATATAGCCCCTTCTAGTTGATCTTGGTCCTCCATTTGTTGATCATGCAGGTCACTACTCGAGTGTTTGTCCCATCAGCCACCTTCCCAAATCTCCTGTGAGTTGCAGCAACTAAGACAGCACTGTTCAGGGGTCATTTCCTCATTAATGCGGTCAGGACGTTAGTTGTGGGTATTTAATAAGGGGGTGGCAGTTTCTCCTTGAATTGCTCTTTCACCATGCGCCCATAGTTGACCCATTATACTTGTCATTTTTCTTGGGATGCTCTGGGAGGCTGCCTTTGATGGCGTGCCGATCTTCCCTTCTGTGATTTCGACTAGGCGAGGACAGGATCGTCCTCGACGATGTTTCTTGGCTCTTTGGACTTCCTTCGTTCGTTCTCGAACATTTCTTCGTCCTCGATGTGGGTCTTGGGCTTGGTATAAAATGGGCCGGGGTTGTCAAATTCTTAAGCCCCACATGTGTAATTATGATTATTTTTAATTATATTGTGTATATGCACGGGTTATACATTGATTATTATAGAGCAAACGCTATAGATTAAAATTTTATCGTATTTATAAAAAAAATTATTAACATCAATTTTATTCTACACAAATTACAATTTATTAAAAATAATTCCATAATTACAATTATGGGAGGAAGAATTTGAATCCCAAATCTCCTAAAAAAGGAGGAGTTAATTACAAAATCATTTGATGATCACAAATTACAACTTATTGCCTCAATAACTGAAAAAAAATTTATGAAATTTGTTAGGTAATTAGACTTATTGAATTTCAAATATGGTAAAAAGCGTTGTCAAAAAAAAAAAAAAAAAAAAATGGTAAAAAGCTTAGAGGATCTTTTAATGCAATGAGATGCATGGTTTCATTGTGCATGTGGCACCTGGCCAACTTCCAATACATATCTAAAGTTCTAAACCCCTCACTATCTTGCCTCTATAAATAAACCCCCTGACCTCTCTTGCTCACCATTTATATCCCCACAACCTTTACATTCACCACTCAAACTTTTTCCTGCACACACAAAACTCTCTCTTTTGTTCCCAACAGCTTCCCTAACTCATTTTTTGTCCTTCTCAAGCACAAGGCAAAGCAATCAAGAATATTTCATATCAAGTTGCATCTAATTTGGTGAGTTCCTTTTTTATTTTCATTGCAATCTTTTGTTCTCTCAATTTTTTATGTTAGAACTTTTTTGAAGCTTTTAGGCAGAGAATACTGTGTTTATGGTAATACCCACTTTGAAAATTATCATCTTGTTTGTTCCCTTTCATGTTTCACAGTCATTCATGCATGCCTTTTTGACTCACCTAGCTAGCTAGAAACTGTGTTGAAGATGTTAAAGTTTTGGTTTATTTGCTATTTATAGAATCTACTTTAAAATGTGCGTTTCTAATAACTGACGAAATCGGCGGACAAGTTCTTCCATTCACGTCTCTCTTTCTTAAACTGCCATAGTTTTCTTTTTTTGAGCTTCGGTAGGAATATTTGAGGAGATAATACCATCTTATTGTACTTTAAGAATACCTAATAATTACTAATTTTCATTTTCTGGGGTGAAGGAATCGAAAAAGGTTGTCGGAAGATCTGTTTATGAATTACTGTATCTTCTCACGCGAGATTAAGTGCGTGATACAATATCGATGGTCATGACCCTACTCTCTGTTTCATTGAATAGAAAGGGAAGAGGGAAGAAAAAAGAAAAAAGAGAAAATGGTAGGATGGTGTATTTGTTTTGATGTGTTTGTCAGCTTCTCTAATTTATAATTTCTTATGAGGTAACTAAAACTCACTTATAACTCCATAAAATCTTATTCTATATAAAAAGAGAATAAAAAATTATAGAGATTTAACTCTTACAGTTTTATAGCTTTTAATTATCTCAATTCGTAAAATTTTTTATAATCGAATAAGAAATTCTAATTTGAATTTTGCCTGCCTTAAACCAATTAGTATATTGATGATAAGATGGGCTATCTCTCTATACCTTGTGTCTTTTCTCTTTCCATCTAGCCAAACAAAACAAAGGAGAGTCCTCTTCTCTGGTCAATTCCCTTGAGGTGGGTTTTTGAATAGTCTTTTCGGTTACTGAATGGTCTTTTTCTATGTCTGTTTTTGAAGTTATTGTTAACGACCGAACACGTGCCTCTTCTTAGGGCCCATAAGTTGATTGGGCAAGAGGGCCAGTTGAGCCCACCGTACGTACAATATAGCGTAAGCCCGTGATTTCAGTCAAAGACCTTGGGCCCAGATTTCATCACGCAACCAAGAAGCTGCCATCTGTGGGAAGTGTCACGAATTAGATTCTAGGGTCCACCAAATTCCTTGGATTATTATTTTTATTTGTGTTAAGAGAGAATTTAATTTAGGGATACAAATTTTGTGACAAAAGTTGTATTAAAGTGTGAAAATATTTTTTGAAACAAATTTTAGTACCATAAACTAAGTTACAACTTTGCCGCGCAATTATGTACTTGGCAAATTGTGAGTGGTAGAGAAAAATTGGTGAGTCTATGTGAAAGTGATAGGTAGCCAATAACAATATGTTATGTAGGATAGTTGTGACAAAAGCTGTCTTAAGTCTGTGGATCTAAAATTTCTATTTTTGACATAAGCACCCCCCTTGGAAGGTCACATTCCAGTTAAGGACTGCACTGGTACCTGAAAAGGGGTTAAAGGCTTAAAGCATATAGGAGCAGTATTAGACTTGGGGAGTTGTTTGGTGGCAATGGAAAATATTAGCACATACATTTTCCTAGGCTGGCATTTTGCTAACTACTTTGTTTTTAAAAGAGGCATTTGCTAACTCTAGACATTTTTATACATATTTTAACGGAAATTTCAGACTTTTCTTTTCCATCATGAAGCACATGTAATGACATGAGGAAAGAGGAAAGTGCTAGCCAATAGCCATGTATGTTTTGCCTACATCAAATTTAATTGGTATTTTAGTCTGATAATAAAAAAGTAATCATTATAGAATGAATGCTATATATTTGAAATATTATTTTGTTTATATATAAAAAAATAATAAAGTATATGAATAAATGGACCGTTTGAAATCAACACCTAATAGGTTAAAGTAAATTCCTTCAAATTGATTTCAATAAAACCTTATACTTCTTTATAAGCTTCTTAACAGATTGCTTATATGATAAACAAGCAAACGTTTAAGTTTAGCTCTTATAACAATAATATTCAATTAATCAATCCCAATCTTGAAAATAATGATAAACAAGAAAAGGATTGCTTGTATGATCTGTTGGTTTTATCTTAATGGAGTGGAAAATTACCAAACTTTATTGAATGTTATGTTGCTTGTTTTTACCTATTACTACCATAGCCATACATGTTTAAAGACTATAAGCTAATTTCTCATAATTTGATTGACATAATTAGCACATTGGTTTGGATCAAAACTCACTCATAAAAAATTACTTATTTTAAAAGTACTTATAGCATCATAACCTCCTAATCAGCGGCTCTAAATCCGGTTTTCAAAATCAAAATCATTACCAGGTGTTGGTCACTATTTTTTTGAACTAAGAGACAAGCATATATACCAGGTATTGTACCTTATTCAAGCTTTCTTTTTTTGTTTGCATATAATATTAAAATATTCAATGTTAGACTTTGCTTGGTCCATAATCAATTTCCACTTCATAGTTAGGTGTGAGTGAACACAAGAAGAATTGGTATAAAAAATTTTCATAACCCCACAAAAAAGTGACTAAAAAACAAAAAACAGGCATTGATCACCCTTTTGAATTATTAAATTAATACAGCAATGACTTAATACTTCCATAAACGTAATATTATATGTTTTTAGCTTTCTGAATTTAGATAGTCTTTCCTACGAATATTCAACATCCTTCCAGGTGGTTTCTTTGAAGTTGAACTGACACTTCGTCCTTTGTGTCGTGTATGGTTCTGGGGGCTTTTCGAGGAGATTTAAGACTATAAATTATTTCATAATTTTTTTATTATAATTTTAATGTTAAAAATTGTGAATAGTTAACTATTATTTACACATAAATTTATTATTTTTTCTTCATTAATCACACTTTTTCATATTATAATTGTGATAAGAAGTTGTGACAAATTTTGTTGCCCTTAATATTTGGAGGGTTTTCTTACAGTGTCTAGAGACTCTAGACGTTTCCACCATAGTAAACCCCTAGATGTCCAAAGCTTTTGGATTAGCCATGTACCCCATTGACACGTGATTTGTGTCTTTTGTACTTTGTCTGCTAATTAAAACCTTTTTAATTGTCCAACAAGCCTTTAGCACTTTCGGTTTCAAAGTCAGGGTTACACTTTAACTTTTATTATTAGTTGGTTTAGATGGCAGTTGACAGTTGGATTTGTACGTGTTTTTCTGATACGTGTCATGTGTGGTGTGTGCTTTTCTGGGTTTCTATCTGCCTTGGCTTTGTCCTTTGTGTTTTGCTTTTGCCTTTTCTTCATTGCTTTTTTAATTGAACACGAGTTTGGTTTGTTGAACTTGTTTTGAGTCTCTTTTGTTTGGGGGAAGTTGGTGTGCAGTGGCCAGTATCACTTGCCACGCTGTGATTTGAGCACGCGCCCAACCATTTGTGGACACGTGTTTGTATCTTAATATGTCCAATGATAATTGACCACTAGACACAAGCTAAATCTCCTTTGTTTTGCGATGTGTTTGGTTGTGTTATTTGTATTGTCTAAATAACTGTTTTTGTTATTTAAACAACGTAACACGTATTTTCACAACATTTTTTCACCTACACGTATTTTTACGAAACTTAAACAATGTTATTAGAACAACATTACTAAATGGTCCCTAAGGTTAGTTGAGTAGCTACTTGATATATATATATATATATATGGGTTTGGTTAATGTGTGCTCTTAGGTCACACATTAACCATCCATTTTAGAAATTTTTTTAAAAGAAATTGAAAAAATTGTCAAAAAAATTAATTTCTTTTTCATTTTTTTATAAAAAATTTCCTAAAATAGTTTACTAATGTATATCCTAATGGCACACATTAGTAAATCCTTATATATATATATATATATATATATAAAGTAGAGAACCGTGTGCCTCGAAATTTCTTGATTCTTTCTCTTTCTTTCCAACAGTCTGTGGTTTCCTTCTAAACAATTGGAACTTCTTAATGGAAATATCAAAGAAGTCATAAGTGATTCATGGTGAAAATGGCAATAACAAACCCAAAAAACACACACACGTGTATATATAGAACTATTTTATACAACTTTAATTTGTACTTTTAAGAATATAATTACCTCCTATAGCTCCAGACATTTGGTCCAAGTGGTACCTCCCTAGCCTAGATACTAAGTTGAAGGGGGAAGGGTGTTTGGGTAGCAGTAAAATCATTTCTAACCAGTGCATATATAAAGAATATAAAATAGAGTGCAATAGATCAGAGCACTTAAACTTGCAGCAGCAAGCTGTACATTCAGACCTGTCTACAGAAACAACTCACAATACAAAACTATTAGGAGCACTACAAACAAACATTACACACTAAAAACCAACTATAACTCAACAAAGGCTAAGATAGCACTACAGCTCTGTAGGTTTTTTCTTTGAAATGGCCACCCTCAATTCTCCATTTTTTTATCTCATTCTTAATGCCTTTTGCCATCTGGTCTTCAGTCAATAGAGAGTGTTAAAAAGATTGACACTGTTTCTTTGTCTCCATAAATGATACACACCAGCAGCAATTAATTAACATTTTAATTTTTATCCACTCTAGATCAAACACAATTCCCTCCTAGCTGTTGACCACAATTGATTACCTCATGCTACTGGACACTCGCTGCTGAAGACAATCCTATTGTTAAATTACCTATCTCTTACTTTGATATCATGTTAAATTACCAATTATCCTGAAAGTTTAAACTATTGTGATATGATAAATTTAATTATTTAACCACATAATTCTAACACCCATATGTACCACTCTCTTCTAGATCCCACCAGAGAAAAAACATTCAAAGAATAAATTATCTCTTGTTTCACACTGATTCTACAAAAAACACACAATCACCCTGCCAGCCTCATTTTGCTAATCTGACACAAGTAGAGAGTCTATCTTGTATTGCTAATTAAAAAAAGAAAGCATGCTTAGGCATAATAGCTGCATCCCAGACCAACCTGTACCAATTTACCTCAGCACACATATATCTAATAGCTTCCCAGGCAGATTTACAAGAAAAACAACCATTGGCTGTAGGGACCCAAACCAAGGTGTCTTCCTCGCAAGTCTGAACAAGCTTGCAATCTTGATGCAAAATCATTTGATCAAGAGTTCTAGGGAGTCCCCAACGCTACTGCCCATCCACCAAGACACTAGATATCTTAGCAGAAGGATAACTACCTGCCGCGAAAATAGCCTGAACATCAAATTTAAAGTTAAGCACCCCTTAAGGATGCCAATTGTCATACCAAAGATGAATTTTGCTACTATCACCAACCTTTATTTGAAAAAACCTATTACAGCTCCCTGAGTTTCAGAATTTGGCTGCAACTCCAGGAACAATCCTGGGGTATTTTAACCTCCCAGAGGTTTTGTCCTTGTAGGAGGTATTTATGAACCCAAGCCACCCATAAAGATCCTGCTTGAATTAGTAAATTCCAGATGTGACTTGTGACTGTAGATCTATTCCAGTCTGTGATTCTTTTTAACCCCAAACCTCCTTCAGATTTAGGCAAGCAAACTTGTTTCCAAGAAACCTTGACCTTATGAACAGCTTGATCAAAACCATTCCACAAGTATGAATTAAAGAGCTTTTTCAATATCCTTAACTACCTTTACAGAGAGAATAAAGGAACTTGTCCAATAAACCTGAATCCTAAACAACACAGATTGAATAAGCTGGACTCAACCTATAAAATTTTCTATAATTTAAAGGTGAAAAAGTTCTTAATCTCTAATTACCTTAATATGTGATAAGCATAGAGATTATAGGGAAATATGTAATTATTTTTTTATGAGGAAAATATGTAATCTAATGATAAGTTTGTCAAACAAATTTTATTATTGATTTCATATTGAAAAAAATCATATTAGAAGCAACTTGAACCTAACTCATATTTTAATAGTTTAATATTTATTTTCATATTTTTTAGATGCGCCAAGAGCCACTCAATGGCATAATCTACTTCTCCCATAAAAGAGAATTTGGATTCAAATTCGTTCTAAGGGGGAAAAACTTTCTTAGATGCATGCACCCCATATGATTAAAAAAAAAAATTGGGTTAATTTTGGAGGTAATATTTAGTTTTTATCACATGCCACATTCTGTTCTCCTATAAAGAGAACCTAAATTCAAATCTCTTATGAAGAAAAGACAAAAAAAAACTTTTTTAGATGCATGCACCCCATATAATTAAAAATTATTTTGGTCAATTTTGGAGGTAGTAATATTTTAGTTTTTATTACATATCATGTCCTAAATTTCATTAAAATAATGTTAATGCTCTTGCTATCTTTTTCCACAAACAATTTTGTCTTTATTTAGTGAGGGCTTAATTTGTCTCCATGAAAGTCTTTCCTTGAAATTAGACAATCTCTCTCTCTCTCTCTCTCTCATGTTAATGTCCCTCAAATGAAAAAACTCTTTGTAGTTATTATATTAAATTTACATTGTCCAATGGTAGTTAAAGGTTGGATCTTGGTGCAATAATAAGTATTTTCCACCAAAATCGACATATTGTGGGTTTGAGCATGAGAATTAGTGTCTTAAATGGTAAAGATGCTTATTAATAACTTCTCTCATATTATCTTGTCAAAGATATTGGGTTTTATGTTTATTGTGTATTGGCCCAAGGAATCCAATGATGTAATAAACCCATCCACATCTAACCCTAGACACTATTGCTACTCTATAAACCCTAATAAGGTCATTGTAATACACACCCTATTATGATTGAGCAGCATATTCATGTACTGATCCTTTCACAAAATTAGAAAACCTTGGAGTCCTCAATGTTGAAATTGTCCTTGCTTGTCATGTAAACTAGCTCCATTGTTCATGGTTTTCTAGATTTTAAACCTTGTTCCTCATGCATATGTTTACTGTTATTCCCATGAACCCCCACTAGTCAATTTCTAGCTCCATTGTTCATGATTTTCTAGATTTTAAACTTTGTTCCTGCTTTGTTCCTCATACATATGTTTACTGTTATTCCCATGAGCCCCCACTAGTCAATTTAAAATTTAATCTATTTAGTTAGTGCCCTTTAATCAGTCAAGTGGGAGTGATAATGAGAGAAATATTGATTAGGCTATGTTTATACAATTAACAAAATTCCAATTCAGTTGGCGGAAGGAGTTAGATTGAGGGATGGTGGTACTTAGTGTGGAGACAACAAATCTACCATTCATTGTATATTAAGTTATTTCGATGTTAACTAAGAGCCTAAGACTCTTCACACTAGCAAATGTCAGTGCCATCTGAATCAGCCTGATTGGAACCTTACTGTGAGACAAAACCTTTCAGTTGTCTGAAGTGTATAAAGTCAAGTCATAGGGTCTATAAAATTATGGTCGAAAATGAAATTTTCTCCCCTTGTTTTCCTACTGTTTCTGTGTGTTGCTCTTTTTAAAAATGTTATATTTGGAAAAAGGACCTTTCTTTAACTCTATGATTCTAACGGAGCCCACTGAAACTAGTTATAATACATGTCACTTTATATATGGTTGATTGCACTGAAATTGGCTTAAGGAGATTACTCCCCTAATAAATTAATTTGTGATTGGTGCTATTAAAAGAAATATTAGTAGTGGATTTATTTGAAAATAATATTACTTTAATCACTATTTGTTATGTCAGTGATTGTGATAAATTTTGTCAAAATGGTTGTGTTTTTAGATTTATTATTATTCCCTTAACAAAAGAAAAGAAAAAAAATAAAAAAAAAGCTTAAATTTAGGTGAAAATGACCTTGACTTTAAAAAAAAAAAAAACTTGTGATAGTATAGTACTTTTTTTTTTTTGAGAAACAAAAAAAGAGACTTGCGTATGACAATTATTGTCCCACACCCCATGTTACATTTGGGTAAACACATGGATACTTTGTTAAACTAATTCATGATATTCAATTAATTCTTACAACCACGTGTAATGGTATACCACCAAGCTCCATTGAAATCTTAGCTTGAATATTTTCCTTACAGGAGAGAGGCATTAAAATAAAATGTTTAAGAGAAGATTAGAGAGTATTCTAAGCATGAATTATATTAGTATGTGAAAAGAGAATAATTTAAGTTTGTCTAATAGAGGTTGATTAACCAACTTATTGTAATTAGTTTTTATAAGGATGGGTAGAAGATTGAAGTTCAATTCTTAAGGGGTAAGATTTTTGTTTGGAGTATTGGACAAGACACTAAAACCGACATGTGAATATTTTTAAACATGTGTCGTGTTGTGTCTATGTCACATTTAATGAGTATCAGATACAAGTCAATCTAATTATTAAGAATGACCCGGGAAACATTAAAGGCACTATAACACATGGAACATGCATGTAGAATTAGATTGATGAGACTTTTTAGTCTTTGTTATTAATTGTACTTGACAATGAAATTTAAAAAAAAAAAAGTTTCTAGCTATTTGCTGGTTACTTATAATGATAATGATAAGAAAAAGAAGAAGTAAGTTTCGTATATACTCTATGGGTTTTGAATTCATCGCTCAATTTTACCAGACTAGCGTTGTTTGAAACAAAGCTTACCCAAATAGTGGAAAACATATAATTGTTAATTTGGCTAGTTTATTTTTACTTAAAATATAAATTGAGTAAAAAATATAATTATATCAAATAAATGAAGTTAAAAAAAATTGTACTAATTAATTAAACCAAGCTGCGCCAGATAAAACCACACGTGCAATAGTGACATATTGAAAAACACTATTGTGTGGTTATTAAACTCTGATAAGTAAATTGTAATTGTCTCCCATTCCCATTAAGGTAGTACTATTAATGATTAATATGATCCAAGTTTAACCAAAAAGAAACAAGAAAAAAAAAAGCATCAAATGCGGGAACATCAAGTTGATTGATAGTCGTGCGCACCACCTCATACTGTGGGCCAATAAGATCTAATACAAATGGAAACGATGCTTATAAAAGCAGCATGCGAGCTACACTCCAACTCGCTAAGCTTCAGTTCTATCATCTGGGTCATCATCGATCTTTCATATAAGGTTCTCATAGTATAGTATAGTAGCTAGAAATCATTGGCCATTTGAGTTGCCCTATGCTCATGACTAATAATCACTAACAAACCCCATTTAGTATTTCTTTTAGTTCTTTGATTTATTTATTTTTATTTTTCTGGTTTTGGACTTGCATTTTGCTTATTTGAAAATGGATTTAGTGTTTAACCTTTCTCCTTTTTCTTAGTTCTTTGATCTTTTGTTTTGGACTTGCATTTTGCTTATTTGAAAAGTTGATGATGGTTTTCCTTTTCCCTTTTGAAATTATGTATTAATAATTTGGGTTTTGTTGCAGGATTGGAGGTAATTATTAGTTTACAACACTGACCAGATCAGCCAGCAGTTTTTTTTTTTTGGATTACAGGTACCTATCAAATTCATTCTGGGCTGTATTTTCTCTGATTGGTTAGATGACATAGGCATATATGGATTATGGACTTTTGAGCATGGGTTTTCTGGCTCCTAGACCCAAGGCTTTAATGGGCTTTAATTACATGAACTAACACCCACCAGGGCCACTACATTTTCTGCCAGATTGATTTGCATCAAAAACAAAATTCAACAATTAATATTATAGTTCCTTTTAGTTTCTTCCTTTCAAAATTTCTATTGGTGATGATTAAGAGAAATTTTGGACACTTACACAGGCAATGGGATTGCAAAGATCACCTTCCTATAAACCAAAGGTCCAACCTAAACCTGTTCCAGAAACAAAAAATGAAGAGAACAAAGTCAATGGCTATTCTACCACAAATGAACCTATATTCTTGAATTCAAGTTATAATTCCTGGGTGGTAAGCTTCAATTGTGTACGTTATTAAAATTTTACCATATACTTGAACTTGGCATAGAGTATATGACCATGAAAGTTGTACTCCCTACACTCAAAAAAATAAGAAAAAAACCCAGTCTTATATTTAAATAATTAATTTGTTTTTGTTTTTTTGGTTGAATACAAAATATTAGGTGGAACACCCTTCTGCACTACGCTCATTTGACCGTATGATGAAAGCCACAAAGGGAAAGAGGATTGTCGTGTTTTTAGATTACGATGGGACCCTCTCTCCTATTGTAAATGACCCTGATCTCGCTATTATGTCTGATGAGGTAAATAACACTATAAGAATTGAAATATTACGGGCTCATTTGGTAATATTATTCTAGTAATGTTATTTATATTTTTTGAAAATACATGTGGGTGAAAAAGTGGATAGAAATACGTGTAATATTGTTTAAAAACTGAAAACACGTGTTTAAACACATGTACCAAACGGGCCTTACAATTTACAAGTCTACTTTTGTACTTCACTCTATGTGACATAGATTTATCTTATCCTTTACCATAATATAAAAGTTACAAGACTAATTTTTACTCTTTATCTTATTCTTTACCATAATATAAAAATTGCAAGACCAAATTTTTTACAATTTATCTTATCCTTTACTATAATTAATAACAGATGCGTAAAGCAGTATGTAAAGTTGCAAAAAAATTTCCAACAGCCATTATTAGTGGAAGGTGCAGAGACAAGGTAATAATCTAATCACTACAAATACTTTAATTGGTTGCCAATCTAATCGTAAACTCTTTGAGGTTTCTATAACTGTGTTTTTCTACTTGGATCTCTTTTGTTTAGGTAAAAGAATTTGTTAAGTTGAGTAATGTTTATTATGCTGGGAGCCATGGGATGGATATAATGGCTCCACCAAGAGTAGTTAAGTCCAGTGATGGCAAGAACCATAACATAGCCCCTGACAAAAAGGTCAGTCTTTTCTAATTTTTTTTTCTTCTTCTACATATGCATTTCATGATTTTAGAAAGTAATAGGATTCTCAAAGTAACACCATGATTAAAGAAATACTTGGAGTGGTCACATGATAAAGGCCTTTCAACCAACATGTTCAATTTTCTAAAAACTTGTAACATGTTATGATGAAAAAATTTCTATATCATTTTCATTTGATTAGCGTTTAATGGAGTAATAATTATTTTCTTATTTCCTCGAATAACATGAATTTCCCATCTTTTAGGGGGGTGAAGTTCTCTTCCAACCTGCTAAGAAATTCATGCCTGCAATTCAAAAGGTTTGCTAACTTTCTACGGTTATTTCTCCTAATCAATGAACCAACTGCAAAGAAGATTAATCACATCTACGTAGATTTTATGCCATCGTGTCATTTTGTATGCAATACATGTGTCTATATACATGTTTGAGCGTGTCTATATTTTTTGTTACATAGAAATAATTACACACCATCAAATCGTTCAAACTTCAAACTAGTAGTGAATTAGATACTGTTAAAAACCATCCCAAGTTTTTTTTTTCCTTTGCCACACTCAGTTTCATATATAAGATCAATTTCTTCTGTTCCTGACAGATATACAGAATTTTAGAGGAAAAAACAAAGACAATACAAGGTGCCAGGGTAGAGGATAATAGGTTCTGCATATCTGTACATTATCGGCAAGTGAGAGAAGAGGTGAAGATTCTTGGCTGTTATCCTCATAAATTTATTTTTATTTTTTAAAGATCACATGAATTACCTATTAATTTACCTATTACAAACTAATTAATGTTTTTGTAGAGCATTGCTCTGTAACAATATTACTTGGGAAAGATCAAATGTAATGATACGTAGACAAGTAAATTTCATTTGAATTTCAAGAATCATTTTCAACGGGTCCATAAAAAGTGAACCCATTTTTTTCATCAGGTCTGAGTAAAGACCAAAGGTCTTGAGCAAAAGGTATTTTAATTAATTAATTTTATTTTTCATAATGTTACATTAAATTTAATAATATAAAAAATTTAAATGAAAGTAGCTTTCTTGTGTACGGTTCTATAATAGCAACAATAACAATGAAGTTATCACTGACTATGATTATCTAATAGTTTAAGAACATTTGATATTGTTGAAGGTTAATCAAAATATATAGTGGGACATTTACAAAATATGGATTATTTTTCCATGTGCAGGATTATGGCATGTTGGAAGAGACGGTCAAGTCTGTAGTTGAAGCATACCAAGAATTTCACGTAACTGAGGGTAAAAAGGTAAGAGGATTAACCTTAAATCTTGAATTTTCCCTTGCTTGCCATAGATTTTCTTGTTCTCAATGTGGCATGTAATTTTATTTACAGGTTTTGGAGGTACGACCATCTATTGAATGGAACAAAGGTCATGCATTGGAATATTTACTTGAAACTTTAGGCTTTAGCAACTCCAGTACTGATGTCCTCCCATTTTACATCGGGGATGATCGAACTGATGAAGATGCTTTCAAGGTTTCCTACATGATCCCAATTATTATATTTGATTGCATTATTAAGCAGGAAAATGTTGTTCTAACTTCTAAGAACTTAGGAAAAGTTGTATTCAGCTTGAAAACATTTCCTCCTTTTAAAACCATTTTCCTTTGCTTTGAAAACTATTTTCACCGGTGCCCCAATCAAACAGTTGTTCCAAGAGCCTCATTTTTTTTTTTTTTTTTTTTGTAATTTATAATATGATAATATAGAAAAGAACATTACTCTTACCAACTAAAAATTTGTTGGAGAGGGTTTAGCTTGTAGGAACTCAAAAATTTTCTTCCAGAAATATCCATAGTGAAATGCTTTAGAGGAAATGTCACTTCAAAAAAAAAAAATTAATGGAAGTTTTTGCATATATACACAAAAAAGAATGTTTCCATAATAATATAATAACTATATAAAATTTAAAATTAGATGCAATTACTTGTTGGAACTTAGTTATAGTTCATGTAAATTCTTTTAGGTCATTCGAAGTAGAGGACATGGCTATCCAATTATTGTATCTTCCATTCCGAAGGATACAGGAGCTTTATACTCTCTGTGTGATCCCTCGGAAGTATTAACTTTCTTGAAAAAGCTAGCAGGACGGAGGGAAAGATCTTCTTCTTACAGGACACTTGCTCGACTCAGGGTTAAGGCAATTGAAAATTTGAAATAGCATTTTGGTTTTGTTGATAGAAATTCGAAAAAAAAGTTTCATATATAGATAGATGGAGGACTCGGGAAAATACAAGTTTCACTGTTTTATTTAGTGCTTTGTGAAACAACCATGTATTGGAGCTTCCACCTTATAAATGACCATCTTATGAAAGAAATGTACTTGCCCTTTGAAAAGTGCAAAAATATTGTAAAATCTCTCTCTCTCTCTCTCTATCTCTCATGCTAAGTTGTTTATTACGTTAAAAGAGTATCTTATATTTTGTTGCAAAGTCTTGTTTGACGACATTAAAGTTGAAAAATGCTTTCTTTGTATTTGTAGTAGAAACTATAGAAGAGTAGGCACAAGTATGGTCACTTTATTAAATAAGTTGGTAAGTTCTTGATTTTCTATTTCTTACAAGCCATTGGCAAATATCATAAATACTTGACAAATTTTTGAAATTTGGATGTCAAACTTGTCAAACTAAATTATGCACATATTGATGAAGTTCTGCTTCCAGCACTTGTTTCTCATGATCTTCGAAATCTTACAAATAAAACGATTTCTATTATAGAGCTATATATAATTAAATAATTCCATTACATTCCTACCAAATCAATGATTTAATTCCTTTAGTTGAGGAAAACAGCCTTGTTGTTTAGTGCCATTGCCTACTTTCTTTTACAAGGAGAACAAGGGTTTGTATCTGATAAGAACCCAGTAGTTCTTAATCAAGTAATGGAAATAGCTACGGTAGTTCTTTGAGGGAACTAGACCTCCTAGAGTAGAACAGAGTAAAGAAGATAATAGACAGTAGTAAGAATAGCAAAGTGAAGGAAATTTCATATTGTTAGGTTCTAAAAGTTTAGAACAATTGGCAAACTGTGAGCACAAACTTGTCTAGGTATAGATCTTAGAGTCTATAGAGTTTATTAGACAATGCTCAAGGTGTTACAAGTTAGAAGACAAGAACAATCAAGTTGTAGAAAAGAAAATTCAAATTTAGTGAAATTCGACCGATCGAAAATTAGATCCGACCGATCGAAAATCGCAGACGTGAAATTTCTACAGAATTTTATTTTAGCCCAAACTCTGCTTAACGTTTTGGGTTTCAAGTGACACACTTCTAGTATATAAAGCAAAACCTTAACTACATTTTTAGAGCTTTTTGAGAGAGAAAAGAGTGCATCTTGTGCCTTTAATTTGTAGATCTAGGGTTTTGTACCCAAAGCTCTCTCAAGTCTTCTACTGGCAATATTTTTTGAAGAAACTCAAGATCTGGTGTTTTAGAAGTTGCTAATACAAAGATCAACAAGAAAAGTGATTTGAAACCTTTGAGTGGAGTCTCAAATTCATAAGCAAGGGTGCTTATGTTGGTGTAAATCCAAGAAGAGAAAGAGTCCGTTGATTTGGAGCTTGCACGTGGTCATGTCAATAAGTTACTACTGGAGGTAGCATTAGATTTAAGGTTAAATCTTTTGTAAAAACTTTGATTCTCTTATAGTGGATTTGGTTTATCTTGAGGATAGTTAGGTCAAATTCTCTCTAGGTTTTTACCTTGAAACGGTTCGTTTAATTGGTCTTTTTGGGTAATCATATCGTGGTGTTATTTACTTTTCCGCATCTTTGCACGATATGATTTATTTATGTTTAACCTAGATCTAGAAATTAATCTAAGTGATCACTTGGCTAATTAATTAGGTTAAACAATCTGTTTAAGGGGTCTAAACATGACTCTCAATTGGTATCAAAGTAGGTTAGCTCTTGTTTTTAGGTTTTTATACCTAGAGTTGATCCTTGATCGCTGCTATCATGGATAATTTTAAGTATCTGTTTGCTCATATTTGTTATGATTTGAATAAAAAGGACACTAATGCATCTGTTGATCTTTTTGATGCCTGTGAAACTTTTCGTAGGGAATTAACTAAATCTATGAAAATTGCTAAGAAATTCAAGGAAGAGTTAAAATTGGCTAATCTTGAAAAAAGGAAATTGATTGTGAGATTAGATGAATTTAATAAAAAGAATGAATTTTTAAGAAATCAATTTTCCTCTCAAGATGAAAAGATGAAAAATTTGGAACAAAAGTTAGCTGAGTCTGAAGCTAAACTTGAAAATTTGTCTAATACCAAACTTGCTGTTGATAACAGATCTATTTCCGTTTCTAATCCTGTTCCTGTTAAGCCTAAAGACAAATTTTATATCCCTCCCTTCAAGAGGAATCATAAAGAAAATGTTTATTTTGCTAGGTTAGACAAAGGTAAAAGTTTTGATGTAGATGCTGGAGTTTCTAAACCTATGTCTAAACTTTCTGTTAGAGTGCATAAGAAATCTGTTTTTGTGTCTATCTGTCATCTTTGTGGTGTTGTTGGTTATATTAGACCAAATTGTTTTTTGTTGAGGCAAAAACCAAAATTTGAGACTAGACCTGCTGTTAGGAATACTGATGTTCCTAAATTTGTTCATGTTTGTCACTTTTTTGGTGTCTTCAGTTACATTCGTCCTAACTGTCATAAATTGAAATTAAGCATTCTGTGTTTCAGTCTAGAATATGTGATGATATTTCTTTTGCCATAAGTCCAAATAAATTATTTCATATGCTTTTGAAAAATTTAAGCTTGTTGGCTTGTGAAAGGAAATTGCAGGATTTCAGCCTCTCTTAGAAGAATGGTGTAATCCCTCAAATACACTCTGCCTCTCATGGTTTTTCACCTACAAAGCCAAAGATGCATGCTATATGGGTGAGAAAAGACTTGCTAAGGTGAGTGTTATTCATTTGTCCTTGATATAATTCTTTCAATTATTTGTGGACATGTTTTTATTTTTGTTTTAGGTTGTTTTGTTTAAAAAAAAAAAAAAACACAAAAACATTGAAAAATTTCAAAAAGACAAAAATATTTTATTTTATGTCTAGTTTTATTTTTCTTGAGAATTACATGAATTATCATATCTCTCTCTTGATTTAGATCATGCTTGATATTGTGGAGAAGCATAGAAAGTGTGTATTGCATAACTAAGTGCATGACTATTTTGGCATAAATACTATTTTGTATGAGTATGTACTGGTTTGTACATTTACTCATGGGTTAATTAAGAAATTAATATTTCTTGTTTGTGTACTCTTTATAGCTTAGTTGAGCACTGTAATACATTGTTGTTGTATTTTGTTCATTTAGCATTATGTGTGTTTTTTTGTTTTTGGTCAAAAATTTTGAAAATACAAAAAGTTTTTTGTATTATACATCTTTAAGATGTGTAATTGAGGTTGGCTTATGAAATTTACATTTCATGACTATGTACCTTATTTAGCTTAGATGAGTTTTATTTTTCTGCACTTTGCTAGTTTATGCTATGTAGTGCTTATATTGTGTAAGTTGTTTATGGTTTTTAAACAGGTGCTCTTGATTTTGAAGTCATATTCTTTTGATTGTAAGGACTAAAAAACCTTAGGAGAAAGACATAAATAACCATCTCACCACAATTACTCGCCAATCATGAACACCTGTGTGCAAATCATAAAAGCCGTGCTCAGTAAGGTGTAACACTTGTACAACAAAATTATTAAGGTTGTAAAGTTGTAATTTACAACTATGTGTTTTGTTGGCTTTTATTCCGTGCCAAATTTGATTGTAATTATGTTCAATTTTTTATACCTTGCATTATTTGTGGGATTTAATTGTAAGGGTTGTGTGTGAGAGAGAGAGAATGTGAAGACTCAAGCAAATTGAAGACTGAAGAGTTTTCGTGGGTAGCTTGCGACTAAGCATCCCGCGAAGTGAAGTATGTGCCCTACACATGACTGGAATGTGAAGAGTCTGGATAGGATGGAGACAGTTGTGTTTCACGAGTAGCTCGCGGGTAAGGCTTTCCCGCGAGACAGCCGCGAAATATTCTGTTTTTCCAGACTATACTATTTGATACACACTTTCTGTACCCACATTATATATATCCACATTACCCACAAATGTTAAGGAGTGCTTCTGAGGGAAAACCCTAGTCACAAATCTGGAGAGTTAGAGATGGATATACCCACATATCTCTACATATTTGCTTGTGGATTTTCCTTAACTCCTACCTCTTTATTTCCATACCATTGAGAGGTTGATAGCCTAAACACTTACCACACCCTTTCAGAGTGTCAAGTGAGGTTTTGTACTGCTGGGAAGCATTGGAAGAAGCTAGGCTTTGGCGGATGCAATCGGGCGTATTGCGGGATCTGGAGAGCTAGACAAGACATGGTTCCGAGAAACCTTATTGGAGTAAGAGCTTGGAGGGCTTAGATACATCTAGTAAATTAGGCTTGGAGGGTCTCTTGCTAACCCATGTATCCTAACTGATTGTCTAGTGGATCGATTACCGCTTGAAGGGTAGCGGAGAGGTTTTTCACCGAGTTCTTCGGTTTCCTCTTCGATAACATATCGGCGTGTTATCTTGTGTTTGCATTCTTCTTCCCTACTCTTTTACCTTTCATTTATTGCTATGTTATAATGATTATGGCTTAGAGTAGCTTGTTTGTTTATCCGCTTGCATTTACTCTATTCCGCACTTAGTATTAAGTTCGAGTAAAATCTATCGAGCCATAACTTTAATTTGGGGGTCTAAATAGCACTTGTATTTTCAACTCATTTTTGAGCATTCAATTGTTATCAGAGCGGGTACACTCATTGTGGTTTTATTACCTAAGTGTGATCCTAGACCCCTTGGTTTGCTATGAAAAGTGATATGGCAAAGGCCAACATGAAGCGTAGTAAAGGTGTTTGTGATAATGACTCTATGAGTATATTTGGAGACTGTCTCAGTAATGAGCTTTTAGAGTTATTCAAATCAAAGAAACATGCTAGAATCTTTATACACATACTGAAATCATTAGTTCATAGAAATCATGATATTCATAATAGCTTGTGTGAGTCAAATTCCTTAATTGATAAATATAGGAGAAGGAATAGACATTTATGTGATAAACTTGATGATCTAAAAGAAAGCTCCACTCATCTATGAATGAAGTAAAGAAAGATGAGTCTTGCTTTGATGGTCAAGAATGCCTATCTTATGCTTGTCTTTTTGTTCACACTGCTTTGAAAGTGTTTAATTCATGTTTGTGGTATCTTGACAGTGGTTGTTCAAGACATATGACTGGAGATAAATCCTTGTTCAAAACACTTAAAGAGAAGGAAGATGGTTTTGTGACATTTGGAGATGGTAGTCACTCTCGAGTTCTTGAAAAGGGAACTGTTGATGTTCCGGGACTACCTTTATTGACTGATGATACTGTTTGGGATGCGGTAGAAGTAGTATGGACTAGGCCGGAGGTCGCTAAATCCACTTGGGATAAGGCAGCACTTGCGGCAGCTAACGCTAACAGTAAAGCTTTGAATGCAATTTTTTATGGTGTTTCTCCAGATGAGTTTCACACGATTTCACACATAACAGTTGCCAAAGAGGCATGGGGGATATTGGAGACCACATGTGAAGGCATGAAGAAGGTGAAGGATACTAAGTTGCAGATGCTAACCACTTGATTTGAAGAGCTGAAAATGAGTGAAGACGAGTCATTCGACTCATTCTATAGCAAGCTGAATAAGGTGGTTATTGGCAAGTTAAACTTGGGTGAGAAGACGGAGGACTCAAAGATAGTGATGAAAATCCTTTGATCATTGCCGGAGAGCTTCCGAGTAAAATTCACAGCTATAGAGGAAAGTAAAGATTTGGATGAGATCAAAATCCAAGAGCTCATTGGATCTCTTCAAACATATGAGCTAGGTCTACCTTCTTATAAGTCGAGCAAATCTCTTGCTTTTAAAACCATCACCGAGGGAATGGATGATTCCTCCAAAGAAGATGATGTGGAGAAGGAGGTAGTATTCCTGGCAAAGAACTTCCAAAAATTTCTTAAAATGAAGAACAGTGGGAAACCGTTCAATAGAGGGAAGTTTTCATCCTCCAAAGGTGATAGGAAAGAGTTTAAGAAGAAAGATGAGAAGGATTTTCAATCCCCTCAAGGCATTGTGTGTTATGAATGCAGTGGCCATGGACATCTCAAGAAGGAGTGTCCCAAATATCTAAAAGGGAAGGGCAAGGTGTATGCCACTACTCTTAGTGATTCTGACTCCTCTAATTCAGATTCAGATGAAAGCTATGACAGAGAGGGAAATTTCTCTGCACTTATGACTATTGCATCTGTGGAATCTTCGGATGATTTGAGTGTGCTGGTGGAAGAGCTTGGTAAGCACACTGAATTGGAGTCAATAGAGATAGTTGAGGAATCTGATGATGAGGAAGAAGAAGAAACAGTGGGACTGCAAGAGACTTACAATTCCCTCTTTGAGAAGACCGGTGAATATGCAAAAGTGGCTAAGGCAGCCATTAAAAAGATGAAGAGAGCAGAATAAGATTATAGAAGTCTTCTAGTGCGATACAAGGAGACCAAATGTGAAATGGAGATGCTGAATGGAGAGTTAACTGAAGCATATTCAAAGATCAAATTTCTTGAGTTTGGGGTGGTTCAAGCTAATGCTAAAGTAGAGCGAGTTTCCTCTAAGAAGCTTGACGAAATACTCGCTCATCAAAAACCTTTCTCCGACAAAAGCAGATTGGGATACATTGGTGAGAGCAGTTCAGCTGCCAATATATCTAAGGAATTGAAGTTGGTGAAAGCCAATGAACCGATGGTAGTTACCATTGTTGTTGAGAAAGTGAATGTGGAAAAGAAGAGGAACGTGAATGGCCAACAAGTGCTGATAAAGACTTGTAACCAATCAGTGGTCAAACCTAAAGCTAAAGGGAAATCACTTCCAAAATCACAAAGAGGTCCGAGAACAAAACATTTCTGCCGTCATTGTGGAATTCAAGGACACACTAGACCTAACTATCATAAGCTTAGAGTATTGAAGAATGCAAGTGCTCAAAAGTCAAGAGGACCAAGAAATGACAAAAGGAATTAGACTGCTGAGCAATCAAAAGGTTAAGAAGGTGATCCCAGAATAAGGGATGTAATGAAGATGATTGATATCTTCACCACCTGTTTGGCAAGCTTCAACAGAAGGTTTGAAAGCCACAACACTCATACCCAATCCTATAGGGATATCACCCCAAACGCACGTGACGTGTGGGTGAAGAAGGGTACTTGTGCATAAACATTACAACATGTCCATACGTTAATACTTTCGATGTTTAGGGGCATATGTTCATGCATCATGACATGCATAATTCAATTTGTGTCAATTGCTTCTGGTTTATAGAATGCTTCTTTTACAAGTTTTGGTTTGTACCTGTTTTTGTTGATCTTACTTTACTTGTTCTGTTTTTCAGTGTGTTCAAAAATTCAAAAAACCCATAAAAATTGAAAAATCTTCAAAAAGTTTGATCGCTTGTGTTGTGTATATCACATGTGAGTTTGGCCTAGTATCTTCATACTAATGGTGTAGTGCATTTACGAGCTTAGCTTGTTATGTATGCACATATATCTGTGTGGGAGAAATCTTGAAAACTATGTGTGATTGTTGTAAATAGATCTTTAAACTTGTCATGAATGATTGGTCAATAGTCTTGATGCTCTTGATACTTGCATAGACTTATGTCTATATATCTTCCCACTTTACTTTTATGTTTTGCAATAGAGCTCACCAAATGTAAATCTTAAAATGAAAAAGAGATTATAAACTGCATGTCACATATACTAGTATTTGACTAGGAAAAAGAAAAAACGACTTTTGTATTGAAATGTATGGTGCTCAAAAAGCCAAAGGCTAAATCTCAATGTTGAAATATAAAAAATTTCAAGCACTGATCTCAAAAAGAGATGTATTATCCAAAAAGAATCAAATGTTATGATTTATGCAAAAGTCAAATGAAAAGCTTCTAAGTTTTGTAATAATTCTCTTGTGGGAGGTCATATATGCTCATTTCTATAATTGAGATAGTCCACTTGACTGAGTACCAGTTGTGTATGACTTGATTAAATTGATCATTTAAACTTCAATCTGGTCTAAGGACTATTTCACATTTGATACTCACCCACAACACACAAGACTTTGATTCAATTAATGCGTATCTCATTTGTGTGATTGTACATGTTCAAATGTGATGTGTATGCTCAATTACTTGTCGATCAATTCCAAAAATATTTTTGAGTCTTTTATATGTTTTTGAAAGTGATTTTATACTTTCGTGCTTTTAGTTTTTATTAAAAATGCATTTTTGTGTTTTTCTTCAAAAACTGGTTCAGAGGCTATTTTGCGAGAAGCTCGCGACTTAGAGCTTCCCGCGAAATGTGCTTAAGGGAAATTAAAAAGTCACATTTTCATATAGAGAGTCTCGCTATTGCCTCGCGAGTATTTCGCGACTAAACTCTTCTCGCGAAATGTTTTTAGGCAAAAACTGGAAATTTTTTAATTTCATACAAAGGTTATCGCGACTGTCTCGCGACTGTTTCGTGACTAAAAGCTTCTCGTGAAAGCTTTAGTGTGTCTCGCGACTAAAATCGCGATTGCCTAACTCGTAAAAAATGCGTGTTTCCAGTTTTTATGTAGCAGATGTGACATTTTTTTAAAATCACTTCACTTCCCTCGCACTGCCTCTCTTGAACCCCCTTTAACCCAAATATCATTTTCTTTCAAAAACCTATCTTTTTCAAGATAATCTCTGCTCAGTCACTTCAAGGTATGTATTTTTAAGACTCTTTTCATCTTTTCTACTTAGATTATGCAGATTTTAGCTTAGGGTTTTGAAAATTGGGAATTTTCGAAAAAAGGGTTGGGGTTCTTATTTTTGTGAATTTTTTTTTCAAAATTTTGATTGGGTTAAGTCCCATTTGCTATGTTTGTATGTGTGCTGGCCCTATGTGGCATTCTAATAATGTATTGAGGCAGATTTCATCATGTTCATGCATTATTCATAAGTATTGCTCACTGTTGCATGTTAGGTGTTTGACAGAATGTCCTAGTGACATCCTTGTATTGCATTGGACTCAAATGAGTTCCAATACTTCGGTTTACTATTGATTGAACATGTTTAACATGTTTTGATCAATGGGTGTGTGTTTTACACACTGTGCCTATTTTGTGTCTCACAATGCCATGCCATGCACCTTCTAGGCATACACTAGGCACCCTCTAGGCACACCCCATGCACCTCATGCTGCACTCACATGCATCAGCTCATGCACACACATACACAATCACTTACTTCATGCATTATGCTTTTGTTTACATGTTTTTAACACTTATAGCATGCTGTTTTAAGTTTGTTTGCTCTGTTTTGAGTTGATTATACTATGTTTTAAGTTGTTTGACTTATGATTTGGAATAACTTGAATCTAATCAGGTTTTGTGTTCTGTTTTGTGTTTATGCACATGTTTCTTTTTTGTTCTGTGTTCTCTTGTGCAGATGTCTCCTACCAAACATTCTGCGACCAAGAAATCTACAAAACGTGCTCGCACAGATTTTGACAACTTCAAGTTTATTGAGGCAGATTTGAAGTATAATGACTGCTACAAAAAAGCCATGATTATCATCGAAAGGGTCGTGAAATTGGATACCCTTGAGGACATCTTCATACCTAAAGTGTTCAAGGAAAGGATGTGGACAAAGCTGCTGAATCCGGTTGGAGTTGTATACTTGGAGATTGTAAAGGAATTCTTCTTAAATGCAAGTGTGGAAGGGGATCATATAGATTGTTGGGTGAGACACAAAGAGTTTGTCATCACTAAGGAAAGCATTAAGGAGTTCTTAGAAGTTCATCCTCCTTCACAGCCAATTACAGTCCAATATGAGGATCGCTTAGACTTTATTGAGGAGATGGTGTTGACTCTTGGTGGTACACTTAAGAAGAGCTCCATGAAAACAATTCCGTTTAGTCCGAAGATGAGGACCTTTGCTTATGTGATGATCCATAATTTGTACCCGGTCACCAACCTCACGACATTGTCTGCTCCAAGGACAATCTTCTTTTATGATCTCTTTACTCATAAGGAGATTGATATATGTGGACACATCTTCCATCTGTTGTGGAAGAAAATTGAGAAGCAGAATTCCAGAACAGTCATGCTATTCCCCTCACTCATAATCAAGGCTCAAACTTCCGAGTGGCCTCATTGTGGTTAAGAGGGACTATCCTATTGGTGCACACACAATGACTAGGAGCACAGGTCATATCAAAGGCTCCAAAACAGGTGTGCATACAATACCACCGGCTCTTGTTGAGGAGGAAGGAGGAGATACAGAGGAGGAGATTGATAGATTCACTTCTGTTCTAGAGACTTCGGCACAACCATCCTCTTCAGCACCTACATGAGGACCCGACAGACTTGATTGCCTTCTTGCTAGAGTGGACCAGCTGTATACTTTGTTAGACTCCCATGTGTAGCACACTGCGGACCAGTTTGCTTATGCCCAGGGTCAGATCACTGCCTTATCCTCTCAGACCGATGATTTGTCAGTCGACCAGGGTTTAGATTCAGAGTTTGATCAGTTCTAGCCTCTTTGGCCATTCCGGTCAAAAAGGGGGAGAAAATTTTGAAAGGGAGCTTGCACAGTTGAGGGGAAGCATAGCTTAGACCTTAGATACATTGGTTCAGTACATTGGTTAATTATAGGCAGTTTAGCTTTATTTATGTTTTGGTTTAAACTGTTTTAGCATCTATAACTCTTGGATAGTTGCTTTTACTGCTTTTGTTTAAAGCTTTAGTACATTGTTCTAAATTTCAGTTTAATATTCAATTTTTGTGTTTATCTCAATGCTTTGTAGCATTTTTTTTGTACTTTTAAGATATTGCTAATATGTCTTAAGTACCTCACTTTGGTGCCCTAGTAGGATCTTGTTTCCTAGATGCAAATACTTCGAGTATTTTGCATTGGTTGAGTGTTGGATATGCAATTGATGATTGTGATTGGTCTTCATTGCATTGCATGTCCGGATGAGCATTTACTTGCTAAATGTTCATTGTAGTCATTCTTTAATGACTGATCTTGTTTGATCAAGCTATGCTCACATGATATATTGTGTTTGCAAACTTGATCGAATTTTACTTGTTCATGTACATACCTTGTGTTCAACTTGTCATAAGCTTAATGTAAGTTTTGTTTGTGTGCAAGTGCTTCAGGTTACAGGTATGTACGTGCAAGTGCTTCATAGCTTCTAAATTAGGTGTGAGTGAGTTTTGCCATTGTTCCCAAACTCACGTTCAAGTCTAGAGTCTGTTTTAGGGGTTTTGTCACGGAATAGCTAAAAGGGGAGATTGTAAAGTTGTAATTTACAACTATGTGTTTTGTTGGCTTTTATTCCGTGCCAAATTTGATTGTAATTATGTTCAATCTTTTATACCCTGTATTATTTGTGGGATTTAATTGTAAGGGTTGTGTGAGAGAGAGAGAGAATGTGAATACCCAAGCAAATTGAAGACTGAAGAGTTTTCATGGGTAGCTCACGACTAAGCATCCCACGAAGTGAAGAATGTGCCCTACACATGACTGGAATGCGAAGAGTTAGGACAGGATGGAGACAGCTGTGTTTCGCAAGTAGCTCGCAGGTAAGGCCTTCCCGTGAGACACCCGTAAAACATTCTGTTTTGCCAGACTGTACTATCTGATACACACTTTCTGTACCTACACTATATATACCTACATTACCCACTGAGAGAAAACCCTAGCCACAAACCTTGAGAGTTAGAGATTGATATACCCACATATCTCTATACATTTGCTTGTGGATTTTTCTCAACTCCTACCTCTCCATTTCCATACCATTGAAAGGTTGATAGCCTAAACACTTACCACACCCTTTCAGAGTGTCAAGTGAGATTTTGGTGCTGCTGGGAAGTATTGGAAGAAGTCAGGCTTTGGCAGATGCAATCAAGCGTATTGTGCGATCTGGAAAGCTAGATAAGACATAATTTTGAGAAGTCTTGTTAGAATAGGAGTTTGGAAGGCTTAGTATATCGGGTAGATTAGGCTTGGAGGGTCTCTTGCTAACTTATGTATCCCAATTGATTGTCTAGTAGATTGATTACCGCTTGGAGGGCGGCGGAGAGGTTTTTCGCCGAGTTCTTCAGTTTCCTCTTTGATAACACATCGGCGTGTTATCTTGTGTTTGCATTCTTCTTCCCTACTCTTTTACCTTTCATTTACTACTGTGTTATAATGATTATGGGTTAGAGTAGCTTGTTTGTTTATCCGCTCGCATTTACTCTATTCCGCACTTAGTATTAAGTTAGAGTAAAATCTATCAAGCCGTAATTTTAATTTGGGGGTCTAAACAGCTCTTGTGTTTTCAACACATTTTTGAGCATTCAAAGGTGTTATTGTACATTAGTAAAAGAAGCTAAAAGAAAAATCAAAAACCAAAGAAAATTATGCTTCAAAAGAATAAAAAAAAAATTAAAAAAATTGCATGGTTGCAAGTGTGTTTTCTAGGAGATGTCAGAGTTATATGATATAACTCTATAGATGATAGTCACTTTTAAACTTATGAGATGGATAATGTAGAAAGTGTGTTTATTCTCTGTTTACATGTCATTTTGTGAGTATCTCATGCACTTGCTAGTTGCACACACCACAAGCAAAACTTTGTTAAACCTTGTACATATGATTGTGTGTTAATTTTTGTGGCCATCCAAAATTGTGCTTCTTGAAATGTTTAATATTTTTTGGGGTTGTGAGGTAAAAATTGTGTGAAGGAAATTATTTTTGAAGATTGATAAAAATTTTGTTTGAAAGAGTTTTTGGAAAACATTTAGAATCATTAACATGCATCTCATATCATAAAAACTGTTTTACAAATGTTTTTGCAGAAAATTTTCCAGATTTTTTTTTGCAAAATTACTGATTCTTTAGGATTCGATTGATCAAGTCTATTTTCGACCGATCGAAAAAGGAAGAGGAAAATTTCATTTTTAAGCTTAAACTCTTGGGCTCGCTCGATTCCTTTTGACCGATCAAAACTGGAAAATTTTAAGTTTTTAACCGATTAGTTTTTTCATGCATTGCACATATATATTAGGACATGCATTGCATTGTTTTCTTTATCCATCTTGCATTTTTGTAGTCATATCTCTCATTGCTTTTCACACATAACATGCATACACTTTGCTAAATTGAGTACTCAACTTGATTTAAAAATTGATTGATTAATTTTTGAGTTCTATACATGTTAGTATATGCTATTTTTCTTGATGCGTAAACTGGTAAAAATTGGATTTTCTTTTTAAGATATGGTGGATAATATTGAGTAAATATTTTTCTTCATGTGTATCCTCAACTTATTATTATTATTATTTTGTTAGGTTAGTGTCTTTTTAGTTTTCCCTACCTCTTAAATTTTCCCCAAAATTGTTTTTTCCCAAAACTTGTCTTGTTTTCCTATTTTTACAAGGGGAGAAAGTTGTTTTATAAACCTATGTTGGTTTTAGGGAGAGTTGTTGCTCTTCATAGAGGAAGTTGTCTCTGTTTTCTATAGAGCTGAATTCTTTTGTATTTCCTTGGTTATCTATTTTCTCTTATCCTTTGTTGTGTATGTTTTCTGTCTACCTTCTGATTGGGTTGTCTTTGTCAATATGTGACAAAAAGGGGGAGAAATAGATAAAATTTGAAAAGTTTTTTAACTGTTCTTATTTAGGGGGAATTAGTTTGATTTAGTTTGCTTTTGATTTTATATTTGTTATTCATATTGTTTATCTGTCTTTATTTCCACATATGCTGTGATATGTTTTTGTGAGTGTTTCAGGAAAGACAAGCACATTCTAATCAAGATCTTCTACCTCTTCTAGCAACTTTTAGGTTTGAAGTCTTAGATTGGGATTTGTGATGTAATTGAGCATTTTATTGTAATTGGGTTGTTCTTGTATTTGAACATTTCATATTTTATGCAAGTTTTGTCACGGATTGCCAAAGTGGAAGATTATTAGGTTCTAAAAGTTTAGAACAATTGGCAATGCTAAAGGTGTTACAAGTCAGAACACAAGAACATTCAAGCTGCAGAAAAGAAAATTCAAATTCAGTGAAATCCGATCGATCTAAAATTAGATCTGACTGATTGAAAATCGCAAACATGAAATTTCTGCAGAATTCTATTTCAACCCAAATTCTGCTTAAACATTTTGGGTTTCAGGTGAAACACTTCTAGTATATAAAGGAAAACCCTAACTACATTTTCAGGGCTTTTTGAGAGAGAAAAGAGTGCATCTTATGCCTCTAATTTGTAGATCTAGGGTTTTGTACCCAAAGCTCTCTCAAGTCTTCTACCAGCAATATTCTTTGAAGAAACTCAAGATCCAGTGGTGAAGAAGTTGCTGCTACAAAGATCAACAAGAAAAAGTGATCTGAAACTTTTGAGTGGAGTCTCAAAGTCACAAGTAAGGGTGCTTGTGTTGGTGTAAATCTAAGAAGAGAAGGAGTCCGTGGATTCGGAGTTTGCACATGGTCATGTTAGTAAGTTACTACTAGAGGTAGCATTAGATTTAGGGTTAAATCTTTTATAAAAACTTCGATTCTCTTATAGTGGATTTGGTTTACCTTGAGGATAGTTAGGTCAAATCTTCTCTAGGTTTTTACCTTGAAACAGTTTGTTTCATTGGTTTTCCTAGGTAATTATATCGTGGTGTTATTTACTTTTACTCATCTTTGCATGATATGATTTATTTGTGTTTAACCTAGATTTGGAAATTAATCTAAGTAATTACTTAGGTTAAAAAATTTGTTTAAGGGGTCTAGACATAACTCTCACATATCATTCTTCAATGTCCTTGCTTACAATCCATATAACCCTTTTAAAGTAGAGCAATCTGCTATACATTCAGTACATGTATGAATTCTATTATATAATCAGTTACAACTCCTGGACTAACTAACTAACCACTAGTACAATTGTCACAACTCATTATTACTAACTAACTTCCCAAGCTAGCTAATGAAACAGTATAGTAAAACTCCTATTAGAATCTCCCTTCTTCCTAATTATTGTAACTATCGAATTATAAAAAATAAAAATTATTGTTTTTAAGAATATATTGCAACAGAAAAAACTATTTACTCGATAACAATAATTCTGAAGTCATTTTTGCTTATGACGAGTTTAACCTCATTTCCAATTTAACGAGCATTCATATCCAACACATTTATGTTATGTACCTCACAAAATAATATCATAATGGTAAGTAAACCATCTCCATTAGACAAATTGAAACGAAATACCTCATAAGTTGAGTTTGATTCGTCTTGTTGCTAAAATAGTGGAATGAAAGTTCAAATTTTGTTGGGTATGACAAAATTACCCCAAATTGATTATCTAATTCATACAAATTGAGTTAAGTTAATCTTCACATAATTACCTATTTGATAATTCAATAGTTGGAGATGAGAGATTTAAACCCTGAATGTATTTGTTGAAAATACAAAAAGATGTTAGTTAAGCTACAAAATTCTTAAACATGTATTAGAGATTTTTCAATTAAAAAATGTTAGGTTGAGATGAAAAATATTCCAAATTCAATCCAAGACTCTATGGCAACCATATCCATTAATTCACTTATACACAAACACCGTACGCATTGCTTGCGCTGACAAAGCTCAAATATTAAAAAGTAATAACCCAGCAGATTCACGTTGGCTACAGACTACCAAATCTTTCAACGTGAATTCAACATATATAACAACAAGGAGGTGGTGGTGGCGATAGTGGCAGCGGTAGTGGTTACTGGTGGTTGTGATTGTTGTTTATTGTAGTGGATATATTATTTTATTGTAGTAGATATATTATTTTATTATGATGTTTATATTATTTTATTGTGTTGAAAGCTAAAATAGATCAATTGCTACAGCATATGAGTTGGTAAAATAGATAAAATAACTTTTTGTGGTCCCTCCATGAAAAAACTTAGTATTAGCTAGGAAGAGAAAGATGATGCTCTCGTGTCATGTGGGTCAGTGGGTGTATGAGTAGTAGATTTCAACATTTGTTGAGGATTTAGATGTATCACAGACAGGCACAGGACCAGAACTTTGAGTTAAGGGAGAGGCGGTTTTATTGTTGTTTGTGTGCAGTAGTTTTAACTTTTGATTTTGCTACTATTTAGCCTTAGCTATTGAGAATTTTTTTTTTTTTTTTTTTAGAATTTTTTTGTTTGCTACTATTTAGGCTTAACTATTTTTGTTTAGAATTTTTTAAAGGGTAGGGTTATTTATTTTGAATAAAATTGGTTGGTTGAGCTTAATTTTTTTTTTTTAGTTTTACTATTGGTAATTTTTATTGTTGAGCTATTTTTTTAGTTTTACAAGTTTTTTTATAGGATTCCAGTTAGCTCAATTGGTAAAGTTTTTGATGGTTGTATAAGAGATTTAGGGTTCAATCTCTGCCTATAAGAGATATAGGGTTGAATATCCGATTATACCAAAAACTGATTGATGTCTTGGTCTGATGATAAAGAATTATTATCAGAAGTGGACGTTATATATTAAAACTCTCTTAAATTACTGATATGATAAGTGTAACATTAATGTGAGTGGTGGGCCCATTATGTAAACTAATAAGAATTTGCTACAAAATAGTTTATAACATTAAAACTCTCTTAAATTACTGATATGATAAGTGTAACATTAATGTGAGTGGTGGGCCTATTATGTAAACTAATAAGAATTTGCTACAAAATAGTTTATAAAAATGTTATAAAAAAGTTTGTGAATATAACATTACGCTTAAAAAAATTAATAATATTGTTTAAGAAAAATAAAATATAATTTTATAGAACAAAATTATTAAAATTAATATACATATATATATATATATATATAATAATTTTTTTTTTAATATTTAAATTGGGGCCATTGCCCCTAGGCCAATAATACCTCCGTCCCTGATCACATGGTCTGTGACTCTGTGGAGTTCAGTCGGAGTTTCGATACGTACGGCGTCTACAGATCAATAATTCAGTCCCAAAAACGTGGCTCAAATATCATATCAAACCTTCCATATAAGAGATTCTCTATCTTAGTCAAATGGCATAAAAAAACACCTGTAAAAATTCTGGGAACTAAATGATGAAACAACGTAGTAGTACGTTCAAACTTTCCATATTAAGATATTATCTTAGTCAAATGGCATTAAATTTGTGGTACCATAGGTTCTCTTGGGATTTTTATTTTATTTTTCAAAATAACACCAATTTTCAAACAATTTTGTTAGATAACATCGTTTTCAAACTATTTAGAAAATTAACATCTCGAGTCTAAAAAACTTGAGTTCATTATAGCAACTCGAGTATGAAAGACTTGATTTTTATGAATATCGAGTCTCTAAGACTCGAGTTCCACAAAAGAAAACCAAGAAATAAAAAAACGTGTAAGTCTTCTTCTTCTTTTGGTCTCCCTCTTCTCTCTCTGAAACAACAAAAACAAAAACACAACACAAACACAAGCAATAGATCAAAGCAAAAACCACACGAAGCAAGAGATCAAAACAGAAACCACGAACCCAGTCGGCGAACCCACGAACCCAGGCGACGAAACTCATGAACCCAAGCTCGGATTGAACCCACAAACGTGTGATTCCTTAGGCGAAGGTTTCGTTTTTCCTCTATTTCTCTCTCTTTCCTCTGATTCCTTGGGTGAAGGTCCTCTGATTCCTTAGGTGAAGGTTTCGTTTCCTCTGTTTCTCTTTTATTTATTTATTTAGGCTGAGTTCTTGGCAAAATTGAGTCTCTTATACTCAAGATGCTAGTTTTCTAAATAGTTTAGAAACATTGTTAACTAACGAAATTGTTTAGAGATTGGTGTTCGTTTGCAAATTTTTTCGATTCTGCAAATTTTTTCAATTCTCTTGCTTCTCTTCCTGGCCAACATTAAAAACTTACAACAATCATTCAACGTAACTTGGAGGAAGTCCAACTGAACCTAACCATACATGGACCCCTGATTCCTGGCCAACGTAACTTGGCTCTCACTATGCAGCAGGGTTTCTGTGGTTTGAATGATCTTGTTTGGGTTTCAGTTAAGTCTGATAGGCCAAGAATGTATTGATCCCTTTGGTAAATTAATCAATTAATTAGCCAAGTGAATTAATTAGATTCAAGTACATGCAATAAGCGTGATAGCACAAAGAAATCACCAACTAAGTTAAATGCAGTGGAAAATAAATATGATAGAGGTGATTTGTTTACGAACGGAAGAAACTACCGAGACAAAATCCCACCAAGTGAATTTAAGGTCACCACTCCTGAGAATCCACTATTATTAAAACAAGTTGTTACAAGTAAAAGGAATTCCAGTACCTAATACCAACCTATAGTTGAACCCTTACCCCAATACCCAATTAGACTTGTAATATAGTGACAATCTCTCTTTTTAATGCACGACTCCCAGTACATGACTAACCAATCGATGCACGGATCCAAGTACTTGACTAACACACCAACTTTGAGAAAGATATTAGTTGCAAAGTTCTTCAGTTCATCCAGACGATGAAGATCAAGATGCTCTTTGTTTACAAAACCCTCGGCGCAAGGATGCAATAGCTTCTACAATGAGTATGATTAATTAGGGTAATTGTCTCCGATCACAATATGCATGCACAATGACTTTGCATCAAGTTGCATAACCTTGCATCATGTTTGACGGCCCTTAAAATAATCCTTATATATATTTAGGGTTGTGAGAAAAGAAACTCTACACAAAAAAACTTGGATATGCATGAAAAAAAAATTTGGAAATTTGAATTTCATAATTCTCGATAGATACAGCTTCTGTCGAGAGCTGTCGAGAATTCTGATTAAACCTCAATAGATATTATCTGTCGAGATTTAATGAACAACACTTCTTCACTTGTTTCTTGGACAGATTTGCATGGCTTCAATATTAGGCTTGAACTTTTGTTCCTTGAAGTACTAAACCATTCTAGATCTACCCAATTACAAGTAAAGTGCGTTTTATCAAAAGATTAGCCAATTTACAATAACATATGTTCTAACAAGTTCCACATATGTCCTAACAATCTCCCCCTTTGGCAATTCATGACAAAACCACAACAAACAAATGAAGTATGAGAGAAGCCATAAATCACTAAACTCATAATCACTTGTTGAATACAATAAAATCTAATCCTAACACAAACTCTTGAAAAACTTTGCAAGAAGAGAGTTCATGGCATGATAGATTTTGACAACCTATCTTTCTAAAATACTTTAAACAAAACTCATCAAGGCATTTTAGTGTGAAACAGAAATGAAGGATTGCATACAATAATAGAAACATGTGTATGAAGAGAGAAAAGAAACAACACATGGAGAGATAAGTGAAATGATAACAACATCATCATATATATAAAAGATAAATAAGTACAATATTTGTTATCACTAAATGGTCACAAGACTGATGTACAAAAGGATAATGTAACTACAAAGAAATAAAAGAAAAGTACATAAATCCTCACTACATCCCTCAAAAACAAAGACACTCCTATAAAAAATGTCCTATGCTAACTCTCCCCCTAAATACAAGACTACTCTCAACCCAAAACTACTCCCCATTTTTGTCACGAATGACAAAGGGTAAGTCACTGAGAAGCGGTCATCTCCTCATCATTGGAAGAGCTAGCATCCTCATCCTCATCATCATCATCATCATCATCATCATCATCGAAACCATCATCAGCATCCTCGTCCTCATGCTAGTAATACTACAAATTTTACTAAATAGTCTCTTTACAAATTGATGTGGCACCAATCATCAAAAATTAAATCTAACATTCATTTATTATGTTTTTTAAATCTACTAATCACATGTAAATGTTATGTAGTAAAATTTGTAGCAATTTTAGCATTTTTCTCACCTTTGTATATTTTTGCACACAACGTGAATTACATTTACTTATGTTTGATTATGTATGTATATATTCTAATTTTGATACATAAATGGATTCTTGTAGGAGTATGGCTGTGGCATTGTCACTATGCACGTCATTTAAGTTGGGGTATGAACAGTGTTTTTATAGTGAAAAATGGTGGGACACCAGAGACGAGTATCCGGGAACCCCCACCTTACTTGCCTCCTTGTAAGGATTCATTTACCAGTAGGCTCCAACAATATGAGAACTCGGCTGCTTATAGATTGAATAAGATTGATTAGTTGGACATCACTTAAAATGTATTTGCTAACCTTACAACTTGATGTAGTGTTATAATGTGTCTAAAGTTAAGGCAGTTCTTTAACTATTTGGATGAAGTCTGTTACTCCAGATATCAGTACTTTTGTTTCAGTGGATAAGCCTATTTCTTGATTAATAATAAGCCAATTGGAACGAATACTCAATAATAAAAACAAAAAGTGTCTTACTTTGGAAGTTTAAATGTTGTTTTGAACTAGAGTTTATCCGATGGATCTTCTCTTAAAATAAGGTCAGTATTTGTTAATTATTTCCATGTGTGTCTTTTAAGTTGTATTTGTCTTGTAAGATGCGTGTGTTTTTAAGTAGTGGAAGTTGTAGCAATTATGGGATTGTTATTTATCAAAAAAAATTAAAACAAAATTTGGGGTTGTCTTTTGTTTTTAAGTTATGTATATAGTAGAGATGTGAGAGTCTAGATCTTGTTTTTGTGTTAATTTATTATTGATTATTATTGATGTGTGTGTGTGTTTTTTTTTTCAAAATATATTATTGATCCGTAAAGTTTATTGTGGGGTCAAAGAATTTGGCAACCGCGGCCCACTTTATATTAAGCCCAAGGCCCACGCTGAGGAGGAAGAAATGTCCGAGAATGAAAGAAGCAATTCCAAGGTGCCATAGAACATCGCTGAGGACAATCCTGTCCTCGGCCAACCAAGATCACAGAGGGGAAGAGCGGCGTGCCATCAAAGGTAGCCTCCCAGAACACCCCAAGGAAAAGGACAGGTATAATGGACCAGCCATGGGAGCACGGTGGAGGAGCAATTCAAGGAAAAATTGTTACCTCCACATTAAATGTTCACAACTAACGTCCTGGCCGCATTAATGAGGAAATGACCTTTGAACAGTGCTGCCTTGGTTGCTGCAACTCACAAGAGATTTGATAAGATGGCTGATGGGACAGGCATTCAGGTATAGGCTTGGATGATCAACAAGTGGAAGGTAAAGATCGTTTAAAGAGGACTATATAATAGGAGAAACCCACCATAAAGAGGGAGGAATCTGAAGAATTCCTGTAACCATTCTCATTCAATATTTAGAACAGAGCTCCTCGAATTATGCCGAAGACAAACTTTCTTGTACCAACTTGGCTCGTTTCTGCTTGATTGTCCTGGGAACTCATTATAACCGTTATCCACGAACGCCATATTAACTGTTGTCCATGCACTAAAGCCTAATTCTTTGGCCCACTCTCTACAAATTCATTGTATTGGGCTAGTTGGGTCTGAGTCCACTCATCCAACATTAGAAGTGCTCGAATCCAGTCCCTAAAATTGGTGCCATATGTGGGAAGAACTTGTGTGTTATAAGGGCAACAATCCAGCATGGTAGGATCAGGCCCTCATTAAGCGAGCTCCCATCAGCCTGAACCGGCTAGATCCCAGCAACAGGGTAACTTCGCCGACCCTAAGCGTGATCGAAATGAAGAGAATGGAGGGTTTTGAGAGGGAAGTGTACACACCACTCAAACCAGCAGAAGCCACTCTCGTGGGGGCAGTCACGTGCTACGGAGACAAAATGACAACCAGACCATGCAATCAGAAGAGGTTAAGAGTCACATATCCTAGAGACAGGATGATAAGTTGGCCATGCAGCAGGAGATAGATGACTTGAAGAGAAAGCTCGGCCATACACAGGGAAGGCAGTCTCGTTCCAGTCCTGACATGCCTTCCGATGATGAAAGCGATGATGACTATAGGCCGAGATCAAGGACTCCTCCAAGGGAGACCTTCTCTCACGAAGAAGAGTGTTACCGGAGGCGTAAACGTAAAAGCCCATCTCCTAGGGGCTTGGGGAGCGATGCCATGAGCAAGGCACTGGATAAACTCTCCAAGTTACCTTTCACCCGTCACATAGAAGAAGTTATACTCCCTCAGCAATTCCAACAGCCAACCTTCACCATCTATAATGGCAAAACAAACCCCGTGGAGCATGTGAGCCAGTTTAACCAAAGGATGGCTGTCCATTCCAAGAACGAGGCGCTGATGTGCAAAGTTTTCCCCTCTAGCTTGAGTCCAGTGGCGATGAAGTGGTTCAATGGCTTGAAAACGAATTCCATAGATTCGTATAGACGGCTGACCCAGGCCTTTGGCTCCCGCTTTGTTACAAACAGCAAAGCTCCTCGGCCCTTAAGTGCGCTATTGTCTTTATCCATGCATGATGGAGAGACTCTAAAGGCCTACTCGGACCGATATTGGGAGATGTACAATGAACTGGATGGCAATTTTGATGATGTCACCATCAGCACCTTAAAAAATGGTCTCCCAGCTGGGCACGACTCGAGAAAGTCCCTAATTGGCAAGCTTGCCACCAGTGTGCGCCAGCTAATGGATTGGATCGATAAGTAGAAACGAGTAGAGGAAGACTAGCTGCAGGGTAAAGGAAAGAAGGTTATCCCTTAGGAGATGAGGGATTTCAGGTCTGAGCGATATAACAGTAGTCGCTCGAGGAGAGATTTTGCAGGGCAACCCGGAGCAACTAACACACAGACCGTCGGTGCTGTGTTCCGAGAACCAGTACATCGAGTGTTAGAGAAAATCAGGAAATGGCCATACTTTAAATGGCCGAATAAGATGGTGGGAGAGTCCACGAGCCGCAACCAGAACTTTTATTGCTAATACCACTAGGACCACGGGCATACCACGGAAAACTACAGAAACCTCCAGAGCTATCTGAATGAGCTAGTCCGAGAAGGAAAGCTGAGGCACCTTCTGCATCATTCCAGTGGTCATCAAGGCCAGACCCATCAGGAACCCCAGAGAGATAATGCCTAAAGGCCACTCGCAGGGAAGATTAATGTGATCTTGGCCGCTCCGAGAAGAACGGGCACGCGCCCTTCATGAGTGCTATCTGTGGCTCAACTGCCGGCCAAGGAGTCCCAGCCAGAGCCGAAGAGGGCTAGAAGGAATTTTCACCCAATCTTGAGTTTTTCAGGGGAAGACAAGATTGGAACCACACAGCCTCATGACGATGCGCTGGTGATCACTCTCAGAATTGGGGACTACGATATGAGAAGAATGATGGTGGATGATGGCAGTGCAGCCGAGGTCATGTACCCGGACCTCTATAAGGGGCTAAGGTTGAAACCGGAAGACCTGACGCCCTATAACTCTCCCTTGATGAGCTTCGACGGGAAGCTTGTTATTCCAAAGGGCATGATTAGGCTACCCATCCAGACCAGCCCAAAGATAGTGGATGTGAACTTTATTGTGATGGACACCTACTCTCCATATATAGCCATTGTCGGCAGGCCTTGGCTCCATACAGTGGGGGCTGTTGCCTCCTCATTACATCAGAAGGTGAAATTCTCGTCAGGGGATCAGGTTTTCGAAATCCGTGGTTGCCAATCCACGGCAAGACAATGTATGGTGGCTGCCATTTCACATTGGCTTGACGCGGAGCCCTCGGCCACTATTGAAAAGAACTTATAGCAATCAAAGGCCCTGGTGTCGTCCCCTAATGCGGCAGTCGAGGAGGCAAAATGCGAAAATCTAGAGAAGGTGGTCATTGGTGATGACCCAGAGAAGTTCTTTTAGGTTGGAGCCCACCTGCCTCTTCAGGAGAAGGAGGAGTTGATTGAGTTTCTCAAGAGAAATATTGACGTGTTTGCATGGGATGCCTTTGATGCCCCAGGGATTGACCCATCCTTCATCTGTTACCATCTCAATGTCAATCCGTCCATAATTCCCAAGAAGAAGCGACATTGACGCTCGTCAAGAGAGCATGCTGATGCGATTAAAGAAGTGGTGATGAAGCTTAAGCGTGCGGGGGCTATCAAAGAGGTTTTTTATCCCGAATGGTTGGCCAATACTGTGGTGGTCAAGAAGAAAAGTGAAAAGTGGAAAGTGGAAGGTTTGCGTGGACTTCACAGACCTGAATAAGGCATGTCCAAAAGACCCGTTCCCCATGCCTTGGATAGACCAGCTGGTGGATGCAACTACGGGCTACCCTTGGATGAGTTTCTTAGATGCCTTTCAGGGCTATCATCAAATACCACTGGCCTAAGAGAATCAGGAGAAGACAACCTTTGTGACACCCATTGGGAACTACCACTACAAAGTAATGCCGTTCAGTATGACAAAAACACAGGGTCCACTTATCAAAGGATGATGACGAGAATGTTTAAGCCGCAGTTGGGCAAGAGCATCGAAATCTATGTAGATGATATGGCGGTAAAGAGTAAAGTGGTGTTCGAGCATTTAAGGGACCTCGGCTGCACCTTTGATGTCTTGAGGAAGCATAAGCTGTGCCTAAACTCTTCCAAATGCTCATTTGGTGTGGGATCTAGCAAGTTTTTAGGCTACATTATTACCCACAGGGGAATTGAGGTTAATTCTGACCAAATCAAGGCTATCAATAACCTAAAGCCTCTGCAAAACCCCAAGGAGGTCCAAAAGCTCACTGGAATGATTGCGGCTTTGAATCAGTTCATTTCTAGGTCGGCGGGTAGATGCAGACCATTCTATCTCTTAATTAACAAGTGGAAGGGATTTGAGTGGTCTGAGGACTATATTATGGCCTTCCAGCAACTCAAGGAGTACCTATCTCGGCCAATTATCATGTTCAATCCTGAGGCTGATGAGGTTCTATACGCGTATATCACCGTGGCCCTTCATGCTGTGAGCTTGGTGCTAATACGGGATGACAACAACATTCAAAAGCCAATCTATTTCGTGAGCTAGTCGCTGCATGAAGTTGAGGTCAAGTACTTACCCTTAAAGAAAGCCATACTAGCCGTGGTCCACGCTAAACAAAAGCTTTTCCATTATTTCCAGGCCCACATAGTTGTTGTTTTAACCCAATTTCCCTTGAGGTCTGTACTTCATACTGCTGATTACACCGGAAAGATCGCCAAATGGAACACGATTCTAAGGGCCTTCGACATCAAGTACATGCCTCGGACCTCTATAAAAGGCCAGGTCCTGGCTGACTTGGTGATCGAATTTGCTGAACCCCTAGTAGAAACAGTAGTAGAGAAGCAAAACATGGATGGAAAATCAATTGGGGCAATCTCTACTCCAGGGCCCCCATGTTGGAAAGTGTACGTTGATGGCGCAGCAAATCAGAGGGGGTCTGGAGTAGTGCTAATCCTAATATCCCCTGAGGAGACTATCATAGAGAAATCCCTGAGACTTGGGTTCTCGACTACGAATAACGAAGCCGAGTATGAGGCCTTGTTACAAGGGATGGCCATGGTGTAGAAAATATGAGGAAAAGCAGTAGAGATGTTCTCGGACTCAAGATTGGTAATGGGCCAAGTGAAGGGAGAGTTGGAAGCCAGAGATGCGAGGATGTAAGAGTACCTAAGCCAGGTCAAACGCTTGCAGTCAGACTTCGATCTTTTCAGCTTGTCGCACATCTCTAGAAGTGGAAACACCAATGCGGATTCATTGGCTACACTTGCTACCTCCTCGGCAGGGGGTCTGCTTCAGATTATTCTTGTTAAGCATCTGGATAGAGCAAATGAGGTTGCAAAAGGCATGATTCATATCCATCAAATTAGAGCAGGTCCTAACTGGATGGACCCCATAGTGAGATTCCTCAAAGATGATATTCTTCCTCAGGAGAAGTCAGAGGCTGAGAAGGTACGAAGAAACACTCCTCGGTTCTAGCTGTCCGTGGACCACAAATTGTATAAGTGCTCCTATTCTGGGCCTTATTTGCTGTGTATACACCCTGAAGCATCAGAGTTACTGCTTGAAGAGCTGCACGAAGGAATCTGTAGGAGCCACACGGGAGGAAAGTCTCTGTCGCACCAAACCCTTACCCAGGGATATTGGTGGCCTGAGATGTAGAAAGAAACCCAAGAATATGTTAAGAAATGTGACCAGTGCCAAAGGTTTGCCCCAAATATTCATTAGCCAGAGGTCCTCAGCCCTTTGTCCAGTCCATGGCCCTTTACCCAGTGGGGCCTGGATATTGTAGGCCCTTTCCCCAAGGCGCCAGGGAATAGGAGGTATCTGTTGGTCTCCACAGACTATTTCACCAAATGGGTCGAAACTGAGCCATTGGCCAACATCAGAGATGTAAACGCTAAGAAATTCATCTGGAGAAATATTGTTACACGATTCGGGGTCCCTCATACCCTTATTTCGGATAATGGATTCCAGTTTGACAGCAAAACCTTCAGAAGATACTATTGTGAACTGGGGATCACGAACAGGTACTCAACTCCAACCTATCCTCAGGGAAATGGGCAGGCCGAGACTGTCAACAAGGTCATAGTCAATGGGCTTAAGAAGAGACTAGATGACGCCAAGGAAAGATGGGTAAAAGAGCTACCACACGTTTTGTGGACTTACCGAACTACGCCACGACGGTCAACAGGGGAAACACCTTTTGCCATGACCTATGGTGCCGAGGCTGTTATCCCTTTGGAGGCAAACTTTCCAACGCTGAAGACGAGCTCCTTCACTCTAAGTAGTAATGATGAATTACTAGGGAAGAGCCTAGACATGATCGATGAGCAAAGAGAAAAGGCAATGATCCAGTTGCCCTATTACCACCAGAAGCTCAAGCAGGGGTATGATTCTAATGTGAAGTTGAGACCGCTAGACCCAAGGAACTTAGTGCTGAGGAAAGTTATGGGGGCTGCCAAAAATCCTTCCTGGGGAAAGTTAGGACCCAATTGGGAGGGGCCATACCGAATTACTTCAGTAGCAGGGATAAGTGCATACTACTTAGAAGATTTGAATGAAAAAGTTGTACCTCGTCCATGGAATGTAAATAATCTGAGGAGGTATTATTATTAATAAAAGCACTTTCTCTAATTTGAATTTTAAAGTCTATTGTGCTTATAGGTCTTGTATTTTGGCAACAGTCTAAGTACTAGACAGAACCAAGGTCTTGCATGGTCCTCGGACTCAAGCCTATGGGAAAATTAGCTACTTCAAGAAGAATCTAAATACTAGACAGAACCAAAGTTTGCATGGTCCTCGGACTCAAGCCTATGGAGAAACTAGCTACTTCAAGAAGAATTTAAGTGTTAGACAGAACCAAGGTCTTGCACGATCCTCGGGGTTAAGCCTATGGGGAAACTAGTTACTTCAAGATAAGTCTAAGTACCAGACAGAACCAAAGTCTTGCATGGTCTTTGGACTCAAACCTATAGGGAAACTAGTTACTTTAAGAAAAATCTAAGTACTAGACAGAACCAAGGTCTTGCACGGTCCTCGGACTCAAACCTATGGGGAAATTAACTACTTTCAAGAAAAATCTAAGTGTTAGACAAAACCAATGCCTTGCATGGTTCTCGGACTTAAGCCTATGGGGAAACTAACTACATTAAAAAAAAAAAAAAAGGTGGAGAGCCTGAGCATTGAACAGATCCCAGGTGTTGTGTGACTCCTCGGACCACTTGCCTTGTCCCCATTCGATAAAGATGTAAACCAACACAAGCCCATGAGCATCACTTAAAGCACTTTAAGTTATAACAAACAATTCATGAGGTATAGGATTCATATTACAAGGTTATTGCCTTTTATAGTCTATTCAGCAAAAGCAAGTCATAGTATTAAGGGGGCTCAATTATTAATTAGAGTCTGAGTGGAAATTATCATTATGGACTTTACCTTTTGTGGCTGCTATTTCAAAATGGAAAGCAAGTCACACTATTGAGACTGTTTAGCTAATAATCAAAGCGCAGGTTATACAAGTAGCAGAACCCATCATAATAACAATAAACACATAATGTAAAAAAGAAATCTCGTATATTCCATCTGAAAGTCACATTACAATGTTCAAAAAGCAAAAAAAAACATAAGGCAAAAATACAACTGGAGCTAGCCAAGGGGGCCTATTTCTTCAGCTTCGTTTCGATCCCTTCCTTGGGGAGCTGAGCAGAAAAGGTTTCTGGATCCTTGGAGCCCTTAGTTGGGGGAACAACCTGCAGAGGATCAACTAGAAGAGGTGCCTCCTCGGCATGAGGGGCTTGGGCACCAGATGAGGACTTTGTGGCATTTGGGGTGCCTCCTTGTTTGGACCTATTGTAGACAACTAAATTTCTAGTTTGAAATAAATCAAACAAGTAAAATAGTTTCACAAATGCGAATTTGTATTGATGAAGATGTGGTACAATTCTCTGAAATTACAAAAGAGTGATCCTCTGATTCGGTCTCCTTGAAAGATTTTTTGATTAGGATTGTGGTAATGTGATTTTGATTTAAACACCAAATATACTTCAATTTGGCTGAAGAATGGATCGAAGACTTTTGAAACAGAATTACAATGAATCTCTGACTATGAGCTTGTTAAAAATTCTTTGTTCTTCGTGTTCTTCGTATGTTCTTCGTGTTCTTGATTTGTGGTGGAAGTTTTTCAGGGCCTTAGGGGCTTGAATCCGTAGAGCTTCACTGATTTGTGATTTGCTGATGTTTTTGGAGGCTTTTGGGCTTGATTCCAGCAAACTTTAGGATCTAGGAAGATGATTTGGATGATTTCTCTTCGAATGTTCTTCGTATTCAAAGTTGAAGTTCTTGAAGTTCTTGGAGGCTTTGGGGCTTGGTTCTGACAGAGTTTCTGGACTTCTGAGTGCTTCAAATGGCTTCATCCCCTCCTAAATGTCTTAGGAAGGCTTCTATTTATAGGAGTTTAGGGGTGGATGAGTGACACGTGGCGGAGTCTGATTGGTGACACATGTCACAGCCTGATTGGTCCGCTTATGTCATTGCTTACACGTGCGGGGTTGATTATGTCATCGCTTACACATGCGAGACTGATTATGTCATCGCTTACACGTGCGCTGATGTGTGATTGGTTTTTGCATGACACTTGGCAAATTTCTGTTGGTTTCTGAGTAGTGATAGCAAAACCTAGCAGCAATACGTGGAGTTTTGTAATTGGTTGTATTTTGTAGACTTGGTAGTGTGACGTGTTAGCTTATGATAGGTGGGGAATTTTTCCTCTCTACACCTATGTCTCCCCAGCAAGCTTAGCTTCCTTGGCAGGCTCATCAGAAGTGGTAATGGCCAAAGCAGCTTCATTTGGAGCAGTACCAACTTCCTCAGGTGCCACCTCAGCCTTGGAGCTAGAGGGAGCAGCCTCACGGATGGCAAGAGGGTAGTATACATTCTCCACCTTCTACAAGTTGGATGAAGCCTTAACTCCAGCTTGTTTGAGAGCCTCATTCCAAACCTGGGAACAGTAGAGCCTGCATATCCCAGGGACTTGAGCTTTAAGGGCGGCTTAGGTCTCAACCACCCCTAAGGTGAAGACCTCCTCCTCGATCGTTTCCTTAGAAAGCTAAGCCTCTGTCCTGCCAAATTTAGCCTCCTCTTTGGCCTTCAGGGCTTCATCTTTGGCCCACTCAGTGACCTTCTTAGCCCCTTCAGCCTCGGCTATCTTTTGCTTCAAATCAGCTATTTGCTCTTTGGAAACCTTCAGCTGATCTTCTACTTCAAGCAGGCGCCTCGTCTAGTTTTGGGCCTATTTTTGAGCACCGGCCAGGCCTGTTTCGGCGCTATCTCTGGCCCTGGTCATCTCCTTAAGGTCCTCCCTGGCCTTCGTAAGATCGGCCTCAGACATCTTGAGGGTTCGAGCAGCATTCAGGCGCTTTTCATGCTCGAGATCAATGGCCCTGCTTTGATTGTTGGCCACTTCCTCCAACCTGAAAGTGGTCTAAACAGCCTGCCAATTGAAACAAGTGCACAGTAAGTAAGAAACCAAAGAACAAAAAACCAAGGGAGTCGCAGATGTTAGAAGTCTTACCATGCCCAAATATCTCTTGAGGTTAAGGAGTACCTCCTGCCTCCTCATGTTCCCCAACTCGGCCATGTCGGCGGGGAGCAACAGGGACCTCTCCAATGCGTCAGCCACAAAAGTGTCTTCGCCTCCTCGGAAGTCCCTGAGGGAGGCGTCATCCATCAGAGGTTTCCCATAGGGCATTGGGGCAGGGAGCCAAGTTTGGGGCTCGGACTGCATGGCCACCTCTTTTCCTTGGCCCTGGTGCCTGGTCTTTTGCTGCTTAGGAGGCCGCCGAGCTTCATCCTCCTCTTGGGAGGAATGAGGTTTGTCTGCTCCCACAGGCCGTTTGCCTTTATCCTTCTTCTGTTTGGGGTCAGAGGGCTCAAGCCTTAGTGGTAAACTTAGCTGAGGGGGAAGAGGTGGAAGCTTGGACTAGGTGGAGGACTTGGTCTGAACAGGCAGAGACTTCGGTGGAGGAGGAGGAGGCTTGGATTTGGACTTCCCTGGCGCGTCCCTCCTTAGCTGGCCCTTAATCAGGTCAAGCAAGCTGGTCTGGGGTTATCTCTTGAAACCCATCTCGGCTTGAAGAGAAGTCCTTGTAGATGAGAGGTCCTCGGACGGATGGGCTTGGTTAAATGTGCCAAATTCGTCCTCGGATGGACCCAGATCAGCAACTTCCTTTTCTTCTTCTACTCTTCCGCCCTCGGCCTTTGTAGTTTGAGGGGATGAAGAAGGGCCTGCCAATGAAACGCCTTCCGGGGTAGGGGATCCTTCAGGGAGCAAGAACCTATGCTCTGTTACAGTGATTTTGTGAAGCCTAGGATCTTGGGCTCTGATCACGTACTTTGGAGCCGAGAATGACTTCTGGATTGGATCGTACCCGAGGATTTTGTGGGTAGATCTAACTTGGTTGTCAGCTTCGTTCACAAAGACCTCTGCCCTAAGTATGGTTTCCAAGTCTTCCTTGTTGACCAAATGGAAGTGTCGTCCAAAGGCGTGTGGATCTGCAAAAAAGAAAACATGTTCGTACTAGTAACCAAACAATGTAAACTGCAACGACACAAAAATATCAAGCCCTCTCCTACTCTAGGTACCCCACCTGGTGTCCCCTCCTTTGTTGGACAATGAAGGCCGTCATGCCACTCCCCGGACACTATGAGAAAGTCCTTATTTAACTCCTTGCTGGACTCAGGGAGGCACTGAATAAGCCGGACCTTATCATCCCTTGTCTTCATATAGTAGGATTTACCCTTTAGGTGTTGGAGGTTATAGCACCAGTTTACATCGTGGAGGGTTAACCTTAACCCTATTTTCTCGTTTAGAGCATCCACACAACCCAGAATCCTAAACACGTTAGTGGCGCACTAGGTAGGGGCTAATCGAAAGTGCCTAAGGTAGCCCTTCATCACCAGCCCCATAGAGATTCTCATACCGCCCTCAAGGAAGGCGATTATGGGAATCACTACTTCACCCTCATTCCTCCTGATATGCCACTCCCGTTCTTCACAATACCTCAAACCTACATTATTGGGTATCCTATAATCGGCAACGAATTTCTTTATTGCCTTTTCAGACTCAACCAACTTCTTAAACCTACCCATCCCTAGCAACGACTAAAAGACTCAAGAAAGGGCGTAAGAAAGAGAGGAATTAGAGAGAAAACTTGAGCTAGAGAGAGAAAAAGACTTAAGGAAATGATGAAAAGCTCCTCAGACAGGCTTTTTATGCTGAAAAGAGACGTAAGTTTGGTTAGAGACTTGACCAAATTCAGGGTATGTGTGCAAGAACTCTTGAATGCAAAAGTAAAGAGTCAAATCGGTTCAAATGGGTATTTATACCCCCAATTAAAATGGACCGTGCGGGTTTCCCGCCCATAAAGGCAAAAAAATCCCCACCATTAAATTACCATCACACAGTTGAATTTTGGAAGCATAGAGTCGCTAGAATTTAATGAGGGCGCGCGCCGTATATCAAAGCACTAGAAACGTGCCTTGGACAGGTGAAGAGAGTTTGGCACTGGCAGAGGACAAGACTTGACAAGCCATGACAAAGGCCAGAGGACATCAAAATCCTCCTCCCCGTCCGACGAGCCGGACAATAGGATTTTGAGGGGCTATTGTGGGGTCAAAGAATTTGGCAACCGTGGACCACTTTATATTAAGCCCAAGGCCCACGCCGAGGAGGAAGAAATGTTCGAGAACGAAAGAAGCAATTCCGAGGTGCCATAGAACATCGCCGAGGACAATCTTGTCCTCGGTCAACCAAGATCACAGAGGGGAAGAGCGGCGTGCCATCAAAGGTAGCCTCGCAGAACACCCTAAGGAAAAGGACAGGTACAATGGATCAGCCATGGGAGCACGGTGGATGAGCAATTCAAGGAAAAACTATCGCCTTCACATTAAATGTCCACAACTAACATCCTGGCCATATTAATGAGGAAATGACCTCTGAACAGTGCTGCCTTAGTTGCTGCAACTCACAGGAGGTTTGATAAGATGACTGATGGGACAGGCACTCAGGTATAGGCTTGGATGATCAACAAGTGGAAGGCAAAGATCGTTTAAAGAGGACTATATAATAGGGGAAACCCACCATAGAGAGGTAGGAATCTAAAGAATTCCTGTAACCATTCTCATTCAATATTTAGAACAGAGCTCCTCAGATTGTGCCGAGCACAAACTTTCTCGTACCAACTTGGCTCGTTTCTACTTGATTGTCCTGGGAACTCATTATAACCGTTATCCACGAACGCCATATTAACTGTTGTCCATGCACTAAAGCCTAGTTCTTTGGCCCTCTCTCTACAAATTCATTGTATTTGGCTAGTTGGGTCTGAGTCCACTCATTCAATAGTAGAAGTGCTCGAATTCAGTCCCTACATTTATCTATTGAGTGTTTTTGGTCCCTAAAATTTTTAAAGTATAAAAAAATGATCGTTATTAGTTCTTCTGCTAACTTCCATTAGTTTATTTGTTTAGGAATCTAGCAAACAAATCTAGCAAAATAACGATGTAGGTGAGCAATTTTTTAATGACTTGGCAATTTATTATTATTAAAAAATTACACATAAAGATGGGTCAAACCTTAATCCAAATTAATAGAAACGGGTTCTAATGGTTTTTCACCTTCCAATTTGGTTGCTTGGCTATTCAAACACCATCAAACACTAAGATTCCCAATCCTTCAACCATTGTGCTCACATTTTGTTGTGTCCATTTGATTCTCATCACTAGAAAATGAGTCATTTTTCAGAGAGAATTTTCTAGAAAACTATCTCATTTTCCAAAATTTGGCAATAACTTTGAGAATGTTTTTTGGTGCTTGATATGCACAAAATTTTTTATAACATTTCTTGTATAATTTAAAATATGTATAACATGTGTATTGTGTAAATCCAACCAATGTAATTAATAGATGAGACCTTTTTCTTTTTGGGTTTAGTATGAAAATTTTATAGAAAAATAAGAGAGAAAGAAGGAACTAAAAATTATATACAACAATCAAAATCATATGAGCAATAAAATAAAATAAAAAAATAAAAAAAAAGCACTAAAAGAATTACCTTGTAGGAAAAGACCACTCCTTCCTCTTAGAGAAGAAGAAAGGTTTTTTTTTTTTTTTTTTTTTTAAAGAAAAAAGAAAAAGATTAAACAAATTAAGAGGCATTTATTTATGTGATTTTAGTAATTGACCTACCAAAAGGAATATGGAGAGATGGAAGTGTCTAATTTTAAGGGATATAAATAAGGGGTTATGGTTGAATTTGTTAGGGTCATATTTTTTATGTATTGGCATATCTATCATCAAAATGCACTTTACTTATAATTGGGTGGATCTAAGATGTGTTTAGGATATCAAGAAGTGTGTTGATAAGACAAAACAAGTGGTATCATTAAAGATATGAAGATTAAACCAAGAAACAAGTGAAGAAAAGCTATTTCAGTGAACCATGACACTATTCTTGACATAAGCTCAACACTAGCATCTATCGAGACTTAATGAGTAATTCTTGACACAGGATCGATACCTTTCAATCTATCAAGCTACACAGATCCAAAATTCTTAGATCAGAATTTTGGCCCATGATAATTTGGATTGTTAGGGTTTCATTCACTAAATTCCTAGAGGGTATAAAAGCTTTATTTTAAAGTCATCAAAGTGATAGAGTCTCAATTTAGAGAACTCATACACTCTGTGAGAAGTTACTGAATTTTTGTGCGCCTTAAGGTTTTGTAACCAAGTGCTTCCAAATCTTCAACATTCTTTAAAGTGAAAATCACCCGATGAGGGGTTTTAGCCTTGCGAGAGGTTTTTCCCATTTGTCAAATAAATCACCATGTCAATTTAATTTTCGCTGCATGTTGATTTATTTGGTGATTTGTGTGTGCCTCCACGATTTGCATGTAATTTAACCTAATTAATCAACTTGGATAATTGAATTAATTAACTGAGATTAATATAGTAATTTTACATACCTAACCCTATTATTTAAATTTTTAAAACATATGAATTTGTGGGTATTTTGGTACACAAAATGATAAAATCCAAACAAGAATCCTGATAAAAAAAAAAAAACCAAATATGGTTTAGTTTTCAAATAAAATTTTGAAAACAGACAAAATCGAAATTAGTAATCCATAGCCTATTAGTGGGGTTATATGAATTATGTGGATTAGATTTAATGCGTCTGTTATGTGAATATGTGTTCTATCTCATATTAGATTCATAAATATATTCTAATAATGTAATGCTTAGTGTATAAAAAATTAACAATACTAGAATAAGATGGTTAAAAAAAATATGATAAAGTGTAAATTGATTATATTTCTCTAATTTTTTTTTTTTAGTCGTTGAAATAAACAAACAACCAATAAAAGAGAAGTTAGTTTTCAGCACCAGCCTCTACAATCAACAATATGCCAGCAAAACTACCCTGCAGATTGCATCGCCAGCCCCATCGGCAAAAACTACCTTGTAGAAAGTAGAAACCATCTGCAACGCCAGCCCTTATAGAGTCAACATATTGTACAAATAGAATGCAAACAACGTGGCAGTATTGAACCCTATCTACAACATATTAATATTCGAAATAAATAGAGCACCGATTTTCAGAATAAAATTGGGGTTTTGGAAGAAGGGATGAAAAAATTATCATCCTTGCAACAAATGTGATCCTCCTTGCACAGAACGGCTGCGCTTCTGTAAGGGAAAAAGAGAACTCAGCAGACACTATCTAGAGAGGGAGAGGGCTTAAAAGAGGGGCGAGAGGGAGAGATAGAGTAAAAGAGTAAAATTCAGCAAAATTATATTTGGCTTCCTCGAATATGTTGAGGAGTTTGTAGCTCTATTGATATTGAATTCTCATTATAAAACTGAGTATGCAACATATTGCATTTGATATGGTGAGATTGGCTTGAAGGCTTGAACTCTTGATTTCTCTTCTTATCTTTATCTCGACAATCTTGATGTTGGCTATCACAAGACTCTGTGTGTGTGAGAGAGAGAGAGAGAGAGAGGTGAGACTCTTTGTTTATTTATTTATTTTTATGTGCCGCTTGAGTGATCCAAAAAAATTTAAGTGGAAAACAATCTTAAAAAAATAACGTATATTTTTTATAGGGTTTTTGTTGATCAAAGAAAATTTTTCTTTGACATATTTTTCTAGATATCACTAAACATGGAAAAAATGCTGAAAACTATTTTTATATAAATTTTTCATTCAAACAAACGGAATGGAGGGTATAACCCAGTGGTCATTCATACTGGTTGTTTAAAAGAATCTTACAAAGGTATATACCATATAGGTTTATTTCCTTTAAATTTTTTTTTTAAAAAAAAATTATAGGAAGACTGCTACTTTATTCAAAATCAAATAGAGAAAGATACATCATGGTTAAGAGCTTGCACTAAGAAGCAAGGAGTCTCTTCCATCCATGCTATATAATCAACAATACCTAAAGCATGTTTTGCTAATAAATGGGTTGGTCTGTTACCCTGCCTACGAATGTGTGAGAAATCAACCAGGCCAAAAACCCCACAGAATCCAAGTATACCCGATATGACAGATGCCACAGAGGATGGAGGAGAGGACTGACCACACAAAGCATTATAAACTACCAGAGAATCCCCTTCCATAATGAAATCATAGATGCCTACATCCCTCGCAAAGTGAAGCCCCTCCTCAACTACCTTCGCCTCCACTTCTAGAGCTCTCGAAGGGGCATTTATCTTCTTGCTTAGTGCTGCTACCCCCTGGCCATATTCATCTTGGATTAGGACCCCAACCCCTGCTGATTTTTGTGTTTTAAAGACAGCGCCATCCACATTAATTTTGTATCTTGTTGACGGTGGAGGAGACCATCCCACAACTTGGATCCTCGGTGGCAATTCCGATAAGCAATTTACACTCCTGTACTCTACCATGTATTGTGAACTCCACTGAACTATAGCCTCCCCAGTCTTCTTAATACCTCCATGGCGAACTTCTTTTCGGTTTGTCCATATTGACCATGCAATAGTGACCACCATCGCCACTTTATCCTCATCGTAAGCATCCAATAGCATCAAGTGCCATAATAGATCAAAAAACGATTTGATGGGTGGATGGTTCAAAAGAAAAGTGGAGTTTGGTACATTGCCATATCTGCTTAGCTTGTTGGTAGCTCCAAAACAAGTGAACTGAACACTCCGCTTCAGCATTGCACTCCTCACACCGATCCACTTCCAACACCTTACGTCACTTCAGATTCACCTTTGTGGGTAGAGTTTCGCGACAGGCTCTCCATGCAAAGTGTCGCACTTTATGAGGGACTGGTATCTTCCATAATAGTCTCCAAAACCTTCAAAGCCTATTGCCATCCTAGCTGGACCCAAAATTTTTAGGCCGAGAGAGCTCCATTGCTAACCTATATGCACTACGAACACTAAATAAACCATTATTAGTCTCAGCCCATATAAGCTTGTCAGGGGGTAAGTGTAGGCTTAAAAGAATGCTCTTTATGATGTCTTCTTCATAGGGAAGGAAGATTGCCTCTACCACTTGCATCTTCCAACCAACTGGATTGTGTGAAATCAGCTCACTGACATGTAGATCAGCATGCAGAAACTACCAAGGAGACACCACCTTGAATGTAGATGACAAAGGCAACCATTTATCTCCCCATACACGGATAGACTCTCCATTTCCCACATTCCATCGGAGACCATGCTTCACCAAATGTTGGGCTGCCATGATACTCCTCCAAGCATAAGATGGGTTATTCTTCATTGAGGCCTGGATAAAATCTGTGTGAGGAAAGTATCTCTCCTTAAAGAGACGATAGACTAGTGAGTCATGCATTACTTGGAGCCTCCATCCCTGTTTAGCAAGAAGAGCAAGGTTAAATTGTTTTAATTGGCAAAACCTCATAACTCCATCAGCCTTTGGCTCACACATTTTATCCCAGCTAAGCCAAGGCAATTTTCTCTCATCTCCTTTTTGACCCCACCAAAAGTTTCGGATCATACTAGTCAGACCATCACAGAGAGAATCAGGTATTTTAAAGCAGCTTATAGTGTATGTCGGTATAGCTTGAGCTATAGCCTTAATCAACACTTCCTTACCTGCTTTTGAAAGAAGTTTCTCTTTCCACCCTGCTAGTTTTTTGCCAAGCTTTTCCTTGATGTCATTGAAAGTGGTTCTCTTATTCCTCCCCACCAAGGATGGAAGACCCAAATACTTCTCATGCTGCCTAATCACTTGTGCCCCAAATCTATTTTTTATTTCTTCTTTAATTTCTCCAGGAGTGTTCTTGCTAAAAAATAAGGAAATTTTGGCTCGGTTCAATTGTTGGCCGGATGCATGCTCATAAACCCCAAGAATTTTTTGTAAAGTGTTACATTCTCCAAGGGTGGCCTTGCAAAAAAATAATACTGTCATCAGCAAAAAAGAGATGTGATAATCGAGGACCACCCCTACACACTGTTACCCCTTCCATCTCACCATCATCCACTGACTTCTTTATTAAAGCAGATAATCCCTCAGCACATAATAGGAATGATATGACCCCTTGGTTTTCCATTACTTTTTATTGAGTAAGTAACCGATGTAACACATTTCATGACCAGCTTCCTCCATTTCTCCTCAAAGCCTAACTTGGCCATAATTTTTTCAAGACATATCCACTCCATTCTATCATATGCTTTGCTCGTGTCCAGCTTCAGTGCCATTTAACTTTTTTTCCTCCTTTCCTCCCATTAATGTGGTGCATGGTCTCAAAAGCTATGAGGACATTATTAGTGATCAACCTTCCATGCACAAAAGCACTTTAGGTGTCACTAATAATGGATGGCAAGATTTTCTTTACTCTGTTTGCAATCACCTTGGATGTAATCCTGAAAACCACATTACATAGACTAATAGGATGAAAGTCAGTCACCCTTTTGAGTTCTTTGACCTTAGGGATTAGAACTATATGAGTCTCATTAAAATTAGGGGGAGACAAACCATGATTAAGAAAATCAAGAATAGTTTTAGTAACCACTTCACCTATGATTGGCCAAAAATGTTGATAAAATAAAATGGCAGACCATCTGGACCTAGAGCTTTTAAAGGATACATTTGCTTCAAAGCCACTTTTATCTCACTGGCTGTAAAGTCCTTCTTCAACATCTGATTCATGTGTGGGGTCACTTTTGGCTGAATGGCTTGCAACAATTCATTGAACTCCGTTAGTTGGCTTGTTAAGAATAAGGCTGTATAATACTCCACCACCATATATATCACCCATCTTCTTGCCAAACATCCCTGTGCATCTAACAGCCTTTCCATTTGATTATTTTTAAATCTTGCCGATGCCTTAGCGTGGAAAAAACTTGTATTTTTGTCCCCATCTTGATACCAATTTATTCTCGAACGTTGATACAACATTGCATCCTCTTTCTCATGCCATCTGTTTAGCTCCATTATTGTGTTCCTCATGTCTTGGATGTTACTTGGAGAAGCCAGTTGGAGCTCTAGCCACTCCAAGTGTTTTTGCAGCTCAGTTATTTTCTTCCCAACGTGTCCAAACACATTTTTATTCCACACTTCCAGCTTCAACCTACATTGATTTATGCATGAAACCAACGGGAAATCCGATTGTGCTACCAGGCCTTCATTCCAAGCATCTAACACCACTTCTTCACAACTAGGTTCCTTGAGCCACATTGATTCAAAATTGAATAGTTTCTTCATTCTTTTTCTACTCACCCTTCTGTCCAAGCTAAGCAGCAACGGGGAGTGAACTGACGCCTAGGAAGTAAGGTGGTGCAGTTTTGCCATTGGAAACAAGTTCACTCAATCAGCTGACGCTAGTGCTCGATCAAGCCTTTCCCGAATCTGCCTTCCATCCTTTGTTTCATATATCCAAGTGAAACTCGGTCCCACAAACCCAATATCACGCATGCCACACCAGTTAATTGCTTCCACAAAATTCATCAGTTGTTGTCTTGGTTGAGAACTCCCTCCTTCCTTTTCCGACATGCTAGTGATCTCATTAAAATCTCCAATGATGAGCCATGGTAGCGAGAAAGTTATACTCAAGTACTTCATCTTGGCCCAAGACTCTAGTCTTTTCGATGTTTTAGGATTACCGTAAAACCTAGTCAAATGCCACCATCCATATTCAGCCCCACCATCCACCAGTGCATCGATATGTGATTGGGAAAATGTTTGAATATTTAATTTCACCTCTTCCTTCCATAACATTGCCAACCCACCTCTGGAACCAGTGCTGTCCACAAACAAACCATGTTTAAAGTTACATTTATCCCTAACCATAATCATCCAGTCCTTATTCGATTTTGTCCCCATAAGGAAGACAACTTTGGGCACATCTTTTTTAACCACCTCTTCCAAGGCATTAACTGTCTGAGGTTCCCAAGCCCCTAGTAGTTCGAATTTAAGAAATTCTTTGAGCACGATGGAGTTGCTTAACAACATCCGCTGATCTAAATTCTGATGCCAAAAGCATGCTCAAGTTCTTTGTTTCCTCCTCCATTCTGATTTTCTTTTCTTTTTCCAGTACCTCACCCTCCTCATCTATCTGCCTTGCTTTCTTCCATTTAGGCCCTTTTTTCTCAACAAGACATGTTTCACTAGAGTGCCTCGGCCTATCATTTATTCTAGCCCATGTACCAATGGGCCAAGGTTCTGTCACATGTAAAACCCTTGGAGGCCCATTGCCTTGTTGGGTTGGTTTACCTTTGTTTGCAATTCCCATCCTACATTTTTTTTTTTTTTTTTTTTAATCTTTTTCAGTATCCACCCATCCAGGAGTAAAAATCACGTGCTCCACATGGTGCAGAGGAATTAACGTCAACACAATTTCCTAAGTACCTTGTTCTGAATCTTCAGTGTTGATTGAAATGGTTCAGATATGTGCCTTGTAACATGCTTATAATAAAATTATACTTAGTAACATGTTTCGGAAGGAATGCTTAACAACATGCATAGGAATAAAGATATGTTTAGTAAAATGTTTACAAAGGAATGCTAAGAAACATGCTTGAGAATGGATATATGTTAGAAACATGCTCTGAGGATCAAATCCTAGGAGTAGGAAACCTATCGCTCGTTTAGTATGCATATGTGTGTGAAGGTAAGTAATAGCAGTTATAAGTTATAAGTAAGGTTATCAGGATCGAAATCCTACACGAGATCGGTGAGATTGGGAATCAGATCATAAGATTGGCACGAGAATCATAAAATCATACTTTCCAATTAAAAAAATACTAAAAAGCTCTCAGAATTATAATTCATAATATATATTAAAGAAAAATTGAAATAAAAAGTAAAGTATCAAATTACAAATACATAAAGAAAGTTCAAAAGTTACAACTCACAAATACCAAGTTCTAAGTTAAACAACTCAAAGCATACATAATATCTCAATAAACAAAACAAAGCAAATAACAATGTTTCAAACAACTCCATAAACACACTCAATCAACAAGACCAAAGTTTTGGTTATCTTGAATGGGTTACCCAAAGTACGGTTGATTTTTTTAAACAACATTATTGTCATTGTTAGTAGGCACATGTCCGCATCATCCATTAGATAATCATCATAATCTTTTAATGTTACATTTTTGAAGGTTCATTCACTTCATTTTCATTGGCAACACCAAACTCAAATTCATTGCTGTCACTTATAGTATATAATTCTTTATCATTGTCCCCTAGCCAAAAAAAAGAAGAAGTAAATGGAAGTTTATATTTAAATTTTTATCAATTTGGGTTAGGGTATTGTGATAATTTGTTTTTTGTGTGTGTGTATTATATCAATTTGGGCTCTGAACGGTTTTTAGACCTCTTAACACAATCGGATTAACCTAGTTTATTAGCCAAGTGATTAACTTAGTCAAATTATGCAAATCTAGGTTATCACAATCACACAATCATATCAAGTATATATAGCAGCGGAAAAGTAAATAACAAAATGATATGATGACCCAGGAAACCACACGGTAAAAACTTGGGGAGGATTTAACCTAGCTATCCTCAAGGTAAACTTGAATCCACTATCTTGAAAGAATCGAAGTTCATACAATAAGACTTACAAACTCCCACGCTCGACTTCTTATTTCTACCCACCAGTAGAACTTACTAACACGACCACGTGCAAGCTCCGAGACCATGGACTCCTTCTTTCTTTGGATTCTCTAGCAAATACAAGCACACCCGCTTGTGTATCTTTAAACTCCAACGGCAGCAACTGAGTTGATAATCAAGGTGTAGATAACATCTCCTCCTTGAAAACCCTAAGCTTTGTGTAAAGGAAAGCTCCTTTAAATCTCACAAGAGATTTACACAAAGCAGCAATATGAGCAACACAAGCAACCTCTAAAACGTGGCTAGGGTTTGCCTTATATACCTTGGCAAAACATAAAACCCTAAACCATTTTAAATAGGCTAGGGCTGAGTTGGAAATCTGCAGAAAAAAATATTCTGCCCAATATTCGATCAATCGAGTTTATTCTTCGATCGATCGAGCCCGGGCGAAAGTCACTAATACTTTCTGCAGCCACTCGATTCCAACTTTACGTAAACGCACAACTTTAAGCAAGCCTAAACAAGACTAAACAACCTGTTTTGATCATGGTTTGCCAACAATACAAATTAGAGTTCTAAATACATAAATTCCTAAATCTTTAGAACCTAACAGGCTCCATTGGAGGCTCAAAAAAAGAAATTTTTTTTTTTTGAATTTTCCTTTATATCACAGGATCTTTAATATTGTTATGGGATCGAGATCCCACATAGATTGACCTTAGTAGAAATCTTAGTGAGATCCATGACGTAAGTTTCATTTTTTAGATTTCAATATATTTTTGAAATTGGAAATTCTTTTCTCTTCAATAAAATCTTAGTATTTGTTTTAACTAGGAAATGGGAACATCGGTTGTTGAGGTACAAATTTTCGGGCCCTAATCTTATTAGCCCACTCACTAAAAATACCCATACAAGCCCATAAACTATTTTGGGCCCACATAAATATTTCCTACATACCACATATTACCCAAATACTCTCTATATTATTACCTAACTTGAGCTACCACACATATTTCCCATATAAGCCCCATAAATTATCTTGGACCCTCTCACAAATATTACCCATTATATCCCACATATCATCCAACTTGGGTTTTCACAAATACACTTATCATACTACTACCAAATTGGACCACAAAATTATACTATCTCCACCAAAAAAGCCCAAACTCATTTACCTTATGGGCAAAACCCAAGAAGCCCAACAAAACCCTCTAAAAGCCCATTGCTACAAGGCACCTCTAAAGCCTATTGCTACGCGACAATATTTTTACAAAATACTACAAAGCTCAAATACTATTTTGGCACCTATTTTTCAATGCCCAAGTACTATTTTGGCACCTATTTTACAAAACCCAATACTATTTTGGCAACTACTTAAAAAGCCCAATATTATTTTGGCACATGTTTACAAACCCCAAATATTATTTTGGCAAAAACAATTACATTATGCTTAAAGCCCAAAACTATTTCTAGGCAAAAACATATTTTCATATACTAAAGTCCCTAACTCATGGGAAATATAAATTACTCATCTCTCAAAAATATTTCTTTTACAAAATTTATAAGAACTATGCTTATTTTTTCTATAATCAACTAACTACAAAAGCCCATGTATATCACCCATGGCAAAATTTCTCATTTTGTAGGGATGACCAAGCCCAAAGAAGCTTAACTACAAGACCCAGCTGAACCATCCCAACTCACATGCAAATCTCAGCAGCTGAAGCTCATGTGAGCTGTCAAGTTAAAGTTCAGCACAACTTGACAACTGGGACCCACTACCATCAGTTCCAACTTGTCAAATCAGATCAGAGGAAGACACATGTCTAGTTCTTACCAAATTCATTTTCATCATTTCTCATGTGACATAAAGTTGGGATGACATAACATTAAGCTGGGAAGCTTCAGCCAGCTATCTCCCCTTTCTTCTCCAACCCATTCAGTCAAAGGATAAGGGCAGCCATAACCAGACCATGAAAGCTCTTGAAGTAACTTGAAAACAACTCATTATCATGCCAAAAACGTATACTTTCTGGTTCATGGACCAAGCGCATGAACCCAAATGGGGAAACTTAGGGAAATGTGGTTTGGAGGGCACCAAAGGGATCTCTAGCAGAGTTCCCAACAAAGGCTTCAAGATTGACACCTAGCTTGGGGTGACACAATCTGCCCTGGGGAGCTTTGATTCTAGTGGCAGCAAAACCAAGATCATTAGCCTAATACATGCTTTAATCCCATTAGTTGAGGACAATCAGCATTTAATGCTAAGTCAGAACTCCATCTACCATTACCCAAAACAACAAAGAATACTCTAAAGCTAAACTTACCACTCTTGGCCAAATCCTAGGAGCGATTCTCCAAGGATTTTCTAAAGATTAAGGAAGATTTAGCAGAGATTATTTGCTAATTACCCCCTCAAACTCAACTATAAATGGAACTCTCCACTAATCCTTCAAGACAGATCAAGAGAGCCCAATATACGCCAAGAGATACACCAATAGGGAAGAACGCTCTTATAAACTTCTCTATTATCTCCATCTCTAGTCTTCTTTAAGCTCTTAGTGAGGTTCTGAGTCTCTGAGTTCTTAGTTTCAAACTTAGAAACTAAGTTCCTTAGCCCCTAGCTCATAAATACCTCTCACACCTCTACTTTTAAGCTCTTATCCATCCCCAATAGAAAGCCCCAGCAGCTTCACTAAATACATACTTTTACTCACTATTCATACTACCCAAGAATGACCCTCATTGCTCACTACACATACCATATCCACGAGCATACCTTGGCATCATAATGATCTTGCTACACTAGCTGGAATCTCTCTTCCCCCCTTTATCTCACACTAAGTTCCTCATTACTTGTTATAATGAAACCTATGATATTTATTTATTGATTTACTATTGAAGGTTATAATATAATTGTTAATATAGAGTTTTTCCCTCATGTCATTGTATTAGAGGACTCTTCCCCAAAACTAGTGGATGATGATTTTGAAGATGCATACTTTCCTTAATCTGTGAAATAATTAACGGCTGGAAGTTCATTCTGCTTCGTTTCATTTTACCGCTAAAATACTTTACCGTTGGGATACTTTATCTCTCAAATATTTTACTGCTGGGCTATTTTTTTATTACAGTATGCTTTTTATTGTGCTGACGTGTCTGCTGTAGGAAGTGTTTTTGGGCCATCTCATAACCCTTGTCAGTCCCATCCTAGGCCCAAAGCATAAAATAAGGTGAACTCTTCAAAAACTTCACTGATAGCCCTTGGGCCGTGCTTCAAGCCTATTGTCGAGTTTCAGTTTAGGTCACCAACCCAAAACAAATCTCATTTGTTAGAAGGAAGACTTTTCCACCCCCGACACCGATTAAGCATCCGAATGGGTTTAGATCTCAAGGAAACTTACACATATCACCCTAGTATTGCACATGTGCACACACCTTCTGCATTTTTCACCAAACATGTGTTGCTTAGTGAAAAAACCCTTAATGGATGGGGGGATAATGTCAAACGTTGCAAAATTTTGGGTACAACAGTAGGGTCACAAGCCAAACTGTTTTTACTCTGGGTTAAAAATCTCATGTTCGGGTTGGGTTATCAGGTTTGAGTCCAATTTTACCAGGTCTAAATGTAGTAAGCATATAAAAAGTCATTTGAAATAAAAGTTGTTAATCCATTCCACTTACTTACATATGACTTGCATTGTCGTATCATTGCCTTTGAATATTTTGAATACGTAGACTATGATGAGAAAACCATGAATATATCCAACTTACACATATCACCCTAGTATTGCACACATGCACACACCTTTTGCATTTTGCACCAAACACGCGTCACTTAGTGAAAAACCCTTAATGGCTGGAGGAATAATGTCAAACACGGCCGAAATTTGGGTACAACAATAGGGTCATGAACCAAACTATTTTTATTCTGGGTTAAAAATTTCATGTTCAGGTCGGGTTATCAAGTTTGAGTCCAATTTTACTAGATCTAGATGTAGAAAGCATATGAAAAATTATTTGAAATAAAAGTTGTTAATCCATTCCACTTACATATGACTTGCATTGTTGTATCATTGCCCTTGAATACTTTGAATACTTAGACTATGACGAGATAACAATAAGGGATGGACCCAGGTGGGGGCCAAAGAGGGCCCGAGCCCAAAAAAAAAAAAAATTTTTTTAGTAGCTAAAAGTTTCCAAAAAAAAAAAAAAAAAAAAGGGCTTAGGCCCTCTTCCCAAAAATATGAACCCCTAGCCATCATCCGGCTAGCCCATAACCCATGTAAATCTTAAAAAAAAAAAAAAAAAAAAAACTCAGTTCTCAGCAATCCAAAACCAAATGGAGAGGAAAGTGAGACTTGAGAGCACTGAGAGGCGAGACAGAGAGATAGAGAGGCGAGACAGAGTCAGAGAGTACCCACTCAGCACTCACCCACCTCGTGACGTCGTGACGCTTGCGAGAGCGAGACCCATCTTGATCTTGCTACCAGTACCTAGTACCGATGCTGGTGAGACCCACTTGCCGTCGCCCATGCAAGACCCACTTGCCGTCGTCACTGGTTGCTCGAGATCCACTTGCCGCCGCCACTCACAGGTATTTACTCTTATCTTTTCCTTTAAAACCTAATAAATATAAAATGTTTGTGATCTGATCTGAGAAACTGAGATTCACAGAAACTCTGCTTGTGCCTTGTGGACTTGTGGTGTTTCATGTTTGTGTTTTTACTGAATCTTGATGAGTGATGAACTGAACTGATGTTGGTGATTAACTGATGATGAATTGAATTTGCACTGCTGCCTGTGGTGTATTTTTTTTTTGGCTTTTTGGCTTTTTGGCTTTTAGGCTTTGTGACTCTATCACTCTGTATTTGTGACTCTCTATATAGATAAGAGAGATAGAGAGAGAGTAGAGTTTGTAGTTGTAGAGATTAGTTTTTTCTTTGTTGACTGGTAGTTGGGCATAATAGGGACAAGTGGAGTTGGGCAATAGACAAAAGGTAAATTTTAAGTCTTTAACTTTACCTTTTTTTTTCTCTGTAAGGTCAATTAGTGTTGGTAGTGGCCAGTGGGATTCATTGGGTTGGTGGGTTAGTGTTAGAAAGATGGAGACAACACAAAGACATAAATAAAGGCAGACCAAACACAAAGACATAAATAAAGGTAGACCAAAGACAAAAAGAAAAAAACAAATCATATAATATAGAAAATTGTCACACAAATTTAAGAAAATAATGGTGATTCTTATGTGATTCTTATTTTATTTGTAGATCATGAAAAAATCAACTACAATGCTTGATTTTTTCAAAAGAAAAGGTTCAACTTCAAATTCTTCCGAAGCCAACATGGAATTGCCAACAACTAATGTTGCTATTCCAATTCTAGAAAATGTGGATGTTCCAATTCTAGAAAATATGAATTTTCCAATTCCAAATGTCAATGTTCCAATCTCTCAAACACAATTGCAAAGAATTGACCTTGATTCTTTGGATTATGATCCCGGAACACGCAAACAAATATTGGAATATCATGTTAATCAACGTGATGAAATTCGACGGGCTTACATTATAAAAGGTCTGCACCAACCTCCTCTAAAGACATTCAAAAAAAGTGGAAAGCACAATTGTAGCTTTCAAGCTTCTTGGTTTGAAAATAATTCAACATGGCTTGAGTATTCTCCTACGATAGATGCAGCTTATTGTCTACCCAGCTTTGTCTTTCATAATTCAAATAGGGTTGTGGGACAAAATAAATTCATTGTTGGTGGATTTAGAAATTGGAGAAAGGTTGGGGGCAAAGATTGTTATTTTCAAGGTCATATAGGAAAAGATCTTAACTCAGCTCATAGAGTTGCCAAGCAAATGTGTAAGGATTTGATGAACCAATGGCAGCATTTACAAAGGGTAGTTAATCATTTTACTACTGAACAAATTGCAAATAATCGGTTGCAACTGAAGGCCACAATTTTTATTGTCCGATATCTTGCCTTTTAAGCTATAGCTTTTAGAGGTAGTGATGAAAGTTTTAGTTCATTAAATCGTGGGAAATTTCTTGAATCATTAGGTATTGTGACTTTTTGGAATGAGAAGGTTGCTGAAATAATAGAAAAAGCTCCCAAAAATGCAACCTACACATCAGCTAGGATTCAAAAGGAAATTCTACATGTTTTCTCAGCCAAAGAGAAGAAGGCCATTTGGGAAGAAATTGGTGATGCAAAGTTTTGCATAATGGTTGATGAAACTCGTGATGATTCCATGAAAGAGCAAATGGTTGTGGTTTTTAGATATGTTGATGCAGAAGGCTTTGTTAAAGAACATTTTTTTGGGCTTATTCATGTTGTTGATACTGCGGCTTTGACTTTAAAGAAGGGGATATATTCTTTGTTATCTCAACATTGCTTAGATGTACAAAATATTTGAAGGCAAGGATATGATGGAGCAAGCAACATGCGAGGTATGTGGAATGGATTACAAGCTTTGATTTTGAATGATTGCCCATATGCTTACTACATCCATTGTTTTGCACATCGATTACAATTGGCATTTGTAAAAGCATCAAAACAAGTTGTTCCCATTAGTCATTTTTTTCTTACATTGCTTTTTTTGATCGAAATTGTTAATGCTTCATGCAAGTGCAATGAGCAATTGAAAGTTTCCAATGCTAATGAAATAGCACGTTTGATTGATCTTGAAGAGCTTGAGACTAGAAGTGGACTTAATCAAATTGGCACTTTACAACGACCTGTAGAAACACATTGGAGTTCACATTTTAGATCAGTGTCTAGCTTATTAAGGATGTTTACTTCAACTGTTGAAGTTTTGCAAAATATAATTGATGATGCAATTGATGGAGAACATTGGGCAGAAGTAAAGTCAGCTTATGATGATTTAACTTCATTTGAATTTGTCTTCATCTTGCATCTTGAGAAGGAAACTATGGAGATCACTGATAAACTTTGTCAAGCTTTGCAAAGCCAATCTCAAGACATTTTAAATGCCATGCATTTAGTTTCATCTACTAAAGCACTTATCCAAAAATTTAGAGATGATTGATGGGATGGCTTACTCACTACCGTGATATCATTTTGTGAGAAGCATTGCATTGATGTCTTGGATATGAATGCTTGTTATGTTGCAAGATGAGGTTGAGCTCGTAATCAACAAGATAACGTTACAATTGAGCATCATTATCGAGTAAATATTTTTTTATGCTACAATAGATTCTCAACTACAGGAACTGAATTATTGGTTTAATGAAGATGCAATGCAGTTACTTAGGCTTAGCTCAGCTTTAGAACCTCGAAAGGCATTAAAATCTTTCAAAAGTAGTGTTCTTTGTTTGTTGGTAAAGAATTTCTATCCACAAGATTTCACAGATTATGACAAACAAGTGCTGGAGAAGGAGCTTTATCATTTTGAGCATAATGTAGACCAGGATCTAGAGTTCAAAATATTGAAACATTTATTTGAGTTGTCTCAATGGTTAGTGAGAACTGGAAATTCAGAACACTACAAACTTGTTTATAGAATGGTGAGACTTGTGCTTACTCTTCCAGTTTCTACTACTACTACGGAGCGATCATTTTCAGCTATGAAAGTTGTCAAAACTAACCTTCAAAACAAAATGAAAAATGATTTTTTAACGGACTCTTTGTTATACATTGAAAATGATATAGCTTCAACATTTAGTTTGGATTCAATCGTAGATGATTTTGAAGATTTGAAAGAGCGTCAAGTTCCATTTTCATAGATGATTGAAACAATAGTGTTTCGTGTCTTTTGTTTTTGTTAGTAGATGATTGTATCTTAATATATTAAGAAACAATGATTTTTGAGTATTTGTCTTGGTTGATAGTTTATTAATACTATATGGATGCGTATTTGATTTTTTTTTTCACTTACCTCCGCCCCCCCCCCCCCCCCCACCCCCAACTTAAAATCCTGGTTCCGTCCCTAATAACAATGAATGTATCCAATTTTCTAGGGTTAATGTGCCACAGGTCAACAACATGAACATGCTCAGAAAAGCATTCTTGTACAAGTCATATTGGTCAATAAACCATTAAAAATTAAAGTCATAAAATACTATAACCTAAATGCATTAATATTTTGGAGGTTAAGGAAGTAGTAGATTCGCTTGAGTTATGGAGAGTCTATTTCATGATTGCAATTTTATTTCTTGGATTTAATTAATAGTGTGCAAAGTGTCACATCATTTGAAATTTTAATAATGTATTATTGTACACTTTTAGATTCATAAGATTATTCTAAACCGTAAAATGGTTCCATTTCAAGTGAATATCCTTTCTTGCCGCTGTAAACTAGTTGGCCCTACTTGGCACCTGTGTTTATAACTATGAAATGAAATAACGCTAAAAATTTTATAACAGGAACATGAGTGGGTTTTACACCAAGGTTTTCATACCCGGACCGTTCATTGAACCGTAAAAGGGAGAGGTTCAAGGTTTTTGAGGTCGAACTAAGGTTGAACCGGGGTCGAACCGTGATGACATCATAATTAATTTAATAATTAATTAAAACCTAAATATAGATATTAAATTTATAAAACTAGCAAAATTGACTAATATATCTATATATGTAAGGTAAATTTAATGATTTTCAAGCATATATTTAATAATTAAATAAGAAAGTTAACAAAATAAAATAATAACTATGAAAACATTAAAATTTATGATTAAATTTTGAAGTAAAGTTGAATATCTTTGAAGGGTTTTAATTATAATTTTTTTTTTATTCATTGTAAGAGATGGATAATTTAATTAAGTAGAATAAAATTGTGTTAAGTTGTTTTTATATATAAAAAAAAAAAAAAAAATTGCTGAAGGGTTGGACCACACGGTTCTCACCGGTTCGTGCGGTCCAACCCCAGTTTTAGGGGTTCACGGAATTAACAAAAAGTCAGGTTCTTTAGGCTTAAAAAACCGGTTTTTATCCCGGTTCTCGGTTCTCATGGTCCGACCTCCCGGTTCGGTCCGGTTCTGAGAACCATAATTTACACCACATATTTTCCAGACAATCCAGCTTCACTTTTCAACTTCACCAAAGACGATTCTCTAGATGACACAACTTTTGTTGTCCAAGGGACCAAGGTGAGGATGCTGAATTATAATGAAGAGGTGGAGGTAGTGTTTCAAGGTACTAATCTACTAGATGCATCAATAGATCACCACCTTCATGGTTACTCCTTTAATGTGATTGGCTCTGGTTCTGGGGTCTTTGATAATGAGACTGACCCAAAAGGCTATAATTTTGTTGATCCACCTAAGTTAAACACCATTACAATCCCTAAAAATGGATGGGTTTCCATGAGATTTAAAGCGAGTAATCCTAGTATGTACATTCTTGAACCATTGATTTTGGTGTGGTATTACTTTTCGAGTGATGCATGCTAGTAATAGCACTGATGGGTAATTAAAAAGTGTTTATCATCCATATGATTTCACACATTAAGTACAAATTTTACTACATAATTTATAAAAATTAATGTGACACCAATCATCAAAAAGTAAATCTAACATTCATTTATTATGGTTTTTAAATATACTAATCACATTGCTACGAGTTTGAAAAGGTTACATAATAAAATTTGTAACACTTTTAGCATTTTTTTTTTACATTTATGTTCTTTTGCACAAAACGTAAATTGTATTTGCTTATGTTTGATTATTTATGTATAGATTCTAATTTTGATACATAAATGGATAAATTCTTGTAGGAGTATGGATGTGGCATTGTCACTATGAACGACATTTAAGTTGGGATATGAGTAGTGTCTTTATAGTGAAAAATGGTGGGAAACCAGAGATAGCGTCCGGGAACCTCCACCTGCCTTGCCTCCTTGTAAGGATTCGTTTACCAGTACGCTCCAACAATACGAGAACTCAGATGGGAATAGATTGAATAAGATTGATTAGTTGGACATCACTTAAAAAGTATTTGCTAAGCTTTCAACTTAATACCGTGCTATAATTTGTCTAAATAATTTTCAAGCATTCAAGTTCCTGTCTTTGGAAGTTTAAAAGTTGTTTTGAACAAGTCTTAATCAGATGGATGTTGTCTTAAAATAAGGTTAGTATTTGTTATGTGTTGTCATGTGTGTCTAGTAAGTTGTATTTGTCTTGTAAGATGCATGTGTTTTAAGTAGCGGGAAGTTGTAGTGATTATGGGATTGTTATTTATCAAAATATTTTAAACAAAATTTGGGGTTGTTTCTTCTTTTTAAATTATGTATATAGTACAGATGTTCTAGATCATGTTTTTCGTGTTAATTCATTAATGATTATTATTGACGTGTTTTTTTTATAACATAATATTGATTTGTAAAGTTTAACTACTTAGTGCTTTTTGGTTCCTAAAATTTCAAATGTGCACTATTGATTTCAAAAAATTTTTAAATGAGTTCTATTAAGAGTCCATTTGGTATCAACTTTAACTTTTAGTTTATTTCTTTTTTGCATCAAAAAAAAAAAAAAAAAAAAGACTTTTAGTTTTTAGCTTTTATCTTTTATATATAGGTTTTTAAAACCTCATTTTCCCAATTTTTTTTAACTTTTTTTAAGTACAAGTATACTATGGCATACTTTTAGCAAAAAGTTTTCAGAAAAAAGCTAAATAAATTGCTCCTTAACAGACACTAATAGTCCCTCTATTAACTTCCGTTAGTTTATTTATCTATGTATCTAATAGATTAATGATGGGGGCACAATTTTTAGTGACATGACAAATTCTTTTAGGGTAAATTTCATAAACCTACTCTGAGGTTTGTGATAATACGAACTAAGTTCAAAACATTTTAAAACTAACCAATTTGGTCCATAAAGACAACTTTGTCCCTAAATAAACCAAAAGTCATTAGTGATTCTCTCTCTCTCCTCTCTCTCTCTCTGTGTCTCTAACCCCTCTCTTCTTTCTCTTTCATCCCTCTCTCTCTATTTAACTGAACCCTAGTCACTCCTAGAAAAACCTCCATGAATAACCTTTACAAATAATCCCGAAGCACCAAAAAAACCAACACAATAACAACTCAAAAATTCCCAACCCTCTTTGAATCCTAAAAAATGGTACCAAAATCTCATTAAAGGCCCCTCTAAAAATACTAAAAAAAAAAAAAAAAGCACAAAAAGAATCTCTCTTTCAAATCCAATAGAAACCCCAAAAATCCAAACCAAATAACACACATACACTACAAGAAAAACGGGCTACTGCGGCGGGCCAGAACCGCTGCTAAAGCCCAAAAAAGCGCCGCTAAAGGTACTTTCGACCTATAGCGGCGGGTGCTATTGCGGCGGGCCCTCCCGTCGGTGTTCCAGTGCCGCTGTAGGTATATTGCGGCGGTCTCGAAAAGCGCCGCTATAGATGTACCTTTTAGCGGCGGGCTAGGCGTATTGCGGCGGGCATAAAACCGCCGCCATAGGTGTTCAAAATTCGTGGCATTGACTTTTAGCGGCGGTATCATGCCCGCCGCTATTGGTATCTGCCTTTAGCGGCGGGCAAATGGCGCCGCTATAGACAGTCAGTCAAAGCAGCCTAATTGTGTTTTTAGCGGCGGGTAGAAACGCCGCTATAGGTATTCATTTAAAACATAAAATGTACACCTTTAGCGGCGCTTTTTGACCGCCGCTATAGGTATTTTTTTTTTTTTTTCCAGTGGGTTTTAAAATTGCTGTTTTCTAATAAATAAATGGTTCACAAACCTGTTATAAAGAACCTGTAATAGTTTTAGCTCTACTAACATAATATCACAAATGTAACTAATTAACAACATCACAAATGTCTTGAAACTAACGTAGTAATATTAACATATAAATATATTATCAAATACATAGCATAGTCTATAACCACCATCTTAAAATTAACAAAAAATAGATGTGGTCACTTGAATAAAACAACCGCTGAAATTAATCTAATACTATAATCAAAGTTCCAAAGTATTTAGAAATATCCTTCAACACTTGCAAAATATGCGGTTGTTCTTCCATAGTTCTTTGTACACAAAAAAGTCGAAGAACTCCAAGATAAAACTTATAAGCTTTTTGGTTGATGAGATGCAGCTGATGATTTGGGGAGAGCTGGAGATTGTTCGATCAGAGGAGCATCCTACATACAAAGTATGATTACTTAATAAGTGCGTATAAATGAAAAAAAAAAAATGACAAGAAAATATTACCAAGGTAAAAAAGGGGGAACAAGTTAAATGAAGACATGTTTCTTGATCTTTTAGATTGACCATTATAGTTTGTCTTGATTTTTTATAGGAGAACCACCTCTCTTGGCAACTTCATAGTTTTGAAAATTTGAAATTACAAAGCAGAGGCACAACAAGACAACTGATGGGATTAAATCAAAATGATTGGTGTTGGGAGGTCCCTTGATATAAAATTCAAATGATGCAAATGTGTCACCACATAATTCCATAAACATCTATTAATAACATGGTGCTTCTAGAAATCTTTTTCCTTCACCCTTTATCAATGTTACAGATCAATAAATTTATACCGTCACAATTCACAAGTAAATACTAATTATTAAATCAATAAATATCTTTCCAGCTAATGTAATTACTAAATATGTAATTATCTTTCCAGCTAATTACCACAAGTAAATATTAATTAGCAACCATACATTTAACATTCCTTTCCTACTCCATATAAATTGACACTCAAGTCATTTATCATACCTGATTGCATTGTGTAGAAAATTGTTGCATTTGTTGAAACATGCAAGCCATTCTTTGCTCCATTCTTTGCTCCATTTCTTCGAATTGACTAACTTTTTCCTTCATTTCGTCATAACCTACTAGTTTCTCCTCCATAGTAGCCAAGGAAGCCTTCAATTGTGCAACTTCGTTGTCCCTTGCTTGACTTGATTGTATTTCATTGTCCATGAGAGCAGTCTTGCTACTTTGACCACTTGGGGTTGGACCAAATCCTACCCCACGAATGCGACCTTTGCGCTCCTTACCCATCACTTTGGCAAACACATCATCTGTTGACCATGCAATACTACCACTTGTGTCAGATGACTGCAATTGATTCTTAGGGTCAACCAACAATTCCTTCATTTTTTCCTGATATTTGAGTTTGAACAAAACAAAAAAAAGTTAGAAATCATATTGTTAAAATGACCCCACAACATATATATACATATATATATAGGATAGGACAAGCAAGCACCAATAAAACCCAAAACGATGCAAAAATTATGCACACAAAGCTAGTGTCCCCCTCACCACAACCAAAGGCACCAATGCCAAAATTGTTGGTGCTACTTTGCCACAACAACCATTAACCCTAAAGAGAAAATTGACATTCTACAAGCAACTCACCACATGAACCTCTCCAAAAAAGAGAGAAAAGGAAGTCATATACATCCACTAGGAATGCTATAATATAATAAAGGAACTAAACATAAAGGCCTCAACTCAGTAAGAATAACATTTCCACAATAAAATGGAGTTTGCTATGTAATCCAACAATCAATTGACCCCACAATAAAAAGAAATGCGTATTGGCTAACATCAAATTGAAATATATCAATTTAAAAATTAAAAGAATTATTCATAACAATTATCATTGATTCAAAATAGTTACACAAGTGTTCAAACAATCACATGAGATTTCATCTTATGCTTGGTTTTTGTCAAAAAAGACATGGTTATACAATATTTTGCAAGACCTAAGGCTTGAATTATTTGAACAAAACTCATCTTTGAGACAACTTTGTAGGGAAAAACTATAATATTGTTTCTTGAATTCCTATTTTGTTTACCCCCAACTACAATGCAGAAATTACTTACCATTTTTTCTTTCATTACAGGATTAACTGCAGAACCATCTTTACGAGTATGTAGAATTTGAAATAATACTGCACGCTCTACAGGATGTCCATCCGTTTTTGCCTACATTATGAACAGCATATTTATGTAGTGATGAATATTGGTTCCACATAAACTTAGGAGAAGTCAAAATCATTTAAAAAATAGTCATAATACTTATTACCTTTTTTGCAGCGTGCATAGCATAGCCACACGAACCACCAGTATGTATGTCATCCTGTTTAGAACGACGGTCCTTATTCTTATCTGACTCTGTCTACATTCAACAAAATTACATGTTTATATACAGTATGCTTTAAGTATCTAAAGCCACTTTTAACTAAAGCCAGAATACTCAAAAATATCATTTGGTATAAAAGAATGAGAGGAACTGCATGCTAAAGGTAATAAGTTTTGGTTGAGCATCACTTATCATGGAGATAAGAGACCCAAGTTTCCCATGCTATTTCATTTACAGGAGCATAGCATGTCTATACCTTCCATTTGGACTAGAAGCTTAATGATTGATATAACAGTACTGATTTAGTGATGAATACTTTTGATAAATGAAAACTAGGCGCTTTACTCCAAAACTTCTACCAAATTAAACAAATATGAAATATGAAACACAACTTTGATCTCATATATACCAGTTTCACAAAAAGTCCACATAAAGGTTCTAGATAATCCTATCTAAAAGCAATCCAATATGTATTCTCTCAATTTCTCAATAATTATTCTGCTTTTAGTATGATCCATGATGAAAAAGAGAGAGAAAACAAACATACCACTGCATCATCAGAATACCAATGATCAACAAGTATATTCCAATCTTCTGGTACGCATTTCCTAGGTCCGTTGCTCTTCACCCGTGCTTTGTTTCTTGAATGCGGTATATAATACTGAGCCTTCAGTCTACACTTATGATCTCTCCAAGCCTTCCCAATTTTTTGTAAGGTAAATTTCTTTAGACCCTCATATGCCTTTGGATTATTAGGGACTTGATATTTTCGCTACAATCAAATAGTTGAGTTATCAAATTAAAAATGTTTTCATGCTAAAATACTTATGTAAAACCTAGTACAAAATATCATAATTACAAGTATTATAACTTCTTTAATACCTTTACAGTACGCCAACACTCTTCTTTAAGTTCTTTTGGCATGGCCTTCCAATCAAGGTATTTAATCGGGCACATGTGGGGTTTCCGTGCAATTGTACCCAAGAAACCAGTGAAAGTCCTCGCCCCCTCATCAACCGGCTGATGCATACTATTTAGTGGCAACTCAATTTCTTGGTCATCGGGAAGATCCCAAATTTCCAAGTACTTGTTTGGCCCGCGAGTGACACGTATAGCTGGTTGCATATCTGATCCTAAAATGAGAAAATATCCAATGTCAAACAACAAAACATGCAAAGCTAAGGATGAATTTAATATTATATTAAACAATTGGTCATTATTTGCTAACGAATATAAAATATTAGAAACATGCTAACAAACTAATATACTTCAAGAAACAAACAAATAAATTTTGGGACATGGACTGCCCCACCATGTCCATTTAGGTTCGTAGAGAGTAATGTTAGTAAAATAGTGATCCACATGAACATGGACATAGACATGGACTGCCCTACCAGCCCATAATATCATTTTGGGACATGCATAAACATTAGACATAAATAAGGATTTTGAGAAGATAAAAACCAAAATAAGGACAATTTATAAGGCTCTTAAAAGCCCAGTCTTGATTTACTTTATCAGGGCCTGCATTGGGTTTCAATACTAATGGAGTCTTTGTCCCAGCCTTGATCAACGCCCGACCAAAACCACGGACCCACGTCTATTGAATACATGTACAGTGTATGGAAAAAAAAAAACACCTTTTTTTTCGTCCACTTATGATTCATGATCATGTCTATTTATCAAAATTATCAATTTCCACAACATTATCAAAATTATCAATTTCGTCCACTTCTTAGCATGGGTGGAATATTATAAATAAATAACCTTCAAATCTTTGTGGTTTAGTCTTAACATTGATTCAAGCTGGCAAAGAAATAGGTAAATGAAAATATTGCTTCAAAGTTCATAAACAACTACAATTTACCTAAACTCAAAAGGCAATGCAATAAAGAAATGAACAATAAGACAAACCGCATAACCAACACCGAAGTGCCATACCTTGAGTAAATCTACCCATACCTTCTGTATGAATGGTAAACTTTTGAGTAAAAAGCCCATACCTTGTGTAGAAGCTTGTGTAGAAACTTCATGCATTTCTTGGTCCCCCCCTTCATCCGCATCTTGTGAAGAAGCTCTTTCCAATGTTATACCCTTAGGACGTGTGCGCAGATTTGCCTTTCGCCTTGCCATTTCAACTGTCAAAGTCTAAAATAAACAAGTATATAAGCACAATGACAAGTAATTGTACAAGTAATAGTACAAGCAATTGCGAATACAACAACTTCAACTACTTTCAACACTAAAACAACACAAATTATTATATAGTCATACAATTCAATATTAGAATTTAACAAGTACAATGTTGTAGGCTTAAGTCAAGATAACAAGTTTTGGAATTTAAAAAAACAATAATAATAATTTCAAGCCCCAATTAAAAAACATGTAATAAAATTACTATAAAGTTCATCATAATAGCAAAAATAATATATACTTAATAAATAGTTAGTATTTGTCACTTTAACATTCATCCATTCTATGAAGATCAATGTAAATTGTTACAAAACAACTCAGTTAAGTGTTAAAAATACCTTTTTTTTTCTTTTCTTTTTTTCCCTATTCAGCAATAATGAATTTCGTTAAAGAATGTGCAAGAAGGGGCACAATCTAGTCATCATCACTAGACTCATCATCATTGGACCCATCATCATTGGACTCATCGTTATTAGACTCATAAACATCATCACTAAGCTCTTCATCATTGATAAAGTCTTGTTCAAGCAATTCATCCTCACTAATCAAGGGTGTATCATAAATGGTTCCTTCTTCATCAACTCGAGCCCAAGCATGATTGTCATTTACATCATCACATGCATCATCAGTAATTACATTATAAGGGACATTTTCCATATATGTATCCACTTCATCATCATCATCATTATCATCTAAAGCTTGAATTCCAACATCAAACACCTCCCTAGGTTTTGTTTTGACCACTACCAGCCAATCTTTATGTCTCACATCCTCCACATAAAACACTTGCGAAGCTTGAGATGCTAATACATAAGGTTCATCAATCAATTGATCACCTTTGTGTATCAATCTTGAAAAATTGACAAGGGAAAATCCAAACTCATCTTTTTTGCATCCTCTCCCACTAATAACATCAGCCCATTGACATTTGAATAATACATATCGATACTTGTTAGAGTAGTTCAACTCAATAATATCGATTAGTACACCATAATAAGTAACACCACCTTCAGTAACAACACAAACTCCACTATTTTGAGTTTTCCTAGTTGCCTCAAAATCTTTGGTGCGAAACTTCAAACCATTTATAACATAACGCTTGAACCGTTTTGCTTCATTATCTGGATATCGAGCAAGCCATCTAACTTTATCAGAGATTTCCTTTTTCTTAGAGACATCCATTGACATCACCTATTATAGAGAAAGACTTTTATTATAAGTATGCTATCTAAAGTATTACAACCGAAAATAGTGCTATATATATATATATATATATGCTTTACTTACATATTCCCTAAACCAGTTGCAAAATTTCTCTGTGTGCTGCTTTTGAATAATATCATCAGTCACATGAGAAGGGAAACCAGCCTTGATCTCCGCTATATGTTCACTGTGTACACAAACTTGTTAGTATTAAGCTAGAGTATTGCATTGGAATGTCGTTAAAGGATACGCAAGGACATATCACTTACTCGCGAAATGGAGTGATTTCTTCACAATTGAATAGCACATAACGATGTGCTTGGATCCATGAATTTGAATCTAGTGTAATGCTCACTACCGCACCCATGGATTCCTCAACATTCCTTAAAGGCCGATTAAATGCAGTTTCAACAGATTTAAAATAGCGTGAACAGAATGTTAAGCATTCCTCTGCTATATACCCTTCTGCAATGGAGCCTTCTGGATAAGTTTTATTATGCACGTAAGACTTAAGCCTTGACAAATACCTATTGAAAAACCCAAGATCAACAACGGGTAATTGGTAAGTTAAAAAAAAAAAAAAAAACAAAAAAAAAAAAACAAATAGACCAAATTCCTATATGTGTTACCTCTCTATGGGATACATCCAACGATAATGAACTGGTCCAGCAACTTTGGCTTCGCTAGCCAAATGCATGACTACATGTACCATCACTGTAAAGAAAGAGGGAGGGAATATCTTTTCCAACTCACACAATGTCACTGCAATTCTCTTCTCAAGAGCCCCAAGTTCCTCCACATTTAGTACTTTGGAACATATCTCCCTAAAGAAACAAGATAAGTCAATTAAATGCCTACTCACTTCAGGGGGCAAAGATCCACGTATTGCTATTGGAAAAAGCTGCTGCATTAAGATGTGATTATCATGGCTCTTCATCCCACTAATCTTGCGTTCTTTGAGTTTAACGCAACGTGAGATGTTTGAAGAATATCCATCTGGCACTTTTACATCTTTCAAAACTTGCAGAAAACCATCCTTTTCACTAGCATTCATATAGTAGCAAGCATGTGGCATACATGTCTGATCATTCCCAAAATTTTTCAAGTGAAGTTCACTTCTTATACCCATATCCTTTAAGTCTTGGCGTGCCTTCAAGTTATCCTTTGTCTTACCATCCAAGTTCAACAATGTACCAATTACATTATCAACTACATTCTTCTCAATATGCATCACGTCAAGATTGTGACGCAACACATGGTACTCCCAATAAGGCAAGGTGAAAAATATACTTCTCTTCTTCCACACAGTTAAAGCTTCCTCCCCTCGTTTTCTTTTACTGGTCAAATTAACTTTTTTCTTCCCAAACACATGATTGGCTACAGCATCCGTTTGTAACATGATTTCCCCTCCGGATATCGTAATAGGAGCTGGTCTCATATCAACATTCCCATCAAATGAATTTTTTTGCTTGCGGAATCTATGATCACTATCCAAGAATCGCCTATGTCCAATGTAACTAAATTTCCTTCCATATCTTAACCAACGAGATTGCTTATCATAGTTACAAGAGGGACATGCAAGAGAACCTTTGGTACTCCAACCCGAGATATCAGCATATGCAGGAAAATCATTTATGGTCCACAATAATGCAGCATGCATTTGGAATGATTTTTTGGAAGACACATCAAACGTTTCTACTCCAACATCCCATAACTCCTTCAATTCTTCTACTAGAGGTTGTAAGAAAACATCAATATCGTTCCCGGGTGAGGTTGGACCGGGAATCAATAATGATAGCATAAAATAAGATCTTTTCATGCACATCCATGGAGGGAGATTGTATGGGATCAAAATGACAGGCCATGTACTATGAGTAGTACTCATATTTCCATACGGGTTGAATCCATCAGCTGCTAATCCAAGCCTTACATTGCGAGGCTCGGATGAGAACTCTATGTACTTAGAGTCAAATGACTTCCAAGCTTCAGAATCAGCAGGATGTCTCATTAACCCGTCATTCACACGACTATTGGCATGCCACTTCATATGATTGGCTGTTTCAGGTGACATAAATAGTCGTTGCAATCTTGGCTTTAAGGGGAACCATCGTAAAATCTTTGCAGCTTTCTTTTTTCTTTTCTTGGAGGAAGCATTAGTACTTTGTTGACTTTTAGACTCATTACTTTCCCATCTTGAAAGGTTACAATTTGGACAAGCTTCAAGGTTGGCATTCTCCTTCCAATATAAAACACAATCTTTAGGACAAGCATGAATCTTCTCATAACTCAAGCCCAAATCCTTAATAATCTTCTTAGCCTCATAATAATCTTTTGGCAACTTAGCATTTGAAGGAAGAAAATCAAGCAAAAATTCCAGCAACATGGTAAATGATTTGTTGGTCCAACCATTAAGACACTTCATATGGTACAAATGCACAATGGCTGACAATTTGCTAAAATACTTACAACCTTCATAACAAGGTTGATTAGCATCTTCAAGCAATTGCATAAACTTAAGTGCATCTTCATTAGGACCTTCTGCAGGACCTTCTGTGGGTTGTTGCACACTAGGGACTTCTTCCATTGGCCCAGATGTCATATCTTGTATGGGAAACATGTCATGCAACATGTCACGAAGATCGGCATACTCTATTGGGTTTTCTTGGACATGACTACTAGGAATTTCAGTAGAAGTCTTCGCAGACGATAATTCCCCATTAAAAATCCAAGGGTTATAACCCCTACAAATCCCTTTTGACACTAAGTGAGCTTGTACAACATCTATAGGCCACGAATCCGTATGCACGCATTTTTTACACGGACATGAAATTGTTCCATCCGGGTATGCATGGTTAGATGCGAAATTCAGAAACTGTTGAACTCCATCTAAATATTCTTGCGACCTTCTATTGGTAATTTTCATCCAACTCTTATCCATTGTTATAAAGTGATTTGCAAGAAATACCTATAATGTGATTTCATGAAAACACAAACCAAGAGTTAACATACATTTCATTTACACAATTTCACTTTAATTTAAGAAACAAATCATCTTTAATCATTCACTTTTAGCTATGTTCCTAATCAAACAATGAATTTAAATGCATAGAGAAGTTATCAATACATTTGGTAACTATAACATCATTACTAGTAATATTCTTTAGGAATGGACATCTCTTTAAATATGCAATTCCATTTTAGCGTTCCATATGTGTGAAAAAGATAGAGAGAATCCCTTAAAATGAATTAATCAAATAAAAACAACTCAACAACAATCATCCAATATTACACAAAACAGTCAACACTCCCAATATCAGCTAAAACCACCTTATTACTCCATGCAAGCCACCTGCTTGCCCCAATTCAACAACCCACCACAAACACAGAGAGAGAGAGAGAGAGAGAGAGAGAGAGAGAACCTTAAGTCTTTCACCAACTTCACTTACTTTGATCACACAAACTTATAGTGCCTCTTCTTTTTGCAATCTGCCGACAAGAAAAGAATATATATAAACCTAAGTTAATTTTCAAACAATACTCACTTCAAAGCAATTTAGTTGAAAGTGAATCACAAAGGAAGCATATCTAGAAACAACACACAAGTTTGTGCTACGAAGAATAAATTATTCATATTGATAAGCTAAGGTATCTTGATATGAAAAATGAAATGGTTATATTTAAGCTGAGTTATTAAAATTAGATATTACTTTAAAAAACACATTATAAGTGTTTGGACCCATTCCAATTAGGATAGTTTCAAATTTAACCCACCAAAACAAAGCTATTGAATGGTATGTTTCACAAGGTTTTCAATTCAATCCCATTAGGATAGTTTCAACAATGTTCTTGAAGTGTTGGCCAAACAGGTTTGTGTTGCAAATTATTTATTAGTTTAGTTGTGTATGAAAATAATTAAGGCCACCAAAGGTCCATATTAATGTAAATGGTGTGTGTGTGTGTGTTATTTCCTTAATGGATCCTCTACCTAAATTTAAAGAATAAACAGAGTGATATGTCAAGAATATGTAGGACAAATGATTATGTATGAAGATGAAACATTGTGATACTACAATCTTTTTTAGACCCTTAGCAAATGCATCTTTTGAAGTAGAAGTTTCAAGACAAACTTGCAGGCAGCTTACCTCTTTTATTTCAAGGTCTGCTCAATATATTTAACCTGTACTTGCAAATGCATTAAAGAAAAAGATTGAACTTGAGAAATAAACTTAATGTTTGGGTAATGAAGATAAAATGAAATTTTGAACTTGTCTACTCAATACAGACACGGTAGATCATGATAAATGCTGTTTCTTGAAATCTGGTTTGAGATCAAAGTAAACAAATTTCTGTTGATTAGGTTCAATTTTCATAGAAGGAATGATATTAATTTGTCTGTATTCATGCATGATATGTGCTAATGATGGGTTTGTGGCTTGGCCACTGAAAAGGCCTCTAATTGGGTTCTATATGTGCAATATGTAGCAGTCTTATTATATTATACTATAATATCTAGATTTTTTACCCTTTTGGGTTCCTTGTTATGTGGATTTTTTTTATAGTAATAGAAAATACATTGGGTTTGATCTCTTTAGTGCATTAATCCAATATTTAGTTGGACCCTTAGCAAATGCATCTTTTGAAGTAGAAGTTTCCATCAATATATTTTTGATGGAAATAAAAATGGATACGTAACTGTCTATTACTTGTTTATGATAGTCCTAAAATGCAAGGTTTTAAAACCCGGACCGTTCATTGAACCGTAAAAGGGAGAGGTTCAAGGTTTTTGAGGTTGAACCGAGGTCGAACCGGGGTCGAACCGTGATGACGTCATAATTAATTTAATAATTATTTTTTATATAAAAATATTAAATTAACTAAAATAATCCAATTAAATATAAATATCTATATTTCAAATATATTTTTTCATATCATAACCTCTACAAGACAAATAAGAAATATCAAATCCTAAGCAAATTTAAATATAATATCTATTTATTTATTTATTTATATATTGATTAGTTAAACTTGTAATAATAATAATAATAATAATATTATTATTATTATTATTATTATTATAATATAAGAATTAGAAAGACACTCAAATAAAATAAAATAAATTAATTAATAATTTTAAATTGAAATAATTATTTAATAATTATTATATACTTAACTGTAAATACTAATTAAAATTAGAGCAATAATACTACCATAACATTTTATATAAATTTTGCAATAATTTTTCACGTGACAAGATATGAGTGGTAGAGATGTAAACCCATAATTTTTTTTTCATTACTCACACTTTGCCATGTGTCAAATTATAGAAAAAAAAATTTGTGTAAAATATTGTGATACTATATTACTCTCAGAGAAATAATATGTCCACAACATTTTCACAATATTTTTATAACAAATTCTCAGTGGTAGGTTGTTACTAGTTATTATTATTAAAGTAAAAAAGTAATCTTAGTGTTAAGTTTAAATTTGAACCAATAACAACTAACTACTTATAATTTATTATAAAATTATTGTGAACTTAACACTTCTCTTACTTTCAAAAATATTTAAAATATTTAATGCACCTATTGCACCTACCAATGCATGTTACATCACGTTGGGGAGCTGAAACAAATATCTAAATGTTATGGCTGAAATTTGTTTGCTTTTATTAAAAAATTAAAATCTTTCATCATTTCCAAGTTAGCCACGTGAGGGAAGGGACTTATGAATTCAAAAGGAGTAACAAAAGTAACAAAAGTCAAAGAAAGAAAGAGAAAGAGAGAGAAACCCATAACTCAGAGAAAAAGAGGAAATTACAGAGCTCTGAGAAAGAAAAGAAGAAAAGCTCCAGCAGCGGAAAAGAGAAAGAGAAGAAGAAAAAAAAAAAAAAGAAGAAAGAAGAAGAAGCAGCAGCAGAAGACGAAGATCGTGTTACTGTAATTTGTGTTTTTGTTTTTTTGATTTGATGTAGTTTGTGTTGGCGCAGACCTGCTTCGTTGTGTTCTTCTCTCTCTTTTTTTTTTTTTTTTTTTTAGGAACTTGTCTTCTTCTTCTTGTCTGGTTCTTTTTTTTTTTCCCCTTACAAATCCCTTTGCTCAAGGTCTGAAATTATCAGATCTCCTTCCGATCTTTGTTCTTCTTCGTGTTCTTTCATTTCTTCAAGATCTGATCATAACTTCATACCGGTGTACCAAAATTCACCGGAAAAGTTGAAAGAAAAAGAAACCGTTCGAACCTCAAAAACCGGTCACGGTTCTCAGAACCGTACGGTCCGACCACGGTTCACACGGGTCCCTGCCTTTTTCCCATAGAGCGGTTCTTGAAGCTAAAAAAACCGTAAAACTGAGAGGTTCACGGTTTTTCCGGTCGGACCGTACGGTCCGGTCCGGGTTTCAATACCATGCTAAAATGTAGCCACTCATTACACTAAACTGCTAAACCACTAAATTTCTTACAAAATAGAACCACTCTCCCACTAATTTATGTCTTCAAAACAACCCTATTTATTCAAAAGAGAAACCTAAATCCACTTTTCCATTAAAAAAAAAAAAAAACAACTCAATCCACTAAACAGCTATCAAACCTAACCTTGTTTTTCTTATTTAAATCTCTTTTGCTGGATAGAAACCTCTTCTAAAATCTATTTCTTTATTCCTCACCTTCTTAGAAAAACAAAAGAAAAATACATTTAATTTCAATGATTCTATCCAAAAAAAAAAAAAACCAAGTTAACCTAGATTAACGTTGAATTAGAGTTGAAACCAAAAAAAAAAAACCCTTATTTCTATTTTTTTTTTTTAAACCTTTATCCTTATCCCATCATCCATGTATTTTTAATTTTTAATTTTTTAATGAGATTTTCCTATGTATAGATACTGAAATGGTTGGATCACATTGGCTTGTATGTACAGCATTTTTCTTTATATATGTACTTTTTTTTTAGTTTGATAAAGTTTATGACCTGTTCTAAAAAAAAAAAAAAAATTGGCATCCCCTTTATACACTCAGAGTTCCAACATACTATAAAAATGAAAAAAAGAATTTTGGGTTTGAAGGAAGGAAGGAATTCACGAAGGGATTTATAAGCTCTTTCACTATAAGTCATATCATGGTTTGGTCAGCTTCATATATACTCCACTCCATATATTTCAAACTCAAATTATTAGTAAAGAATAAAATATATAAGAATTCAAGCTGATTCAGCATTTAAAAAAAAAAAAAAAAAAAAACCTAAATAAAGAAGAATGAAATATATTAAAAACCTATAAATTATGCATACAACTAATAGTAACAGCATTTTCAATGTATTTCAGAAAAAAAAACTAAGACCTACGCTTATCCCAATTCCCAAACCCTCCCCAATAGAAAACTAGTTTAAAGCTCAACTACATCAACCTTCATGATTAGGAAGCTAAAATTTGTAGCTTTTAGGGAAAAAACTCTACAATTCACTAATCATGCTTTATAATAATAGAAAAAACCAAAAAAACTAAAAGCACTGTGAATGATCTAAATGCACTATACCAATTGCAGCAAAACAAAAAACAAAAAGTTAAAAAGAGTAAACTTTTAAACAAGTGAATCCTGGACAAACTTCCACATTTTAGATGCATTTCAACCTGGCGGAACCTAAAATTTGCCAATCGAGGATCTCCAGCACCAACACATGTGCAACAGATGACATCAGCACTTTGAGAAATCTCCCTTTCAGTTGCCCGCTTCAGTGCTTTATAGACAGCATTCTTAAATCAAGCTGTAATTAAATCAGTAACATATATTACCTCCAAATAGTATAATTTAGAGCTGAGAAAAAGGGAAAACAAAAATCATTTAAGATAATATAACTCTCACAGATAACCAATATAAAAAAAAATATAATAAAATAAAAAAACAAAACACAAAAACAAAGAAACACAGCTATAATGAAGAGCTGCAAGACAGAAAATTTGGCATCCAAAAATGATACAAATCCAAATATAAACATGTTAAGCTGCAAATATGATGCACATAAAACGTGTTTTCTAAAGATTTAAAGAATGGATTCTAAAAGGTAGAATGGCACCAGATTTAGCTGGGGTAAAGCTGCAACAAGATCAACATCAAAGGGCTATGGAGATCATAACACAGCAACTTACCAATTATCTGAGGCTGTTAGAGAAATTAGGTCAGTTCTACCAACCAAACCCACTGATAGCAATGACAGAGAGGAATCAACAATGGCCAATGGAGGTATGGGTTCATTCCCTAAGCAAATAAGATTAGAATTTCCTAGGTATGATGGGGAAGATCCAACTGGCTGGATCTATAAGGCCACACAATACTTCAATTACTATGATATTCCCAATCATGAGAGGATTCTCATGGCTTCCTATTACATGGAAGGATTTGCATTACCCACCCATTACATCAATTTTTTTGTGACTTAACCTTTTTTTTTTTTTTTTTTTTAATTTTTATGCAGTGACTTAACCGTTGAAACAGAGGCAGAAAAATAGTGATTCAATCACTTGTCATATAAGTGTGTACATTATCCTTGAACAGATCAGCAACAATCATTGGAAAATAGGCAAACTAAACTAAGCATGTAATTTTATTAAATTAATAGGCTTAATTCTTTTAAAAAGAACTAAAAGAATAAAGGCACTGAAAAATCATATAATTGAGAAAAAAATTTGACTTCGACTTATGCTGTATACAAAAGTAAGAGTATTCAATCATATCAAGTGGTCTATACTAAAATGTACTTGACGTTCAAATAGTAAGTTATAAATAGACATTTGGAATTAAGGACTAAAACCTAAAGCTATGCTCATTACAATTTTGTAGTCTTCCAAAGCACAGCAATAGTTTCATGCCAGCAGCAGGCCAACATAATTACAGCTATGTTTTAAACACAAGCTTCATTCGATAACAATTCTTCAGCAGCTTTCCTATACCATAAAACACTATCACCACAAAAGGGTCATGTCTTACATCTTTTATGTCAAATCTGTAATCAAAATTATTCCTGAGCTTGAGGTTGAAAAGGCCTATCTAAATCCCTAGGCAAGGAGTGACATGTTACCAAACATAACTACCAAATCATTCGACCAGGAAAAATTGTTTGAAACAAGAGAGTACATCAATTTATTAGTGACTTAACCCTTTTTTTTTTTTTTTTTAATTTTTTTATGCAGTGACTCAACCGTTGAAACAGAGGCAGGAAAATAGTGATGGGATATAATTTTGTAATTAAAAGGAAAGCCTAAATAAAATGGTAAAGTAATTAAAAGGTACGTTATTTACAGAGGTGATGGGATATAATTTTGGATAGGATAGAATGGCGGAGAAGCATTCATATGTCTGTCCACAATTTTTTTGTTGAGATTTTTGAGAATTCATACCATCTTCAAAGTTTTGGAACAGAAGCTTTGTTATTGTTGTTATTTGTTCTAGATATACAAGCTTGCCAACGTAAATACTAATGGTTTAAGTTCCAAATTTGCAAAACCATACAAATCAATGCAATTAAGACGTTAGTAAAATTAGAAATACTCGATTTGGTTTATTTCAACATGCGTCAAACTATTGGGGGATGGTGTCAATGCACTGAGTTTGAAGAAACAACCAAATATATCTAAATTGTGTTTCCACATTTCAGTTGTATTTTAAAACAGCAAAATACACTGGAATGAAGAAACTTTAAAGTCTCTAATATCTAAAGTGGTTCCTTTTTTTATAAAAGAAATAATGTGATTTATTTGATTAAAATGTACAAAAAGGGGCATACTCCTAGGACACACAAGTATAGAAAAAGTAGATTAAGAAGCATAGCTTTCTTTCCAGGACAAGAAATTCTGATTTGGAATTATACCTAGTTTTTTTTTTTTCTTTTTTGATGGAGGAACAAGACCTACTTACTCCACGACTCTAATGCTAGTCTAAGAAGTATACCTAAGTAACAAAAAATCAGTAACTAATTTCATACCTAAAAATCTCCATCAAATACACCCTTCTCTATACACAATCTTCAGAGCTCATTCTTTTCAGTCATTTGGTCATAACCTGGCTTTCTTCTACGTTGTTCAACAAACATAAAATCTATTTCGAAAACTGACGAAGCATGTGTTTACTCTTCCCCCACAACCCCCCCTCCTCCAAAAAAAAAACAGAAGAAGAAAAACTAGGGGAAGAAATATTGGTAAGAACTAGAAGAGTCTTCCCCTATTGATTTCATTATTTTTCCTTTTAGAGCAACCTATTATGACTATTAGACAGCATGAACTTCTTTTTTTCTTTTTTTGTGATTGGTAATATGAACAAAGTATTTATCAAAACTTCAGCTGTAGTATGATATAAATGAGCAGAAACCACCATGTCTAACACCTCCTGTTGTATAACACATCTAGAGGAGTTCCATTGATAAACACCAGACTGTGTCAGACTGATAGACCTATAACCCATGTATTTGTCATAAAAACCCACTTATTAGTGTCTATACAGTTAATATTGCGTTAGTAATTCAGGCCTCTCATAAATCTTCACTTATGGAGGTGCGTAGTTACAATAATACCATAACCCTCAATTTACCACATTATTAATGTCAATGCATAAAAAACACAGTCAAGTATAATGTGACACAAAGTGTAAGATGGCTATATGTGACAGACAATTAAACATGATAAAAAAAAAAAAAAAAACAGCCACCAATGAATACCAACCAATCAAAGTAAGAATAAGCAGACATAAACAAATCTACAGTTGAAATAAAATCAGAGATCAAATACAGCATTCTCAACTGATATCATCGTGAAAATATTCCTACAATAAATAATCCGCAGAAGAGCAAATTATAAAAATATATACCAACTGACCGTGCATATATATACATTCTCCTCCTAAAAATAGTCCAAATAGAAATTAAATGCCCTAAAATTCTTGTGTATATATCAAACGTTTTTATTTTTTGGAGGGGAAATATATGGTTTTTTGGGATAGGTTTACAATGTCATTATACTACTACATTCTATTAGCTCGTAGTTCTAAGCTTATTATACTCCTTTGTAATATATACTATAATTTCAGTAATAAATTTTCTACTTTTTATTAAAAATACAACCAGGCAAGATAAATATTAAAAAAAAAAATTATCTAAAAATTAAGGAAGTCAGTCAAAAGTTTCATCGACATGCAAAGTATGATAGAAAAAACAGAGGAAAAGCCACCCAAAAATAGTAAAGAGGGTGAAAAATTGAGGAAGTCAGTCCAAAGTTCCATAGATATGCAAAGTATGACAGAAAAAACAGAGGATAAGCCACCCAATAAAGAACCAGTTCATCTTCTCAATCTACTGCGGAATAGACTTCTAGGCTGCACTCCCATAAGTCCTGGAAATAACTCTGGCATTCATTTTGCAACGTGCAAGAGATTAAAGCAATAGGAATTCATTTTTCAATTTTTTTAAAATTCTATTGAAATAGTTACTGTCTACTACAATCATCAAAATTGAGTACAAGGACTTTCTTTCAATGCACTTAGCCAGTTGCCAGCATTTTCCTTTTGACAGTACAAAGACATGATTCCAAAGCAAGAAAAGTAATTAAAAATGTAAGGAGGGAATCCCTCTTTTTATTATTTTCCATGGTCCATGCTAGAACTGCGACTAGTCCTAACAATTTTCACTCAGACTTGAATTTTTTTCGCATAAATCCAACTAAGAAGAAACATTTAAAGTCTAGTAAACTTTTAGCAGCAGTAGTAGTATGTATATAACTCCAAGACACATACCCTTTTATTCCTCCATATAGTTTATCAACCCCACTTGGAAATTCAACTTGCTATATTCTAGTTTAATTTATACACCAATATTCTTCTAAGTACCAATTACTTGGGCATTCCTCTGCTAAACATATTGAGCAGCATCAAGTTTTGTAAAAAGTTGGGCATATAAGCATACCATGTTTCTAAGCAGCAAAACCCGAATATGATGACAAAGCCCTTACCCACCCATTACCCCTCCATTAATTAAAATTACTTAATTAACCACAAAAAAAAACTTTACCTGAGAAAGTGAAGGGTTTGCAGTGCCATCGACCAATCTCAACAGCTCTTGAATTTCCTCTAAATCCCTAGCCGCTATTCAAAAACCAAACAAATCAAACCAAAATAATAATAATAATAATAACAGCAAAGAATCAGAGAGAAATAGAGGATCAGACCGAGTGAGAGATAGACAGAGCAAAGAATTTCTCGCGAAGCGTCAACCTGTGGTGGTGGTGCCGGTTTGAGTGATGAGATCAGGTAGCTCAAGCCATGGGTTTCTGTCAAGAGAGTTTGGATGAGATAGCAAAAAGAGGGAAGGTTCTAGATTAGGGGCATGAACCGTTTGGGTTAGAAATGAGAAGAGAAATGGGTCGGGTTAGACTGGACCCATTTGTTTTTGGACCAAACTAGGCTCGATTTTTGGGTGGTGGCGGTGGCTGTGGCTGTGGGTTTGTGGGTGGTGGTGGTGGTGGAGACAGTGAGGAGATTTTCGAAGTGTCTGAGAGAAAGAGAGAGAGGGTGTGTGTGGGAGACTAGCTAAAAATGAAAAAGCGCCAAAAATGAACAAGGGCAAAAAAAACAGAGGGAAAATTTAGGTCCAGCTGGGGTAAATGTAAGGGCCTATTGCGGCGGGTCATTGGCCCGCCGCTATATCTAAGCTTGGGGCCGCTGAAACAGGCCTATTACGGCGGGTCATTGGCCCGCCGCTGTAGCCCGCCGCAAATACTATGACTATTGCGGCGGGCTATTGGCCCGCCGCAATAGATCTCATGTACAGCGGCAGGCCCAAAACCAGCCGCAATAGGCGACCTATAGCGGCTGGTTTTGGGCCCGCCGCAATAGGCCCGCCGCAACTGCTTACTTTTCTTGTAGTGATAAATCCCTTTGTAAATTCCTAATGAAATCTCCTAAAATTACCAACGGAAACCCCAAAAACACAATGAAAATCCCAGCCAAACAATACAAAAAATCAACACAACCCCAATTGTCAACCTTATAAGAGAAACCAAAAAAAAAAAAAAACATCATATCACGAGATCGGCTTCATTGTCTCCTAAAGAAACACTACCCAAATCTGAAATCCAAAGGCCATGCCACGATCCATGATGCTGCCGCAAAGAGGATGAGAGTCCATTGAAGGCGATATCCAAATTGAAGCACCACCATCACCACCACCACCGCATGGGTTCCGATCTAAGAGAGAGAGAGAAGGATGAGAGTCCATTGGCGATGCTGATGGCGTCATACTTGCAGTGGGAATCGAGAAGACCCTTACTTGGTGGTGTTGCTGATGCCGGTGACCAAGTTAATGGGTTTCGCCGTGGCTAAGGTTCAATTAGAGAGAGAGAGAACTCAAAGAAAAGAGTTTAAGAGAGGGGCAAAGGAGAGAGAGAGAGAGAGAGTGAATCAAAGTAATGGTGTTTGGTCCATTAAGGACCAATATCTCTTTTAAGGACCAAATTGGTGGGTTTTAAAATGTTTTAGACCTAATTGGTATTATTACAAACCTCAGGGTAGATTTATGAAATTTATTATTTTTTTATTATTAAAAAATTACATATAAACATGGGTCTAACCTCAACCCAAATTAATATAAATGAGATTCGTTGGTTTTTCACCTTTTTCTTTGATTGCTTGGCTACCAAAACACCATTAAACACTAATATTCTCAATCCTACAACCATTGTGCTCATTTTTCTGTGTCCATTTGAGTCTCAGAGTTGGGACCTCCCCAACAACAAATGAGTCAGGTTGTACAAGGGACTTCCTTTATATAGGCAAACATATTAGTTTTGTACATGTGTGTAGTATAGGGTTTATGAGTGACAAACAAGTAAACTATAGTGCGTGTAAAGGCCAATGAGCTTGTACACTAACATTTGGAATATTAAGTTCTTTGTGTAAATTATAATAATTTATTGGCATAATTTGCTAAAATAGCCAAATGAAAGTTCAGATTTTATTGGGCTTTACAAAATTATCCCAACTTGATTATTTAATTCATAAAAATTGGGTTAAGTTAGTCTTCATATTTTACATTTTTAGATCCCTTAAACACAAACAAATTAACCTAATTATTTAGCCAAGTAATTAACTTAGGTTAATTATTTAGATCTAGGTTAACACAAGTAAATCATATCATTGAAATAGTGCAGAAAATAAATAACATAACGATATGATAATCCAGGAAAACCAAGCTAGTAAAAAACCTAGTGAGGATTTAACCTAGCTATCCTCAAGGTAAAACAGATCCACTATGAAAGAATTGAAGTTTTACAATAGCGACTTAGACCACTAACATGCTATTACTACCTCGAGTAGAAAACTTGCTACCTCGAGTAGAAAACTTACTACCACAACCACGTGACAACTCCGAGTCCACGAACTACTTCTTTTTTGGATTCACAGCAACCACAAGTACTCCCACTTGTGTTTTCTTTAAGCTCTTTATACAGCAACTGAGACGATCACCAAGCTCTCAACATCAATCTTGATATTGGAAACCCTAAGTATGTATGAAGGCAAACACCTCTAGATCTTATAAGAGATTCATACACATAGCATAAACAGCAACAACAATAACAATGTGGTTAGGTTTTCTCCTTTTATACTTAAAGTAAAACATAAAACCCAACACGTCATATGGGCTTGGGCTGAGTTGGAATTCTACAGAAAAACAATCTGCACAAGCTTCGATCGATCGAGTCTAGTTTTTGATCGATCGAGCCTTGCAGATTTACATAATAAATCTTACAATACACTCGATTCCAACTTTACAAATAAATACACTTTGAGCAGCCTAATTCTAGACTCTACGTTTTGATCATGATTTGTCAACATTACACATTGAAGTTCTAATACATTTAGATCCTAAATCCTTAGAACCTAACACACTCCCCCTTTGGCAATCCATGACAAAACACATAATAAAACAAAATGCTCAAGGTTACGAAAACAGCCCATTACAATAAAAATTGCCCAACAAAAATAATTCACTCTAACTACTATCTATTAGTTGCAAGTGTAGATAGCAGTACGACTAAATCAACCTGTATATTCCTGTAACACTTAAAAAATATATAAACACATGTGTGGAAAATACAAGTAAAACAAAAAAAATTCTTGATTTCACATAACATAAAATAAAACACATATATCATGAATGACCTCATAAATATAAATCAATAATCAATGTAACACGATATGAAACAAGAAACAGAAATAAAACAATAATATCTCCCCCTATCATATACAACTCATAAAAATAGAGACATCAAAATAAATACATCATGAGCAAAAAAAATAAGTACAATGTGAAGCACCTAGATACAATCTAAAGCTCTAAATCTTCAAAACAACAAAAATCTCCCCCTATCTCCATCCATATGTACTCTCCCTTTTTGTGACGAATTGCCAAAGGGCAATCAAGACTCATCAGTAAAAGGAGGTGGCAGAGGTGATCGTTTAAAACTCGCCAAATCTGTACGCAAAGCCTGAAGCTCCATGAGAATGTCCACCAAAAGCTAACCATGACCTGCTTGAACCATCATGACAGTGTTCAACATACGACAAATGCTAGAATCATCCAAAGTAGAAGGTGGAGGAGCACAACAGTAGTCGGATCAACAAACACATCAGCAGCCGGATCACCTAAAGAAAGAGGAGGAGGAGGTGCAACACTCGAAGAAGACTCAACTCTAGGGCATTTAAAGCTAGCTCGCATCTGAGCAGCCCTCTGCCTAAGGAAGGTGGCACTTATGAGAGCTATAATATGTATGGGCTCAGAAGCAAGAAACTCATAAACCTAAATGCAACAAAATTCGATGAATAAAAACCAGAAAGAAAAGAGCATAAGTAGAAGAACTACTCCTATGAACCTCAACCAAAGAATGAATGAAAAGATGAGGAAAACTCATAGGAGCATCTATAACAAAAGCATACAAAAATGCATATCTCTCGATAGGAATAGTATGCAAATCAGAAAGGATAGACAGAAAAGAGACAAAAGACAAAAAACAAGAAAAACCCAAGGGTAGACTACATCAGACACAGTTAGAGCAAAAACAATATTAATAATAACAATCTATATGATGCATGAATTGTATTAACACGTGATGCATGCTCTAATGCAGTGAGAATAGTTCAATTTTACTTTAAAAACACAGAATTTGGCTTGAACATAGAGTTTATATCAAAAACCCCAAAATTTGAAAACCCACTTTCAAAAATCCCAACAAATTGATCACATTATCATTACACAGGTTAGATAATAGTATATAATGATAAAATTAATCAATAACACAAGCCAATTTCATCAATTTTAGCTTAATTGAACAAAATCCCCAATTCGGGTAATTTCAAACCCTAGAAATTTCAAATTTTCCCAATTCATCAAATTGATCAAATTAAACCATGAAGAACATGTTAATATCATTCAACAACAAAAACCCATTGATCAATTTTGAAAGAAAACATTGAAAACACCAAAAACCCCAAATTTCTATAGGTTCGAAAATATCCCTTAAATGCATGAAAAATGAGATTAAAGCAAAAAGGAAAGGGCAAAATAGTCTTACCGGTGCTAGATGACAAAAACCTTTGAGAAAGATTGAGGGAAAACGACAAAAAATTGGTTGAGGTGGATCGGTCGAAGAGAGAGAGCCAAAAAGCTTTTGAAAAGTTTTAAAATAATGAAGAACACGTGAAAAGTTTATGTTTTTAAAAAACTCTTTGAACGATTTTCGATTGATCGAAAAATAGATTCGATCGATCAAAAATTACATTTGATTGATCTAGCATCAATTGAGCCAAGTAGATTCAAACCAAAATTTTAATCGCAATTTCAATCGATCAAGCAACAAGTTCGATCGATCAAAAATTTGGAAAAATCAAATTTTTGAAAAACAAAGCATTTTAATACAGAAACTTCTCAGAGCACAGTATTTTATAAATAAAATGCATGAGTATGAGATGACAAGTTTTCCAAAAACCCTTGAATTTAACCTAGATCTTCCAAAAACAAGATTTTCAATCAAATTTATCCTCAAATCTCAAACTTTAAACACATTTTGCATTAAGATCAAGGAACTTTCAATCTTGGATGGCCACAACAAGATCACACGCAATACAATGTACCAAGTTTAGTAAAAAGTAACTTGTGTAGTGTGTGCAACTAGCAAGACTTTGAGATACATGTGAGGTGATAAGTAAATAATGATCAATCACAATTTCTATAAAATTCATCACATAAGCTTGAAAGAGACTATCACCTAAAGAGTTACATCATATAACTCTCACATCTCCTAGAATAAAAGCTTGTAATCATGTTAGTTTCTTGATTTGCCTAATAATGTACACACCAATTTTATTTGATTTGAAACTTATTAAAATAGTCAAGATAATGTACATACCAATTTCATTTGATTGTGAAGTTATTATAACCCAATAATGTACACACCAATTTTAGCATTTAATCCGAGGTTACACCTTATATTCTTTTTGTGCATGTGCTACACTTTCTTGAGCACAAAATCTTATGATATACACTAAGGTGTTCAGAATTGGCTAGTAAATAGTGGTCAGATGGTTATTTATGCCCTTCTCATTAAGTTCAAGTCTAATAATCAAAGGCGTGTGACTTCAAGATCAAGATCATATGATCAAAAACTATAAACAACTTTCACACAACATGCACTACAAAGCTCAAACTAGTTAAGTGCAATAAAATAAGCTCATCCAAGTTAAACAAGGTATATAAACATGTTATGTAAAGATACCATTGCCAACTTTGATTTCAAATCCAAGAAAAATTAATGCAAACACATTTTTCTTCCTTTTTCCTCTTTTTTTTTTTTTTTAAAGAATAACAAAAACATCCTAGTATGAAATGCATGAATGTTATGTAATGCAAATCCTTGAAAAAAACAAAGAAAGCAAAACAACAAAGAGGAATAGTCACAAAGAATAGAGAGATGAAGCACAAGGACCAAGTCAGAAAGACTCAATTAGATCGAGCCTTTTGCATCCAAAACTTTTTAGATGTAACTCTTGCATTGGAGTTATTATTCATATTAGAATGCTGAGCAACTCCAGGATTGGAATAAAGGTTTAAAGCCTTTACCAATCCACCAATAAGTATCATAGGATCTTGTGCTTGAGGCACAGGTACTTTTGGTTTATTTGCTTGCTTAGCAGCTTGCGACTTGAAATAGTTTGGATGAATGTGTCCAGACTTTCCACAAAAATGACAAACCCATGTAGATCTATCATGCAACATGTCCTTAGGAGGGTTAGGAGTCTTAGGTTTAGACTCTTGAAGATCAACCCTAATCTTCCTAGGAGGCGTAACTTCTGTTGGTTTGACAATCTCACTCACAGGAGGCTTAGAAAAAGTAACAAAGTTTGTGGAATGATTCTTAGGCACAGAGATGCTATCTTCAAAACCTAGATCAGTTTTGTCTAAGGGAGACTTCTGAATAATCAACATGTGTTCAAGTTTAGAACTAGCAGACTTATTTGTTTATTTTCTAGCAACAGATAATTCAAGTTCCAAAATTTTAACTTTATCAAGCAATAACATGTTCTCAGTCTTCACCTTATCAAGCAATTCATTAGCATCAAACAATTTCAAGAGCAAATTCTTCTTATCAAGTTCAAGAGAAGCAATTTTCTGTAAGCCTAAATCAACATTCATAGCATTCTTTGCAGCAACCTTGCAAAACTTATTATAAGCTTCTTGCAAATCAGCATTCTCAGAGAGTTCCCCATTAAAAGGGTTCTCATCAATAACAATACTTTCATCAACTACGGCAGTAGCTATGAAAGTAATGAAGTTTCCATCCTCATCACTACCAGACTCATTATCAAAAACTTCATCATCACTAAGGGTTACAGCCATAGCCTTACCCTTTGATCTCAAGAATGTAGGACATTCTGATTTCACATGACCATACCCTTGACAACCATAGAATTATTAGAGGTTTGACCTACTTTCTCTTTAGGTTTTTCATTATTGTTCACCTTAGTGGGTTCATTCCTCCTAAAATTTCTAGATTCACTATTGTTTTTACTTCTTGCATTTCTATTATTGTTCCTTAGAAAATTTCTAAAGTTCTTGGCAAGGTAAGCAATCTCTGTAGTAGAGAGTTCATCATCAAATCCATTCCCATCAACATCATCAACTGACTTAAGAGCCATTGATTTGAATTTGTTTGTCTTGGGTAGGTCTAACTCATAGGACTGGAGAGATCCTACAAGTTCATCAACAGGGATGGAGTTCACATCCTTGCTTTCAATTATGGCAGTCACTTTGGGTCTAAAGTTCTCAGTCAAAGATCTAAGTATCTTCCTAACAATTTTAGGTTGATCATAAATTTCACCCAAATTATAAGCAAAGTTTATAATATCATTCAATTTAGCATATAATTCATCAAAACATTCATCATCAGATATTCTAATACTTTCAAATCTAGTAGTTAACTGCTGCAGTTTGTTAATCTTAACTGCCTTTGTGCCTTCATGCACAGTTTGGAGAATATTCCATGCAGTATGAACAATATTAACATTAAAGATTCTCTTGAATTCCTCTATAAAAACAGTATTAAAAATAGCATTCATGGTTTTGCTATTAAAAGCGGCTGCTTCTTTCTGAGAAGTTTGCCACTCACTAACTAGAGTAGTGGGCTTCTCCCATCCGTATTCAACGAAATTCCAAACTCTCTCATCAATAGATTTTAGGAATACTTTCATCCTTACTTTCCAGTAGGCATAGTTGTTCTCATCAAAGTGAGGTGGGATCACAAGAGAGTGACCGTGTTCCATGACAACAGAGGTCAATGATCAACTCTTAGATCAAAAGATCTAAATACTAGAGCTAACCAGCTCTGATACCACTTGTACGTTTTTAGACCCCTTAAACACAAACAGATTAACCTAATTATTTAGCAAAGTGATTAACTTAGGTAAATTATTCAGATCTAGGTTAACACGAGTAAATTATATCATTGAAATAGTGCGGAAAATAAATAACACAATGATATAATAACCCAAAAAAACCAAACCAGTAAAAAACCTGGAGAGGATTTAACCTAGCTATCCTCAAGGTAAAACAAATCCACTATGAAAGAATTGAAGTTTTACAATAGCAACTTAGACTACTAACATCCTATTACTACCTTGAGTAGAAAACTTACTACCACAACCACGTGACAGCTCCGAGACCACGAACTACTTCTTTCTTGGATTCACAGCAACCACAAGTACTCCCACTTGTGTTTTCTTTAAGCTCTTTATGCAACAACTGAGACGATCACCAAGCTCTCGACATCAATCTTGAGATTGGAAACCCTAAGTATGTATGAAGGCAAACACATCTAGATCTCACAAGAGATTCATACACACAGCATAAACAACAACAATAAAACGTGGCTAGGGTTTTTCCTTTTATACTTAAGGCAAAATATAAAACCCTACACGTCATATGAGCTTGCGTTGAGTTGGAAATTCTGCAGAAAAATAATCTGCACGAGTTTCGATCGATCGAATCTAATTTTCGATCAATCGAGCCTTACAGATTTACATAATAAATTCTACAGTACACTCAATTCCAACTTTACAAATAAATACACTTTGAGCAGCCTAATTCTAGACTCTACGTTTTGATCATGGTTTGCCAACATTACACATTGAAGTTCTAATACATTTAGATTCTAAATCCTTAGAACCTAACATATATAATTACTGATTTTGATAATTTGCTAATCAACCTACTGACTGCCCACTGAGGACTACCAAATCTTTCAATGAGAATTCAACATATATAACAAGAAGTCCAACTCAACCTAACCATATGAGTACCGAGAGATATAAACAAAAAATTTCAGAATATTTTCAACGGTTGAGTTGGTATACTAATGTCACTCTCTTACTTATTATTAAAAATTTGCCACATTAGCGGTTGTTAAATTCTTTGTTAAATTTTTTGCGTCCGTGGACTTTCTTAGTACTATCTAGCCTTCCTCAAAAACTTACTCTTATTACTTACAATATGTTATATCAGAGTTGTGATAAAGTTGTTAACAGTATTTTTTTTTTTTTTTTAAGATTACAAAATTTTTCACAACTTCTTGCTACAACTGTAATGTAGCAGGGTGTGAGTGGTAGAGAAAAAATTATAAATCTATGCGGAAGTGATAGACTATCAATCACCCATATAAATATATATATATATATGGAATGATCCTTTAGTTGACTCGAGGCAATGTCGAGATGCTAGGCAGAGAAAGATGATGCTCTCATGTCATGTAAGTGTATGAGTAGTCGAATTTCAACGTTGTAGAGGGTTTCGATGTATATCACATGCTCTGTGGAGATCGGTTGGAATTAATTAATGATTCTGTTTCTGCCCCAAAAATGTGGCTCAAATATCATATTAAAAAAAAAAAATTAAAGAAAATAAAGATTATATAAAACGTACACCTCAAACTTTCCATATAAGAGATTATTTTAAGTATCTGTTTGGTTTGTGCATCCACATCCTGCGTTTGTGTTTTCATTTTTTTTTTTTTTTTTCAGCCACACTATTTGACTTTTTAATCAATTTTCAGCCACATCAGTAGGTCTCATGCACTGTTTATGAAACTCACAAACTTCACTTTTCAGCAACTTTTTTATTAAAAATAGGTCTCAAGGTACTATTCACACATTTAAAAATTATTTTGCTACAATATTTTTAATTTTCAGTTTTAGCGAAATAAATTCTATCCAAACTAACCCTAAGTCAAATTGCATTAAAAAAAACACTAGTGAAAATTCTCGGAACTAATGACGAAACAACTTGGAAATTGTTGGTTAAGGAAATCGATTATCGAGGTACAAAGCGGCCCAACAAGCGAGAAATAAATAAAGATTATTTGTGTCTTATCTTATGCTGGTTTTTTGGCTAAATTCTTCGTTTAGGCTTTAAAAAAATAAAATAAAATAAAATAAAAATTTCCCTAGAGTTTGTTCTAGAATACTTCCTAGAGTTTGCGGTATTAGTTATGTGATTTTCTCAAATTTTCCTATTTTTAGCCTAATATGGTGTCTAACTCTACTACAAATTAGGATTTTCCTAAGATTTTCTAGCCACCCTAAAATTTTTTCCTTTTCCACAAAATTTTCTATTTTTTTAGTCTACTTTCCTGCCAAATTCAAATTAGGGTTTTCTAATCACAAAAGAATTTCCTTAGTGTCTCCCTTATATAAATTAGTGGTTCTAGGCTTGTAGCCCATACAATATTCACTATTTATTAATAGAATTTTAAAGGGAAGTTTACAATATTTTCACAACAAATTTTAAGTAGTAGATTATTTCTGGTTATTATTTGAGAAAAAAAATTCAGTGGTAGGTTTAAATTAAAACCAATAACAACTTACCATCTATAATTTGTTGTGAAAATGTTGTAGACGTAACACTTCTCTATTCTTTTGGTGAATTTTCAAAGGACACAATTTAACTACAAAATTGGTTATAGCCTAAGGCTATAACTTTACTTAATATCTTTTTATTGGAGGTGAATTTTGAAAATCCACTATTAGATTACATCTTCTTTTTATATCATCTACGGTTGCAAAATTTTTAGAGAATTAAAGATCAATAGCTATGTCATCAATATATTGTTTAAATTGTAAGTTTTTGTAGTCTAAAATTATGCATAAAATATAAGTTTATAGATCATATAGTAAATAATATCTGATTGATACAAAATTTGATATGTGTATTAAGAACGTAAAGAACATGTATTTCAACGGTTTGATTTTAAAAATATGTAATAATATTTATTTTATTGAGTAAGGTTATAGCCTTAGGCTATAATCAATTTTGTAACTAAACTTTGTCCATTTTCAAATTGTCTTCCTAATTAATAGCTATATATATATATGTAGGGTCTGCTTTTGTTGCTCAAGCCCAAGGGATATGGGTCAAAGGCCCAACGAACCCAAAACAATGAATTTGTAGAGAGTGGATCGAAGGTTTAGGCGCTAGCCGGCGTTCACGAGGCGTGAACTCCTTTCTCTTTTATTGAAGAAATACTCAGAACGGTTTACAACTGGGGGATGCTCCTCGGCCATGCCGAGGAGGCTTTTCTTCCCTTTCAACTCCCCTCCCCCCATCTCAGGAGGGATTCCCTTACATTATATACCCTTTACCCAACCGATCCTAGCCCTACACTTGTTGAGCGATCAGGACATTACTCAGGTGCTTGTCCCATCAACCGCCTTCCCATTCTCTTTGAGAGTCGCGACAGCCAAGGTGGCACTGGTGCGGAGTCCTTTCCTCATTAATGCCGCCAGGGCGGTTGTCAGGTGTATTAAATGCGGAGGTGACAGTCTGTCATGAGCTTGTCCCTCCATCAGATTTATATTGCAGGTGCATGGTATTCTCACTCGGCCCTTTGAATAGTCATGAAGGCTTCCTTGGAAGTGTTTGCTGGTTGCCTTAGGTTCTCGGATGTCCGATGATGGGGTCGTCCTCGGCCTGACCAGTTGTGCGCTTGGGCTTCTTCTTTTCCTCCTCGGATTTTGGGCGCCTCCTCGGCTTGGGCCTCCGGCCCAGGAACGAAGTGGGCTGAGCCGTAGGATTTCTTGGCCCCACAATAGCTCCTCAAAATCTTGCTATCCGCACCCTCGGGCGGAGGGGAGGATTTTGATGTCCTCGGGCCTGCGACGCGTCCCATCGAGTTTGGCCCTCTATTAGTACTGGAGTCTTTTCAACTGCCCCAGAAGCGTTACTGGCGCCTTGAAGTGCGCGATGCACCTTTCATTAAATCAAGACGGCTCTGTGCTCCCCACGTTCAACGGGAGGATGATAATCCAACGGTGGGGATTCGCCTAACATTTATGGGCGGGAAAACCCGCGCGGCTCCTTGATTTGGGGTATAAATACCCACTCGAAGGGCCGGTCCCTCTGTTTACTCGCATCCAAGAGTCTACATCTCCAGCATTAAAAGCTTGTCCGAGGAGTTTCTACTCATTTCTGTAAGTCACTCTATCTCTCTTCGAACTTTCCTCCTCTCTATTCTTCCTTCTCTTTCATTTGCTCTTTCTTAGCTTACTTAGGCATCATTTGGGATGGGTAGATTTAAGAAATACATTCACACTGAGGAGGCGATGGAGAAATTCATCGCCGATTATAAGATACCCAGCAACGTGGGCTTGAGGTATTGTGAGGAGGGCGAGTGGCGCTTTCGGAGGCAGGAGGGTGAGGTGGTGATTCCCATCGTTGCCTTCGTTGAAGGTGGCATGAGAATACCCATGGGGCCGGTGATGAGGGGCTACCTGTCGTACTTCCGGCTAGCCCCCACTCAGTGTGCCACCAACGTCTTTAGGATTCTGGGCTGTGTGGATGCCCTGAACGAGAAGATGGGGTTGAGGTTGACCCACCACGACGTAAACTGGTGTTATAACCTCCAGTGCCTGAAGGGCAAGTTGTACTACCTGAAGACCAGGAATGACAGGGTCCGGCTCATTCAGTGCCTCCTTGAGTCCAGTAAGGGGCTGAACAAGGACTTCCTCATCGTGTCTGGAGAGTGGCACGATGGCCTTCACTGCCCAACGACGGAGGGGACCCCAGGTGGGGCGGTGGAAAAATAGACCCTAATCAGTTCCATTCCTTAATTCGCCTGTTTCTTTTGTACCGTTTGGTTATTAATGTGAATGTGTCTTCTTTTGCAGATCCGCACGCCTTCACGCGCCACTTCAGTCTGATCAACCGGGAAGACTTGCAGAAGGCACTGAGGGCGGAGGTTTTCGTGAACGAAGCCGATAATCAAGTTAGGGCCGCTCACCAAATCTTGGGGTACGACCCGGCTCAAAAGTCATTCGCGGTGCCGAAGTACGTGATCAGAGCAAAGGATCCTCGGCTTCGAAAAATAACCGTGACCGAGGACAGGTTCCGGTTCCCCGAGGTGCCCTCCACATCAGAAGGCACAACACCTGCGGGTCCCTTCTCCTCCCTTAGACTCTCGGAGCCCGCCGAAAAAGGGCTAGAGAGGGAAGTGGAAGTTGCCGATTTTGGCCCTGCCGAGGACGAGTTTGACGTTTTTGAACAAGTTCACCAGTCCAAGGACCCTCCAAGAGACCTGGGCGATCCTCGTCTGACAGAAGCAAACTTCCCAACGTCCAAGTCCTCTCCCCGGCAAAAAATGGGTTACAAGAAGAGGCCCCAATCTAGCCTGCTGGATCTGATCGAAGGCCAACCAGGGAAGTCTGAGCCAAAGCTTCCTCCTCCTCCTCCCAAGGTTCACCCTGCCCACGGCGGGTCGGCCCCTACCCAGTCAAGGCCTCCTCCTTCCCCGCCTCAGATGAGTCTGCCTTCTAGGCACGAGCCCTCGGATCCCAAGCAGAAAAAGGATAAGGGCAAAAGGCCGGCTGAGGAAAAGTCTGCGTCCCCCCGAGAGGAGGGCGGTACTCGGCGGCCGTCCAAACAGTTGAAGATAGGCTCCCAAGGCCAGGATAAACAGGTTGACGCCCAGCCCGAGGCTGAGGCCTGGCTTCCTGCTCCAATGCTTCATGGGGGGCCGCTGAGGGAAGACTCCTCCCTCAGGGATTTCAAAGAGGGCGAAGGCGCGTACGTGGCCGACGCGTTGGAAAGGTGCCTGCTACTCCCAGCTGACATGGTGGAGCTGGGGACTATAAGGAGCAGAGAGGTCTTCCTCTACCTCAAGCGGTATTTGGGAATGGTAAGTTCCTCAGTACTTATGATTCTCTTTAGTTTCAGCTGTTTCTTTCCCTTTTCTGAGCTCGGGTAACCGTGTACTCGTTTTGTTTGGCAGGCCGTTCAGGCCACTTATAGGTTAGAGGACGTGGCCCGTGATCAGGGGAAAGCCATGGACGTGGAGCATGAGAAACACTGGGATGCCACTCGGACCCTTAAAAACTCCGAGGCTGATCTTGCCAAGGCCCGGGAAGGGCTGAGGGCGATGACCAGTGCTCGGGACAATGCCCTGTCAGGCCTCGCCGGCTTCCAGAAGCAGTCCGAAGACCAGTCAAAGCGCCTGGGTGAGGTGGAGCAGCAGCTGTAGATTGCAAAGGAGCTCCTTGCTGACCTGCCCAAGAAGGTGGCTGCTGCCGAAGAAGCTAAGAGGGTGGCCGAGTGGGCCAGGGACGAGGCCGTGAGGGCCAAGTTTGAGGCTGACCATGGCAGAGAGGACGCCCTGTCCTCTAAGCAGGAAGCCGAGGAGGAGGCTTATGCTGCGGGGATGGCCGAGACAGAAGCAGCCTTTAGGGCTCAAGTCCCCGGGCTGTGCAGGCGCTACTCTGCTGAGGTTTGGAGGGAGGCCCTCAGGCAGGCTGGGGTTGAGGCCTCGTCCAACTTGTGGAAGGAGGAAAGCGTGTACTACCCTCCTACCATCCGCGAGGTAACTCCAGGTGGCGCTGAGGCCGGGGAGGCTGCGACGGAAGCCAGTGCTGCCACGGGTGAGGACACCTCAATCGCTGAACCTACGGGCGAGCTTGTCCAAGGAAGTGACCCCCCCGAGGTAGCTGAGTCAGGTGAGGGCCCCGTTGAGGAGGCGCCTCAGGAGGTTACGAAGTCAACCTCTGAAGCTGAGGCTCCTGCTGCTGAGGAGGCAGCCGTTCCTGCCGCGCCTTCGCAGGCTGTCCCTTCTGGCCGAAGCTCAGAAGGCCCTGAAGCTGTTATGGTCCAGCCCCCTGCAGAGGGAGGAAAATAAGTGGGCAGGGGAGGCCCCTCGACGCCGTCGTCTCTCTTGTCTTTTACATATATATTTTTTTATTATTTTTTTTTGGATTGTAATGTGACGTTCATTATGTAATCCTTATGGATTTAATGCAATATGATTTCTATTTCTCTTTCCAGTTGTTCTGGCTGTTTGTACATCTGCGTGTTATTCGTTTTCTCTTTTCCTTGTTGTCTCCTCTTTTTCTTTACTTGCATGATTTTATCACCAATTATACTTCGGCCAGTCATGGCAGCGATTGTAATAACGTGAAGGTACGTACGCATAGGCAGGCCCTTTATGTCTCCAGGTCCAGGTGGGGCTCTTGTTTTCCCAACATTCTAACACTTAGAATCTTCTGAAATAGTTAGTTTCCCCGTAGGCGTGAGTCCTGGGACCATGCCGTGCTTTTGGTTCTGTCTAACAATTAGAATCTTCTGAAGGAGTTAGTTTCCCCATAGGCCTGAGTCTTGGGACCATGTAGTGCTTTTGGTTCTGTCTAACACTTAGAATCCTCTGAAGGAGTTAGTTTCCCCATAGGCCTGAGTCCTAGGACCATGCAGTGCCTTGGTTCTGTCTAACACTTAGGATCATCTGAGGTGGTTAGTTTCCCCGTAAGCCTGAGTCCGAGGACCATGCAGAGCCTTGGTTCTGTCTAACACTTAGGATCATCTGAGGTGGTTAGTTTCCCCGTAAGCCTGAGTCCGAGGACCATGCAGAGCCTTGGTTCTGTCTAACACTTGGTCTTTGAAGTAGTTAGTTTCCCCATAGGCCTGAGTCTGAGGACCATGCAGAGCCTTGGTTCTGTCTAACACTTGGTCTTCTGAAGTAGTTAGTTTCCCCATAGGCCTGAGTCCGAGGACCATGCAGAGCCTTGGTTCTGTCTAACACTTGGTCTTTCTGAAGTGGTTAGTTTCCCCATAGGCCTGAGTCCGAGGACCACGCAGTGCCTTGGTTCTGTCTAACACTTGTCCTTCTGAAGTAGTTAGTTTCCCCATAGGCCTGAGTCCGAGGACCATGCAGTGCATTGGTTCTGTCTAATACTTTGTATTTGAAGTCGTTAGTTTCCCCACAGGCCTGAGTCCGAGGACCATGCAGAGCCTTGGTTCTGTCCAACACTTGGTCTTCTGAAGTAGTTAGTTTCCCCATAGGCCTGAGTCCGAGGACCATGCAGTGCCTTGGTTCTGTCTAACACTTGTCCTTCTGAAGTAGTTAGTTTCCCTATAGGCCTGAGTCCGAGGACCATGTAGTGCCTTGGTTCTGTCTAACACTTGGTCTTTGAAGTAGTTAGTTTCCCCATAGGCCTGAGTCCGAGGACCATGCAGTGCCTTGGTTCTGTCTAACACTTGTCCTTCTGAAGTAGTTAGTTTCCCCATAGGCCTGAGTCCGAGGACCATGCAGTGCCTTGGTTCTGTCTAACACTTGGTCTTTGAAGTAGTTAGTTTCCCCATAGGCCTGAGTCCGAGGACCATGCAGAGCCTTGGTTCTGTCTAACACTTGGTCTTTCTGAAGTGGTTAGTTTCCCCAGAGGCCTGAGTCCGAGGAACACACAGTGCCTTGGTTCTGTCTAACACTTGTCCTTCTGAAGTAGTTAGTTTCCCCATAGGCCTGAGTCCGAGGACCATGCAGTGCCTTGGTTCTGTCTAATACTTTGTATTTGAAGTCGTTAGTTTCCCCACAGGCCTGAGTCCGAGGACCATGCAGAGCCTTGGTTCTGTCTAACACTTGGTCTTCTGAAGTAGTTAGTTTCCCCATAGGCCTGAGTCCGAGGACCATGCAGTACCTTGGTTCTGTCTAACACTTATCCTTCTGAAGTAGTTAGTTTCCCCATAGGCCTGAGTCCGAGGACCATGCAGTGCCTTGGTTCTGTCTAACACTTGGTCTTTGAAGTAGTTAGTTTCTCCATAGGCCTGAGTCCGAGGACCATGCAGAGCCTTGGTTCTATCTAACACTTTGTATTTGAAGTCGTTAGTTTCCCCATAGGCCTGAGTCCGAGGACCATGCAGAGCCTTAGTTCTGTCTAACACTTTGTATTTGAAGTCGTTGGTTTCCCCATAGGCCTGAGTCCGAGGACCATGCAGAGCCTTGGTTCTGTCTAACACTTTGTATTTGAAGTCATTAGTTTCCCCATAGGCCTGAGTCCGAGGACCATGCAGAGCCTTGGTCTGTCTAACACTTTGTATTTGAAGTCGTTAGTTTCCTCATAGGCCTGAGTCCGAGGACCATGCAGAGCCTTGGTTCTGTCTAATATTTGGTTTTTGAAGTAGTTAGTTTCCCCATAGGCCTGAGTCCGAGGACCATGTAGAGCCTTGGTTCTGTCTAACACTTGGTCTTTGAAGTAGTTAGTTTCCCCATAGGCCTGAGTCCGAGGACCATGCAGAGCCTTGGTTCTGTCTAACACTTGGTCTTTGAAGTAGGTCTTTGAAGTAGTTAGTTTCCCCATAGGCCTGAGTCCGAGGACCATGCAGAGCCTTGGTTTTGTCTAACACTTGGTCTTTGAAGTAGTTAGTTTCCCCATAGGCTTGAGTCCGAGGACCATGCAGAGCCTTGGTTCTGTCTAATACTTGGTCTTTGAAGTGGTTAGTTTCCCCATAGGCCTGAGTCCGAGGACCATGCAGAGCCTTGGTTCTGTCTAACACTTGGTCTTTGAAGCAGTTAGTTTCCCCATAGGCCTGAGTCCGTGGACCATGCAAAGTCTTGGTTCTGTCTAACACTTTCATTTCTCTGTAAGTTGGGGTTTGTCCTCGGGCCGCTTTACTGGAGACGATTACTCCTTTGGTCGGATTAGGATCTTACACGTGGCGTTGATCTCACCTCCAGCTCGAGCCCCCCATCTTTTTTATTTACGAAGCGTCTCTTGGCCCTTCGTGTTCCGCGCTTGACGCTTCGGTGTGCGAGACGCGCCTTCATTAATGGCCTCGTGAATTAACACAAGTCCAACGGTCTACGGCCCCCTTAGAATTTGATAGCTTCATTATTAGCCCTGCTGGCAACTCTCTTTTGGAATTCTGCGTGTATTAATTCTCACCAACCCTCATCCTCTATATAAGGCTTTCCGAGGGGATGGTTTCTCCATACTCCATGAACCTCCCAACACAAACAGAAAGAACACACCCTTTCAGCTCCCCAAGCCCTTTTAATAACCCCGCCGGAATTGTGACCGGAGTTAGTAGATATGGGGCGGCTTTGGGCGGGTGTGAGGGCATCCGTGCCAAGAGCCGTTGTGGCCACAGCCCCCACTGGGCTTCCGATGCGGCAGAGTCTAGGCGTAACCCCGATGGCGCCATGCACGGTGGCCCGGAGGGATGTCGTTGAAGTACCTAACGTCTCTCCTCGGAGCGCACCCCCGACGGAGGAGACATGCGAACTCACATTATGGGCGGTGCTCGAGTGTTGCCGTCTCCAACGGCCAACGCTCGTGGGGGTTGGAGAAAATCAAGGAAACATCACGGGGGAGGGCGTCCTGGAGCCCCTATATCTGCTCCTCGCTTTGTTCAAGCTCCGTCGCTCCGAGAAAGGAGTTGTTGGTGGCCTTGAAACAAGCCGGCCCCAGCCCCCTTCTGCACGCTTACTGTCAAGCTCTCCCATTCTCTTGATGCCAGTAAGGGTACGGGTTGACACTTCCCTCTAGCTAGTTTTAGGACGGGTCCGCCTGGGCCTCTGATTGTTGGACTAGCTGGTAGGAACAATTTTAAAACACGCCTGCCTGAGCCTCTAATTGTAATTTGTAACTTTTCCTTTTTTTATGAAATAATATCAAGCTTTCTTTCTTTGTTGTTGAATCTTCTGTCTCGAGCTTTTGTCTTTCTGCAGTGTTTGTTTGGTAGTTCTTTTTTTTTTTTTTTTTTTTTCTTTTTGCATCACCACCGATCTTCCGTAGAATGGTTGTTTAGAACAATCGCCTGTTACGCCGGCTGGCGCACTAATCCTCCCCACAGACGGCGCCAATTGTAGGGTCTGCTTTTGTTGCTCAAGCCTAAGGGATATGGGTCAAATGCCCAACGAACCCAAAACAATGAATTTGTAGAGAGTGGATTGAAGGTTTAGGCGCTGGCCGGCGTTCATGAGGCGTGAACTCCTTTCTCTTTTATTGAAGAAATACTCAGAACGGTTTACAACTGAGGGATGCTCCTCGGCCCATGGCCGAGGAGGCTTTTCTTCCCTTTCAACTCCCCTCCCCCCATTTCAGGAGGGATTCCCTTACATTATATACCCTTTACCCAACCGATCCTAGCCCTACACTTGTTGAGCGATCAGGACATTACTTAGGTGCTTGTCCCATCAGCCGCCTTCCCATTCTCTTTGAGAGTCGCGGCAGCCACGGTGGCACTGGTGCGGAGTCCTTTCCTCATTAATGCGGCCAGGGCGGTTGTCAGGTGTATTAAATGCAGAGGTGACAGTCTGTCATGAGCTTGTCCCTCCATCAGATTTATATTGCAGGCGCATGGTATTCCCCCTCGGCCCTTTGAATAGTCATGAAAGCTTCCTTGGAAGTGTTTGCTGGTTGCCTTAGGTTCTCGAATGTCCGATGATGGGGTCGTCCTCGGCCTGGCCAGCTGTGCGCCTGGGCTTCTTCTTTTCCTCCTCGAATTTTGGGCGCCTCCTCAGCTCGGGCCTCCGGCCTAAGAACGAAGTGGGCTGGGCCGTAAGATTTCTTGACCCCACAATATATATATATATATATACACATTATTTATATACATGTCTTCCAGCAATTCTAATCAATAAAGTTTTGCTTTATGTGAGTGTATCCAAAACATTCCTAGCTCATAATAACTAAGAAGTTAGTTTCGTACAAGAGGTCGTTTCAATTTAGTTAGTGGAACAAAATATTTCGATACTAATTAATACCAGTATACTGTTTTAAGAATACTGCTATTTATATGTTTAAAAACATATAATTTAAAATCTACACATTTTGTAAGTGCAAATATTTGCTAGCTTAAGAACATGAGAAAAGTTAATAGATGCTCAAATGTCATTGGTTTAAGAAATATTTTTAGAAACTTTTTATAAGAAAAAAAATTGACTCTTTTGATAGTTTTTTATATTTTCCACAAAAATAGTATTAAAATATTCCTAAAATAACCCATTAACAAATAACCTAAAAGCATTCATTAATAAAACCTTAAGAACATCAACCCAATCTATTAGTTTGAATAACATGTTTTATTATATTTTTTAAATATTTTTAATTAATTTCTATTGTTCCAACTTAAACATCAATACCAATAAAAAAAACTTGAAAAATCTCCAATACAGTTGATACAAATCAGTACAGCCCGATATTTCATCTAGATCTGGTACTTTCAGAGTAGAACCATTATCAATTTAATGACCGATACGATATATGCTAGTACTAGTACGGTTTTGATTAATTACCTTTGATAACACTACTGCGCGTTCAATTTTCTCTACTTGTGGAAACCTTTTTGCCTTTCATGATGCGAATGACACTAATCAGTTATATTATCTATGCTTGCCGCAGGAATCCATGGGTGCCAGAACTGAATAAATAAAAACCAATATGTTAGCCAACAACGTTGCCATATGATTTGGTTGATGAACTTATTAAGATGCTCTTGCTTTAATTATATTTCCACTCTTAAAAAGTAAAAACCATAGATTAATGTTGGCTATTATTTTATTTATAATGTTTAATTTAAAAAAAGAGGGGAACACCAACTCCAAGACTACAAGGTTCTCTTGCTTCTCTTCCTGGCCAGCACTAAAAGCTTACAACAAGCATTCAACGTAAAGAGGAGGAAAGAGTCCAACTCAACCTAATCATGCATGGACTTCTAAGTACCACATAAGCTTAGCCTCCACATATATCTGGCTCTCAGAGACAGTAGAGTGAGCAAAATTTCACAACAGACAGCTTGATCAGTAGGGGCTTCAGATGATGGGTATGCTTTCAGGGTTTCTTAAGCTTATCCTTCTCTATGGGATGTTTCTTGGGTTGGCTCAAGGCAAAGTCCATTACCATGAATTTGTTGTAAGTACCACCTTTCTCTCATCTGCTTTCTTGTTATTTTTGTTTACGGGATATGCATGAATACTGTTTGTAGAGTTGCAGTTTTATTTTTTTATTTTTCATTTGTTCATGTAGCTGAAGGAGGCTAACTTTACAAGGTTGTGTGAAACCAAGAGCATGTTGGTTGCGAATAACAGTTTTCCAGGACCTGTCATTCGTGTAACAAAAGGGGACACCGTATATGTTAATGTCCAGAATCAAGGAAACTATGGTCTCACTATTCACTGGTAGTTGTCTCTCTCTCTCTCTCTCTCTCTCTCTCATATTTATAATATTCATTTGGGTAAATTACACTAATATCCCTTAAAGTTTTATAAAATGATATTCCTAAAATATGGACAAAATGACATTCATTCTTAACCAAATAGCATAACCTTTTCAAAAAAAAACAAAAAAAAATCCATATCCAAACTATGAGTATATATTACACTCCTTACCTTGATGTTTGTTAAAGAGCCACCAACAACTAATAAATAAATATATAAATATTTCTTTGTGCTCGGTGATATGTCAATTTATTAAACTAAAATTTGTCATATCCCTAATATGACTTTTTTGATTGGTGACATGTCAGTTTATTAAACTATAATTTTAAATTGATTTTATAATTAGAGACATATTTATATAATAATACTGAGACTAATCATAGCATCACTTGCTGGGAAGTTTATTGACTTATTCACTAAAACCTAAAAGTTTGTTAAAGTACAATTTTAAGAAAAAAAGTTGAAAATATAACAAACTATGGGCAAAGCAGATGAACTATACTTAATACGGGCATTGTAAAACCACATTGTGAAAGCTTCACTCGAGCCTCAGCATCTTCAACCCAATATAGGCAAATCATTGTAGAGACTGCAGCTATGATTCTCACCCAAAATAATAATAATGATAATAATAATAATAAAGAAAGAAAGAAAGAAAAAGAACGTGGCTAATCCAACTGTGCTAGTTTAACAAATGTTGCTTTTACATTCTTCTCAAGAGATGAGTTCCATATTTTATGTGGAAGGTATACACCATTTTTTAAAGTACGGAGTGGAACTTGTCTTTAAAGTATTTTATTTAAAATTGAGTTTTTATAAGGTTAGGTATCAATTATGATTATGATCTGTTTAAGAATATTTTTTTGGTTAGTTTTCGTTAGCTTAAACCTAATTTCGTGCCTAGCATGTATTATGGTTTGCAGCCTATGACTTCTTTAATAAATATTTGTGGATGTAGCCTCTAGGCATCAAGACTATTCAAAAAAAAAATTTAATAAAAATTTAAGAGAGGTTTTCTCTCTCATTTTTTTTGGGGGGGGGCGGGGGTGGATTCTAGAATTCTTATTGATAATTCAAAGGGTTTATTCTTAACATAGACATGTTTTGTTTCTTGTGGTGACCCATTGTATTGCCTCTACCCACTTTGTCTTTCTTTGCGACAAGTTGAAGTTGATCTTGTCTCTGCAAGCCTTCAACTTCAAGTGGTGTATTGGATAAAACTGTGATATTAAAATTTGGATATTTTTAATTGTTGATTGTTATGATATTTTTGATATCAAGTTGTGTAATCATTTTAGGTAACTACACATATAACTATAAAAGTTCTTTCTCTCTGATTTTTATTGAGTTTCTTTCTCTCTGATTTTTATTGAGAGACTATACCCAAATTTTTTTTCTTAACTATATATGGGTTTTGGAACTAACTTTTTTGTTGTTGTTGCAATTATCTATAAGTTTTTCATTTTTTAGGAAACTACATAGAAGAAACATATATATATAAAGGAATTTCAATATTAAGAAATGAAAAAAAAAAATTTAAAAGATGCTTTAAACATAGGCAAAGAATATGGTTTCAACAGGCATGGAGTGCATCAACCAAGAAACCCATGGTCGGATGGTCCAGAGTACCTTACACAATGCCCAATTGAACTAGGATCAAACTTTACTTATGAAATCATATTTTCGGATGAGGAAGGAACCCTTTGGTGGCATGCACATAGTGATTGGACACGACATAGTGTTCATGGTGCAATTGTTATTTGCCGAAAGAAGAAACCGGTTATCCATTCCCACAACCAGATGGAGAAGAAATTCTTGTATTTGGTATGCAAATTGTTCTTAGGGTGTGTTTGGTTGGAGTGAAAACAGGGAGGATGGAAAATAGGGAGAGGAAAATAGGGTGGAAAGTTTTCTCTCCTGGGCCCACTTTTTTTATCCTCCCAAATTGAGAGGAAAATGAGGAGGGAAAAGTGTTTAGAAATCCATTTTACACAAATACCCTCTCACCTACTCACTTTATTCATGACCTAACTTTTGCCTCTTCTCATCCTTATCACTTTCTTCTCACAGCACAGTAGCAACGTCCCAAGTTCTCTTCTTCTTCTTCTTCTTTTTTTTTTTTTTTTTTTTTGCCTTGTTTAATCAGCATAGCAACATTTGATTATTTGCCCGGGTGAAGAATGTTGCCTAGGTGAAGAAACTGTTGCCCACAAAAGTTTGCTAACCACGTTTTAACAAGTGGAAATCCTTTGAACATTTGACTCTATTATTTGCTGACCACGTTTTTTTGAGCTGAATGTAGTGTAAATTTGCTGATCACGTTTTTGCTGGTTACAAAATCTTTTGCCCAATTAAATTTATATGTACACTATTGTAATTTTTACATTATAATAATAAAAATAATAATATAAATTTATATGTATGATGTGGTAAATTTTATATTATTTAATGAATACAAATAAATCTATTTCTTACTATATTATGTAACAAGGGTATAATAGTCAATTTATATAAATTACATTTTTCATCCTTCCCTTTTTCTCTCCAACCAAACAAAAGAGTTTTCCACCCTCCCACTTTTCCACCCCTCCAACTAAACACACAAGAGAGAAAACAAAATATTTTCTATTCTCCCACTTTTTTATCATCTCACTTTTCCACTCTTCCAACCAAACGAACCCTTAGTGTTCCTAAATTTTTTTCAAACTTAGCATTTTTAAAATAGAACTTTTTTCATTCAATTGAGATGTACCATCAAATTGAAGCTATTGTTGATATACTTGTATCTATATATATACCGGTGGCCCAATTGTCCCATTAGTTTGAATATTGTGCAATAATGTCATGCATCTCTTTTCTTTATACTTGCAGGATCTTGGTATAAGGGTGATGTGAATAAGGAAGTTAATGAGGACCTCGAAACTGGTAATGTCACTCCTCAATCAAATGCTTACACTATCAATGGCCAACCGGGAGATCTGTGCCCATGCTCTAATGGTATGTGGAGATACACTCACAGAGTTAATATACAAGATGTTGTATTTATTTTCTGGGAAAAAAGAGAGAGAGAGAGAGAGAGAGAGAGAGAGAGGGAGAGAATAAAAGAGTTGTATTTTTGCAATAATTATGTTCTTGCACGTATGTAGTATGTTTCATGACAAAATGAGATTTCATTTCACTATAGCGAAACCAATTATAACATCTTTCTAAAATTGTACATATTTTACTGTAAAATGAAGTAGGATAATTTAATTTGAAGCTATATAGTTAGAGTAAACATTTTTCAAGCCCCGGGAAGTAGGACCTCTAGTATAAAATATCAACGTGTTTTATCTAGGCCCTTATGTTTCTTTGCTACCTTTTTGTTCACATTTATGTTAATGCCTTTTTGCGCTTAGAAAAATATAAAATATTATTTCCCGCACAATATATTTTCTTGATTTCAACTATTATGATCCAAGATTTAAAAAAAAAAAAAAAAAATTCTCAAACTATTTATAAGGGAAAGTTGTTCCATGAAGTAATGATACAAATATTTTCATGATTTTTTTTCATTGACATGGCTTATTGTGATTGATGCATAATAAAAGTGGTATTAAGGATAGGTTTGTATGGAAGTGATATTTCTTTAATTATGACTAATCATCTTAACAAATTATTAAAAAATGTTGTAATTTATTTTGTATTATTGATCTAATTGCTTAACTTTTTTTTTTTTCTTTCTAAATACGATCATTTTTGTGTTGCAGAAAGTACATACCGCTGGCAAGTAGAACATGGCAAGACCTATCTTCTTCGTTTAGTCAGTGCAGTCATGAATGTAGAAATCTATTTTGCAATTGCTCAACATAACATCACTGTGGTAGGAATGAGTGGATCATATGTTAAGCCCATACACACTGATGTTGTCATGATATCCCCAGGACAAACAATGGATGTTTTGGTCACAGCTAACCAACCTCTTGGTCGCTATTACATGGCTGCTAGACAATATGATAGTATTAGGCAAGGTGTCAAAAACTATGACAAAGAGAATGTCACAGCAATTCTTGAATATAGAGGCAACTACACTACCTCAGTGAGTCCAAGTTTTCCAAACAATCTTCCAACCTATGCAGACTTCAGTCCTGCAATAGGATTCATGAAACGTATTAGGAGCTTAGCAAATAAAGATCATCCGATAAATGTCCCCCAAAACATAACTACTAGAATGTTTGTAACAGCTTCCGAGAACAATGTTCTCGTTGACTTGGGGGGAGAAAATGTAACTGCTCTTGCTTCGAGCCTAAACAACATTAGTTGGGTTAACCCTACCACAGATGTACTACTTGCCTATTACAGGTATTTGCTTATTACCTTTACCTTTCTTATTACATTTCGTGATTCATTTATGTTCATGTTACCCAAAAAAAAAAAAAAACACCTTTAGGTAAAATAGTTATGTGAAGAATTTCTTGGTGTGAAAATATGATAGTAGTATTATAACTTCTAAGTAATTTATATATTATAACCTAAATGCATTAATATTTTGGAGGTTAAGGAAAGTACTAGATTCACTTGAGGTATGGAGAGAGTCTATTTTATGAAAAAAAAAATTATTGGATCTAATTTTGTACAAAGTATCACATCATTTAAAATTTTAAATAATGTAGTATTGTATACACTTTTAGATTTATAAGATTTATTCTAAACCATAAAATGGTTCCATTTCAAACAAAGATCCTTTCTCCTAGCTATAAACTAGTTAACCCACTTGGGGCCTTTGTTTATAACTATGAAATGACATAATGCCAAAACCTTTATAACAGGAACATAAGTGGGATTTACACCGCAGATTTTCCAGACAATCCACCTTCATTTTTCAACTTCACTGAAGATGATTCTCCGGATGACACAACTCTGTCTGTCCAGGGGACCAAGGTAAGGATGCTGAATTATAATGAAGAGGTGGAGATAGTGTTTCAGGGTACTAATTTGCTAGATGTATCGATGGATCACCCAATGCATCTTCATGGGTACTACTTCTATGTGATTGGCTCAGGTTATGGGGTCTTTGATATTGAGACTGACCCAAACGGCTACAATTTTGATGATCCACCTAAGTTGAACACTGTTACACTCCCTAAGAATGGATGGGTTGCCATAAGATTCAAAGCAAGTAATCCTGGTATGTACATTCCTCTACTTTTTTTTTTTTTTTGGTGTGATATTACTTTTTTTAAAGTGAAGCATGCTAAGAATACTTCAAATTTTACTATATGTCAAATGATATGGCACCAATCACCAAAAAGGTTATGAAGTAAAATTTGTAATAGTTTTAACATTTTTTCTTTTTTTTATGTTTTATTTTTTGCACATAACATGAATTGCATATACTTATGTTTGATTATGTATGTATATATATTCTAATTCTGCTACATAAATGGATAAATTTTTGCAGGAGTATGGTTATGGCATTGTCATTATGAACGACATTTAAGTTGGGGTATGAGCAGTGTCTTTATAGTGAAAAATGGTGGGACATCGGAGACGAGTATACGCGAACCCCCACCTTACTTGCCTCCTTGTAAGGATTCATTTACCAGTAGGCTCCTACAATACGAGAACTCAGATGGGAATAGATTGAATAAGATTAATTAGTTAGACATCACTTAAAAAGTATTTGCTAAGCTTACAACTTGATGCACTGTTATAATGTCTCTAAATAGTTTTAAAGTGCCTGTCTTTGGAAATTTAAATGTTGTTTTGAACTATTGTCTTAACAAATTGATATTGTCTTAAGAATAAGGTTAGTATTTGTTAAGTATTGTAATGTGTGTCTTGTAAGTTGTATTTTTCTTGTAAGATGCATGTGTTTTAAGTAGTGGTAGTTGTGTGAATACGGGAATGGGGTTCCTGTTATTCATCAGTGTACCCATGAGTTTACTTTGCTGTAAAAGGTAATTTGAAATTTTCTACAACGCTTGATAGTCAAAATGTGTCTGCGACTCTACGTTAGTTTCCCATATAATGAAAGTCTATATGGTGAAGTACGAATAGGCCCAATAGGGTAGAAGACATTTTGTAAGAGTTATTTTAAATGAAATGAGCCACCATAGTTGTATGATTCACAAAGATAGGAATTTTATTTTAAAAGTTTTCATTGCTTTGGTTAATAATAGATCTTTAACAAGGAAATCTGTTTATCGCCCATTCTTTCCATGATTTACACTTTGAGATGCAACTTTTGCCTGAGTTATATGTATGAACTGTCATAAACATATTAGGGGAGCTTATGTTCGATAACTATTTTTTTTTCTTAGTTTTCTTTTTGTATGAATATATTAGGTCTTATTTTCACCGGCTAGGAGAGAAGCTAACAGTGTAGCACACCAGTTAGCTCGGTTTGCTAAAGATGCTAGTAGACTGAGCTTGTTTGGATTGGAGATGACCCTGCGTTTTTAAGGGATAGTTTGAGCAAAGATAAACATTTTTGTACTTGAATGTTATTTCAGTAATGAGAATTCCTTTCATCTGGTTTTTTTTTTTTTTTTTTTAAATCTTATTTTCATATTTATGTGTGTGTATATATATAAAGATTTAAAATAAATAAAATTCAAATGATTTTAAATTATAATAATCTAAAACAATCAATTTTTTTTTGTTGTTTTCCTTTTTTCTTTTGCTAAGTAAGTGAATGAAGGAATACTAACATCATTTCCTTTCTTTTCATTGTTATTTTGCTTAGAAACACAGCTAAAATTGAAAAAAAAAAAAAAAATATATATATATATATATACTAAACATATTACATGCTTAATTAATTGATTTTTATAATATCATATGAAATTACATAAGAATATAATAGACGAGATAACATCACATAACATATACAACCATTCTTGTAGTACATGATTTTTTATTCAAATTCATAATTTATTTGTGAGTAGTCTATTTACTCTCTTTTTTAATTTCCCTTTTTTTTATGACATATTCTTAAGAACATTTTTAAAATCATAAATTGAATAAAACTCATATATTCAATTGACATTTGATAGGGTTTCTAACGAAAATATCCAGAGTTCAAATCTTTCCTTCTCAATTATTAATATATCAAAAAAAAAAAAATTCCTGTGATGCTAATCAGTTGGGCCTGTCCATAATTTATTGGGTCTAAAGGCTTATAAGGGTCTAAATTTACAAAGCCCATTATATTGCTCTTAGTTCCCAAGTATGGGCTTAGAGATGTACATTTCAATGACCCAATTGTTGTATAGTTGCTGAATCTTTGGGCTGAAGTGACCACAAGAACAGTAAAAGTTGTGTGTGTGTGTGTGTGTCTCTCTCTCTCTCTCTCTGGTGAAGTCACTAGTAAAGCCAAGTATCACATGCTGCAAGAGCAAAAATGTGAAGTATCACATGAATCATGATTTTCGGTAGATATATAATGGTGAGTGTTATTACTTTAGAGAGGTCAAAGACAAGAGACGTGTTTCATCAAACTAGTCCAAATATGCTCAACCACATGTTCACATCAAAGAAAGAGACATTTAATTAGAGAGACTTTACAGCACATGACTACATGACAAGAAAAATATATCACTAATGTAGTGTGTGTGAATTACAATATTATGACATCCTTTTCTTAACAATGGCTTATTCACATATTTATTTATTTGTGTGTGTGTGTTTGTACAGTCTGACTCTCAGTGATATAATAAGAGACCAAAGGAAATGAAAGAAAAAGTTTTCCACCTTCTCTCTTTCCTTTTCCTTGTCTTAATTGAAACCAGTATATATATATATATATATAAATAAGAAGGATAGGAAAATAAATCAACTTTAGCCCCACTTGCTGTAGTTCTTTATTGGATATACTTATATATAAATATAATATACAATAAATATCATTTATAAATATTTAGCTATAAGAAAAATAAATGTAGTTAGATAAAAATAAATGTACAACTCTAGCTTAAAAAGAAAGGTTTTCAATGTCCCAATGAGGTTGGGTTGGCTGGGGCTAAAGTAATACTAACTCCCAAAATTTTCATATAATATTTTATATAATCTTTTTAGACATAACTATTTATGATTTGACTCTACAAATGTCTCCAGAGTTTTAACCCATCATATTTTAGAAATTTCTTTTAAGACAATAAAACATGATAAGAACTAAAATTAAAAGTTTTCAACTTTCACATCATTCCTATTCCCTCTCATGTTTATTTTCTGAAAATGACAGTCATATTTTTCTTACAACTCTTTCTATTTGACTCGATTACTAAACAACTTGTTTGTAGGTTGTAAAAAAGTTTTGTGCAATAAAATTGTAGTTCAATAATATTATCTGATCTTCTTAATAAGAACAAAGGAGAATCATGTTTTAAATCTTGCAACGTAAGTACATTTTTTAAAATCACAAAAATAATTAGGTTCTTTTCTTTCAAAAAAAATGAGGACAACAAAAGTTCTCTTGAATGAAAGTGGGTTCATTCTTTGTCAAGATAAGAACCTAAAATGAAAAAGGATCTGCAAAAATGAAAGTGGGTTCATTCTTGCCTATAAAAAAAAAATAAGTATACCTATAAAAAGAAAAGGAAAATGAAGGCAAACTTTAAATTAAGAAAGGTCCTAATATACCATTGATCTCTGTGGTGTTAATATTAAAAGTTGATAGTAAAAAAATTTCCGGGATGGGATCTTTTATTGCAATTGCATCAGAAATAATAAAGATCATTCAATGAACTTCTATTAACTGTTTTGCGAGATTTGATTAATTGTCTTTAATCACGAAATATCATTGAGAAATAGGAATTCGAGTTATCAAAATATATCATGGGGATGGTTACAAAGTTTTGCCCTTGACAACTAGTAAGTTGAAATTTTTTGATTTTTTAGTCTAAAAAAGGTGAACATTCTAATATATGTTGCAGGAATCTAAGCTTCTTAATCAAGATGCAATATACAGCAGTCTAGAATCTTGTTTAAAGCCTATAAAGAAATTTTTTTATACATATATTTTTTGTTCCTCTTTTATAAAGTCAGACAAAATATTAAAGGTTCCTTCACTGGTGGATGCTTAGTTGAAGAGAAAATAAGTTTTTTTTTTAATGGTACTGGCCTCACTTCCATGCAGATTTTTGTTATGAAACTCTTACCACCTAGGAAAGTATAAAATGGGCATGAAACAAAAGCCCTTCTAAGCAATGCAACAAAAAAAAGGTACCATAAAAAACTAGATTAATAGACTGTTCTAATTAATTGATCTTTGTGATATTCTGAAAAAAATATTGACTTTAGTCTTTAGGAAACATTTGGAAATAGCACAAACAAAAAGCTAAAAGTTAGGTCTCATCAAACACATCACTACCACCCGCCCTTGTAGGTAGGATGATACCTCCCCCATGCATAGAATATTTAGGGGTTTGGGGGGTGGGGTTTAAGTTGCAGGGTCAAAATTATATTAATGTACATATTTCTAATCATCTAAATAAATAGAAAATAAAAAATTCAAACATATCACTCTACTAGTCCAAATAATTCGCAGAAAACCTAATTAGCAAGTGTAACACCAATACCAACATTGAACGGTCTTTTCTAAAATTGATTAGTACTCAATCTGCTTGATTAAACTGAACCTATCTTATTTAATGCCAATTGGGATGATTTACAAAACCACAACTAGTTTTAAATTATTAGTTTGCTTTGCACGAATAACCAGTAATGTAAAGACTTGAAGATATTTTGGCTATATATGCTGTGAATTATTATTTATTAATCTATTAGTCAGTGGATGCTGCTATGGTGTTAAGTTAATTGTCGACAAGTGAAATGATGCTTATTAATATTTTAGTCACATTCATGATTTCTTAATTCTGTAATTCATTGAAATTGATTCTCCTACTTTTATTAGTGTACGGATCTCCAGCCACTATCTGCTGTATTTTCTCAATAAATAAATAAAAATCTATATAAAAAGTTTGCTAAGTTTAAGTTACACGTAATGTAATTTTAAGTAATGTTACACTATTTGACATTTCTTTATTGGATGTAAATTTTAATAAATCCATCATTGGATTAGATTCTCTTCTTACATTCTACATGCTTGCAAAATTTCACAATAATCTAAAATCAATAACTATATCATCGATCATTAATTTAAATTTTAAGTTATATATTTAAAATTGTCCATAAAAGATAAGCTTCTAGATCGAGCAGTAAATAACATTCGATTGTCACGAAACTTGACATACATTTTAAGAACATAAAAAACATATAATCTAACGGTATGATTTTTAAAATATTAATCTAATAAAAAGCTATTAGGTAGTGTAACATTATATAAATATATACCATAATCATAGACTAAATGTGGTGGTTTTATCTTATTCTGTAATATAAAATTAAAAATTATAGGGGAAAAATTTTAATGAACGCAACATATACAACATTTTGTATAGACTAGCCAATCAATCAATCAATCTTCAAAAAACTAGTGGGATTGCGTAACCATGCGTTCACTTGAATCACACCACTTCTCATCAATTAGCCAATTTGCTATTAGAATAAACATTCAATTAATTTATTTATTTTAATATTGATGAAATGCATCAACACTTTCTTTTCTATTAAACTAAACATCAATTAAACATATACAACATTTTGTATAGATTAGCCAATCAATCAATCAATCTTCAAAAAACTCGTGGGATTGCGTAACCATGTGTTCACTTGAATCACACCACTTCTCATCAATTAGTCAATTTGCTATTAGAATAAACATTCAATTAATTTATTTATTTTAATATTGATGAAATGCATCAACACTTTCTTTTCTATTAAACTAAACATCAATTAATTTATTTATTTTAATATTGAAATTTGAAATGCACTGTGTCGAAGGACCACATTTTGTCTCCTTATGCCACTTTAAAAACAAGCGCATGGGTAACGATTTTAAATCCCATAAAAGAATTAAGGTGGCATAACACAACTTACAATTTGATAAGTAAATATTAGAGCCAATGTCATGGATTTAGCTCGCTAGAGTGTCATATTGTAAGGGGGGATTGTTAGAAGAGATCACAATTCGACTCCCTACGACCACTCTAAAAATAAGTCTATAAGATGTGATGTTTAATATTATAAAAGATTTTAGTATGTTTTATTCATCTCCGATTAGTTTGTAAAGTAGAGTGACACAACTCATAGTACGACAGTCTGAATCAAGAAATATGAGTACATTCTTCAAATAAAGAGCTTTTGTTTTTTTAAGTAAACATCGTTTCTCTTTTTTTTGAGAGATTCATTACCCATGTATCTAGACAATAAATAGTTGTGAGAACCATGGCATTCACTTTCTTTGAAGGGGTAATCTTCAGTTTCTCGTTAAACATTTTCTCAATAATTTAATTTTTGCCCATGATAGAATGACTCCTCCAGTGCAGCCAAAAGCTCCTGGCTAGCCTAACTTTCTGTGATCATGATCCATGATAATAGTAAATGACCCCTTTTTTTTTGGTAAATAGTCGTAAATGACCTTTAACACTTTACATTTTTTAATATATATATTTTAAAAATTGAAGAGAGAAAGAGACAGAAAACCAAAGAATATGAGAGTTCCATATTCCAAGATTTTTATTCTTCCACGTCCAATTTTTTGTAAGTTTTTTTAAGATATTTTTATCTTTCTGTGTTAAAATATTTAGTATTTTAAAAAAAAAAATGTAAACATTATCTTTTTACTTTTTAAAATGTGTACATCAATATATTAATCGAAAATATTAGATAAAGCAGTGGATGTAAAATGAGTGCAAGAGAATATTCTCTTATTTCCTTTGCTTATTTGCCTTGTGATGCATCCAAAACTTTAATGGCGTAAATGATACGTAAGAGCTCCATTGTTTATGCTTCTCGGAAACTTTTTGCCTTTCTTGTTAGTAATGACACCCGAGTTTAATTGTCTATGCTTGTTGGAAACCTTGGCACCTTTCTTCGTAGTACAATTTCTGTCTTACAAACGAAGCAATAAGATGCAATTTACTTAATAAAGTGTGTGTGTGTGTCTGTGAGTTTTATTATTATTATTATTATTATTATTATTATTTTGAATAAAGCATATGTTCTTATGATTCTGTAGCTTTTGTTTCTTTTTAGGCCTTACAGTGCAACATATTGTAACATTGATATTGATACTTTGATCACACGACAATTCAGTTTTACCAATTAATTACACTTATCATGTCTCCATAAACGCAAACTTATTTACGGTAAAAATCTCTCGTTAGAGTTTCGTTTTTAAACTGGTTGATAGAAATTAGAACCTTTGGACTCACGACGTGTCCTTCAAGTCCGTGTTCTTCAAGTCCATTGAACCCAGCACTTGAATGGTCCCAAAAGAATGGAGTTTGGTTCCTTAAACTAACCAAATTACCTGGCCCTGAAAATGCCTCATACCAGCAACCATTAATTCCTTTGTTAATTGCTCTTTTGTTTGGGTTAAAAGGACATGCAATTCCACAGCCCATACTGCTGCCATAAGTTCTCTTTGCATTCCTTTTAGTCTTTTTATTTCAATATATTCTCCAGCTTATATGGGCTTGAATCTGCTAGGTTATTGTTGCCTGTACTACAAATGCCACTTTGTTACGAGGAACTGCTACATTCACATAGAACCTGAACCTCCAGTTTCTACGGACTAATATTCTCAACCATGATAAATTGTTCCCTAAAATGCTCAACAATGCTAGATTTAAAAACAAAATAAATTTATGGAGGCATTGCGCATGACCTAAAGTGAAAGATATATACCTAACTTCGTACTAATAAATTCGCTGCAATTAATCTAGCTTATGGAATTTAGATTTTTGAACCTGACAAGTGTCTTAACCTACAATGCATGTTTTCCATAAATGGGTTTGATTTTCTTAGTAAACATTATCGCCAACTTTTTCAGAGAATCATAGGCATATGTCTAGCCCATTTGTAGTTGCAGAAGATAAAGAATCCGAACACACACTTTCTGTAAATAGAAGCCATCAATTTCTCAAAAAGTACTTCTCTCTAGTATGATATTGTACCCTGACAAAGGGCAGCCTCGAGAATTCATGTCTTATTATATAGATGAGATTTTTATTTTAATAATATAGAATTTCAACTTATGACGTCAAATTCATGATAATTATTTTTATCATCACGCTAAGATACTAATCGATTTATGGTGTAAGTGAAGTTTGAACTCAGATCACAAAAAATTTTACCAATTAAAATAACTAGAAACCACGATTCAATTTTAAATAAGAAAACAACGAAATCAATGTCAAAATAAAACCCTCAAGTTTTGAACATAAACTATAGGTTGATTAGACAATATTCATATAATGTCAAGAATATGACAATTAATGTTCTCTCAAGCCGAATTTATGAACATAAAGCCAACTTGAAGTTTGAACAATCTCAGTGATTTAGAGAGTTGAGCTACTATTCTCCAAATAAATTATTGATTCATCTAATAATACATTGGAATCGACCTGCAATCCAACTGACGATAAAGCCCTCGGTTGAGCTACTATTCTCCAAATAAATTATTGATTCATCTAATACTACATTGTAGGGTGAAAAAAATAGTCGTGCATATCACTACAGGATTCTAAATCAACTCTCTTGGGAGATCTCATGTAGTCATGTTTAAACTTTAGAGAGGTGAGTAGAATCTTCATCAATTATAGAATTTATTAACTGTAATTGATCATTTAATTTCCGGTTTATATAATTATTATTATCAGCTTAGGGCTAAGAGCACGCGTGTTATTCTAACCTAAATGGGAGAATAAAGTATTACAAACCATTAAATTGTCTTCTCAAAAAAAAAAAAAAAAAAAAAAAAAAAAAAAAACAAACAAACAAACAAACCATTAAATTGGGTTTGAGGATTCATTTATCTGTTGCAAAGGTGTTAAACATATCGCAACATCTACTTAATAATGGCTATCCTATTTCTACCATTTTGGCCAGAGTCTCAACTCCAAAATTTACAAGGTGTACAGCTTACAATTTTTTAGACCATACCTAAAAAAAAATTAAATAAAGAAAATAGAGCTTACCTTATATAAAGGTTTTTTTTTTTTTTTAAATTATACATGTTTAGGCCCTAGCTCGACTTGCAACTGATTTTAACAAATTTTACTTAACCAAGTGATTGATTAATCCAATTCCAATTTCAAGCATCATGGATAAACAATTAAACATAGTGAAAACTATCAGTAAATAAAACTCAACACACACACAAAGATTATATGGAGAGAAATCTGCCAAGGGCAAAAAACTCTTTGAGGCCTTGCCTAATACACAGAATTCACAACGAAGATAGTTGCAGTACATAACGGCTTACAAAACCTCCAGTTGTGCAATGTACATATACTCGAGCCTCCAAAATCTGCTAGCAACAAACTCTACTAGTCGTTTCTCTTTACAGTCTCCAAACACAAGTTGAGACACCAACGGCCAAACCAATCTCTTGGTTACTTCAAGGCCTCTTGAAGATTCCTAATGGTATTTACAAAACCATTTTTATATGTGTAGAGTTTAGGGGTTAAGTTGCTACAAAAAAGCTAATTAAAAAGCTTAGGTCGATGGCTTTTCGCAAACCTTGCTCTATTGAGGTGTTTGGCAAGTATCAGGCGAGCTTCTCTAGAAGTCCAAACTGATGATCATAGTAGACCTAAATGATTAGCGAGGGGTTGGAGAGACATTCTATTTGAAACTTGCTTGATATAACGTACCGAACAAAAGTATTTTTTGACCACCTTTAGCCCATGAGAGGAGATGTCCATCCAAACAATAAGGTTGCCTAGTGACTGTATTCAAGTACTTCCTAAAATTAACCACAAAGAGATGACAAAAACCTTCTTGAGGTAACTAAGAGATTGGTTTTACGGTCGGCGAGCAGAATTAGACCAATATAAAGATGTAGGCTTGATCAACAATTCCACAACAAAAATGGGGAGCTCAAATAAAATATGACAATTGTCAATATCTGATTACATGTATTGGAGGTTTTTTAAGTTAGCTTGTATCTCAACCATTTTTTTTTAATAATGGATTTGACATTCCACGTTTAGATATGATATGGGGTTGCTGTTCGACTCCACTTGGATGCATGAGTTAGGTTACTTAAATAGTTAAATTAATTAGAAGAAAATGGTAAATCTTTTATTTTTTCAAGTTTGAAGTACACGTTCTCTAGCTTTCGTTGATGTACAATAAATGCAATCACCCCCACTTATAGTGACCAACTGACCATCCTAAAGCCATTAGACACTGCTAACTACGTTCACATAGAACCAACAAAGTCTACTAATATTCTCAGCCTAAAGAAATTATTCCCTAAATAAAATGCTCGTTTAGAAACAAAGCATTGGTTAGAGAGAGAAAGAAGAGCCTCGGAGACATGACACAATTATGCTCAAGGATGCTTGATTTGGATGTGAACAATTTGTACTTCACTCTATACACGGATTCTGTGCAACACTAGTCCATGAAACTGAGAAACCAGAAATGTACGTATATAATTTCTGCATAAACAGGCTTCGTTTATTAAAAAAAGGGCTTTATATTTTTTATGGTCCGGTTAATCCATTTTAGAAAATTGTTTATAGAACATTGAAGAAATTGTCAAAAAAATTAGTCACTTTTTAATTTTCTCATAACAAATTTCTTAAAATAGTTTACTAATATATGTTCTGAGAGTATGCATTATTAAAACCTTATTTTTTAAGGTTAAGACAATCACACTCCTATTTTTAGTCTAAATATCTAAGAAGTGACCTTATAAGTGTCTAAACCAATTCACTTGACATGACACAGACACATCATGAATCTAAAAATGAAAATGTGTCATTTATGTATCCCATACAATGTATTGGGCCACTGACAATTGCTTAAATTGTTTTTTTTTTTTCTAGATAATCACAACCTATGTAAGATACGCATACATTGTAGAATCTTATCTCTTAACCAAGGTCACTTATAAGAAGTCCTAAATAACTTCTTATCTTTAAATTGACAAGTTTGGTAATACAAAACACTTATTAGCTAGATTAGCCTATATTGGCAATTGAGTGAGGGTAATGCCTCTAATATGAGAATAGTTTCTTTTTAAAGCAGAAACATGGATAACCCAAAAGATCCAACTAATATTTTGAACTCTCCTAGTGATATTTGGTGATTTGTTTTGTTACAACTATTATACAATGTAACACTATTGGAAATGTTTATCTACAAAGATGAAATCCACCCAATAACCAACTTACAATGAAACCTTCACTATTTTAGTCCGGCAGATTAAATGAAAATCGATCTGCTACGATAAATTATTAATTCACATCCATATCTGGGGTGAAAGGAAGGTCACGCATGACGAAATTGGACACAAAATCCAAGATATTGATTTTGACAAGTGAAATGCGGTGGTTGAAGGAAGACTTGATGCGGTATGCATTCATACGCATGGTCTAGACTCTAGTGCATGCAAATTAATGCAGAAAGGCTAATGTATTGAAGAGATGGGAGAAAAGATTGTCTTAATCAATTGTCATTTTCGTTTGGTAAAGTTTCAATTTTTGTCATTTTTGTCATTTTAGTCATGATACATCTGACTTCCCCTCTATGAAATCTTTTTACCAACTCTTAAGCTAGAACTAGAAGAACATTCTCAACTATAATTCTTCCTAGAATAAAAGCTGCCTGAATATTACTGGCAAATTCCACAATACCCTTCAACCTATTTCAAACTATTTGCCAAAGTCTTAATTATGCACTTGTACACTATGTTGTAGCAAAATATAGGCCTAAAATCTGCCATGTAGGATGGATTTTTAGATACAATTGGAACTAGCATAACAATATGATTTGGACTGGTCCTGTACCATTACCCCATTTACATTCATAAAATATTTTTACTATTTTAACTTTTTCTCAATTTTTTCTCAATTTTTTTTTAATTATTTAATGGTTAAGATTGAAAGTTATTTTTTTCAACTCTCAATCTCAATAATTAAAAACTATTGCATCATATTCAATATCCTAAGTATTGCACCATCTCAATCCATAACAATCATTAGCATTCACCTCTTTCAAGAGCTTACTCAAGAAGAAGAAAGCTTGTACTGCCTTTACTAGTAGGACCAGGAGACTTATCAGCCTCAAAGGAAAACATAGGGTTTGTTTGGTCCCAACATCCCTACTCCCTATTTTCATTTTTCTATTTTTATAAACTATTTTTTTAGGTGTTTTGAATAAGGGTTTTACCGATATATGTCTTTAAGGCATATATTAATAAATTATTTTAAGAAATGGGTTTTACTAACATATAATCTTAAAGCATATGTTACTAAACCATTTTAGGAAAATTTTTATCGAAAATTGAAAAGGTTGTTAAAATTTTTAACAATTTTTTCAATTTTTGATAAAAAAAATATAAAATAGATTGTTAATGTATACTCTTAACCAGACCCTTTTAATAAGCATTTTATGAAAAAATAAAAAAATAACTAATTTTTTTAAGAGTATTTTTCAAATTTTCATAAATTTTTTTTTAAAATAAATAATTAATGTATATCTAAGAGCATATATTAATTGGATCCTTTATTTCTCTTAATAATAATAATAGCAACAGCAACAAACTTGCCATCCATCACCCACAACTTGCAACCTACCATTAATATCCCACAAAAGTCACAACTCATAATAACAATAAAGACGCTACATGGAATTTAGTCTAATCGCCCAGCTGCCGTGACCTAGAGAGAGAGAATAAAATAACAAAATATTACAAAAATGCCATCAACTTATTTACAAAAGTTCCATCCCAAAAAAGGAAAAAATGTAGAACAGTTTTCATAAAACTATTTTCCACAACAATGTCAGAGAACAGTATTCTGAAAATTGTTTTAAGAAAAGAGTAGCCAAACAACTCAAAGTTGATATAGTAAGACCTACCAATTTTGTTTTTAAATACAGAAAACTATTTTCTTTTTAAATGGGATACGAACCAGGCACTATAATACTCCTAGCAGGAGCTCTACTTGATGGTTAGGAATGGTGTAATCCAAGCTTTGTCCAATGATGAAAACATCAAAGTAGCAAGTGATAGGAGAACATAGCTAGCACTTTTTTTTTTCATAAAACTTTTTTTTTTAACTTTTGCATAATGTATCCTCAAAGCTTCTAATCAGAGACTACTTACTGATCACGACAAGTGAGTCCATAGTGAAGTAAATCGCTGGCCCAAGAAATTTTTTCAAAGTGCAGATAGCCGGACTCGAATCAGAGAACACACCCAATCGAACTCAGTACAAACACCTTAAAATTGAGTATCCAACCAACTCGGCTAACCCTGGTTTATTTTACATAAAACTTACAAGCTACTAATTGCATTCTTATCATTTCTAACCATTTCCACCTTTGTGAACTCCAAAGTTCAGCCATATGTTTCTAGACTCTACTTTTACAAAGACTCCTCAACCCATTCTACTTCTCTAATCAAAATTATTGTTGCTGTTCCTCTTATTTGACCAGTTAATAACAGTCAATACAGGAAGGTCCATCACCTCCTAATCATATAGACACTGACAGATCAATCACCCTTCACATCCTTAACTTCGCAATGAATAAACTGATTGGACTGTTTGGACCTTCCTAATACTTATTGTTCCACTAAATCCACACTCTTCCCATCTAGATCAAGACAGTCAAAATTATGTGCGAGAATTGTAACTTAACGTAGTAGTATATTCTAGTATTATTTTTAACAAAAATATTTAAAGATTAAATCTATTCACTCTTAAGTATCGATATATTAAACAAACAAAAAAAGTCTAAATTACTTTTTAAAAAAAGTCATAAATTTTGTAGTTTAATTAGTATTTTTTGGCGGTATTTTCAATAAAGACATTCAAAATTTAAATTTACTATCTGTAACTATCGAAAAACTACTTAGAAAAAAGTCAAGAATTTTGTAGTTTAATTTTGATAATGTAAGATGAATATTTAGACTTATATGATCCCTTATGAGAATCTAAAATTTTTTCAAGCCCCACAATAATACACATAATATAGTTATTGATTTCAAACACGTAGAGTATAAAAATAAAATCTAATCCAAAACAGTAAATTCATTAAAATTCGCATTCTATAAAATAAAATATTTAGTAACATAACATAAGATGTAACTTGAACTTAATCTTATATAAATATTACTATATGGATATTGTATTCTAAATTAATTTAGTGAATTAATAAATTCTTTCTTACTTATTCATCAACAATAAATAAATACATATATATATATATTCTATTTTTCTTGTACTTAAAAAAATCTGCCATTTTTTCTTTCTTTTTTTCTTTCATTTGAAAAATTAAATGTATTTTCCCACTTCCTTTTATCCTAAAGCTTCTAATCTAATTGGAGCCCAAAAAATTGCCTCAAATGGATATACAAATTTTTTTTTTTTTTAATTTTTTAAATTTGAGAAACCAAATGGATATACATCAAAATATATACGTCAAAAATGGTACAAAAGTTAGATGCTGCTATCAAAAATAAAAATGGGTCACATCCACTGTACAATAGCTATAACCAAAATATCGCCCGTCATCTTTTCTGTCTAAAGACAAAACAAAAAAATATTTAATAAACGCATGCGTTAATTAAACGGGAAACCGAGGGCATTCAGTCATTAAGAAAAAATACTAACCGCTAGACCGCTAGTAAAAGATAAAACCATGGCAATCTCGTAATTATAATCCAAACCGATAGCATTTTGGAAATAAACAAATTTAAAAAAAAAAATACTAGTAGTAGTAGTTTTCAACTTTTTATTTTTTAATATAAAAAAAAAAACTGATCCAACTATATATTATAATATAATTTATTTATTATTTATTATTTAATATTTTATTTTTATTCAGAGATAATAATAGAGAGGCTTTGAGGTAGGTCGGCTATGGCGGTGTGACTCTCAAACACACACTCACATTCACACACACACACATCCTCTTCTGAAGTTCAAAGCTAGGCTTGGGTCTGATCGGAGATAGAGTTTGGGTTTTCCGGCGAGTGAGAGAGAGAGAGAGAGAGGGCTTGTGATATGGTGGTTTGAGTGAGAAAAGCTAAGCTGAGCTGAGAGAGAGAGAGAGAGAGTAGTGAAGAAAGATGAATGAGCATGGAGATAGTAATGGTAATGGAAATGGAAATGGAGGGTTTAGCGGAGTGGAGTGGGATTACATTCGGAGACACCATCGCCATGAACCAGCTGATAATCAGTGTAGCTCAGCTCTCGTCAAGCACATCAAAGCTCCTGTTCATCTCGTAAACCCTCTCTCTCTCTCTCTCTCTCTCTCTCTCTGTATGTATATGCATATGTAGATTGGGGGATTGATATGGAGATTTGTTAACTTTTGTGAGTAAGGGATCGGAGTTTGAATTTGTGAATTTTTTTTTTTTTTTGGTTGAGATTTTTGGTAATTTTTTCAATGTTTGACCTTGATTTTTGATACTGGGTCGATCTCGATCTGTGATTTTTTTTTTTTTTTCCTTAGATTCATTTCTTGAGAGAAAGATTGCAAAGAAAGAGAAAGAAAGAAAAAAAAAGATGCAATCTTTTTGTTGCTTAATTGATTAGGCACATATATTTTGGGTGAAATCTGCATGCAAGTTTGGATTTTTTTTTTTTTTTGTTCTTTCTTTTGGTAAGTTTTTGGTTATGTTGGGTTTGATTGAAGTTTTTGGTTACTATAAAAGGTTTATGGGAAAGGGGTGGAATGGGATTTTTTGTGATAAAGGTTTCTGTCTTGTTGTTTGTTGCTGTGGAAATACTTAAAAGGGAAACAGTAAAGAAAGCTAGTCTTGAAATTTCCAATTTTGCGGTCGTGTTAAAATGGCAACTTCCTAGCTCAATTCAAGTCAATTGAACCTATTACATTATTCTGCATAAAGCTCTGTTTTTGAGTCTTAAAAAGTTTTTTTTGTCTTTTTTTTTTGCTTTCTCTATCTCCAACCAAATACTGGGTTATGCTGTGTTTGTTGGATTTCTTTAATGATTGAAAAAAAAAAATTACATCAAATTTTGAAGGCTTAAGATGAGTCTGCATGTCTATATTGATGTCTTTTATGGTGAAGAAATGGGTTTTATTTGTTGAGAAGTTTAGCTCTTGAATGATTTTTCTTTTTATTTTGGGAAACTTGATGGTTAAAATGTTGTATTTTGGGTTTGCAGATTTGTTTCTGACATTTACTTTAATTCATGTAACCAGGTTTGGTCCTTAGTGAGGAGATTCGACCAACCACAGAAATACAAGCCGTTTGTTAGCAGGTGTGTTGCGCAGGGGAACCTTGAGATTGGGAGTCTCAGAGAAGTAGATGTTAAGTCTGGACTTCCTGCAACTACAAGCACGGAAAGATTGGAACTTCTTGATGATGAAGAGCATATACTCAGCATCAGGATAGTTGGGGGAGATCATAGGCTTAGGGTATGGAATCTCTTTTCTTTTCTGATTTAACCCTTTCTTCGCCTTTTTTTTTTTTTTTTTTTCAATTTAAAAAAAAAAAAAAAAAAAAAAAAAAAAAAGATGATCTCCACGTACTATATAATTTTCCATCCCAAAATCTACTTGAAGAAAATTGCTTCTTGATGTGCACGTATTGAGAAATTACTGAACATCTACCATTACTCTTGCTCTGCACCAATGAGTATTTTATTTCAGTACTGCAGTTTTTGCTTTGTACCGGGCAATTTTTTGGTTTTAGTTGAAATTTACCAGATTAGAAGAAGTTATGTGCTCAAGATGTACAAAGCTTGAGCTATGAGGACAGTATGCTTCTCTACTAAATGTTGAGATTACTGAAAATTGGGTGGTTCACCTGGCATATGTTGATACCAAAATGAGAGTTTTGCCGTTTTGAAGCAGTCCTTAATTAGAGTTGCTTGGACTATAATATTTTTCTAATATATTGTTTGAGTGGGTTAAGATAAACCCAGTAAATGTTGTTGGTTATTATCAGAATCTTTCAACAATTTTTCTTCTGGGTATTTTACTTATTTAAAAGATATGCTAGTGTTGTCCTTGATTTATGAAATTCAGTTTCTGAACTGACAGGAAGTGGTTGAATCTGGAGAATATGTTATATTTAGATCCAACTGATTTGTGCACTTGTCTGTGTGAATGCTGGACCTTTCTTTTTTTGATAATGCTGGAAGTCAATGGAAGTTTTTGATCATCAGCATTTGTCAAACATGCAATTGACCCAGGTGTCCAATGCAATAATTGTGTGGAGTCCATTCATTTGTTTCCACTTGAGTATAGTTCTAGACCCAATTTGGACTCTTCTGATTCAACTCAAACTCTTGTGCTCTTATAATTGATTTCGTTGGTTTTAAGAAAATTGTGAGCAGTTGAGAAATTTTCTAACCATGGAAATCCAGTGTGCTTTTTGCTGATGATGATATCAGCTCCATGAATAAAGTTTGAGAAATTTCTGTTGATTTTTATTTCGAATTTCAAGCCTGCTACATGGAGAGTTCATGTTATTTCCAGCTAAAGTTGAATTGTGCCTTAATTTGGACTTCCCAGGGCCTTTGGGCCAATTGTGCTCACACGCGTCTCATGTGCTCTGGCAAAATTATGAAGTTGCTCTAGCTTAACGGAGTGAGCCTCTGCCCATGTTTCAGATCTTATTGTAAATGATTATTTTTTATTGGTGGCTTAATTGCAGCTGTACCTACATTATTTATCTATAACTCAATCATATTGACCAAATTTAATGCCTTGAAGTTTCCATAAAGGAGCTTAGTAGAATAAGTTAGATCTAGTTTGCTTTATGGCTTGATCTTTTAGTTCTTTTGTTATTATGAAATAAGCCTAAAGGAGCCCAACCTATTTCTTTTTCTTTGGTTGGTTTTTTCAGAACTATTCTTCCATTATTTCCCTCCATCCAGAGATCATTGATGGAAGACCAGGGACTCTCGTAATTGAGTCGTTTGTGGTGGATGTGCCTGAAGGGAACACAAAGGATGAGACTTGCTACTTTGTTGAGGCCTTGATCAAGTGCAATCTCAAATCACTTGCTGATGTCTCGGAGCGGCTTGCAGTGCAGGACCGAACTGAACCCATTGATCGGCGCTGAAAATTGGGGCTAGGGATATAGTGGTGGCTAGGGCAGCCAAGGATGAAGCTTCCGAGGCTTTCGAAACTCGGAGGCTTTGGAGACAGACTGGCAATTATACTACTTCCTTCTTCATACATACTTGCACACTCTTGTCTGCTATGTTATTTGCCTTCCTTTTAAAAATTGTAGTCTGGTTTTCCTGTCTTTAGCAGATCAAGAACCACAGCTTTTATAAGAGTTTCTGAAACTTTTCATTAAAAAAAAAAAAAAAAAAAAACGACAGTGTAGGTTCTCTCTTTTCTTCAGGCTTTTGTCCCAATTGCGGTATCCTTTTATGGTTGTATATATGTGCTGGAAAGAGATGATGTCTGTATATTTGGTTTCTGGTGTAGTTGTTTCTTGTTGCATTTAATTGAAGTCTTGTGAAAAGTTAGCAGTGAGTACTATATTCATCTGTACCCAATGTTACTGTCCCTTATCCCCCATAGGCCATAAGACCTCTAATCTTGAAATGGTAAAATTGCAGGAAATATGTTTGTGGATTCAGGTGCTGCTGTAAGGTTAGCTACTTACAAATTGTCATGTAAAGTTTTTGGTTTTCCACCAATAATTTGGAGGTCTTTGCAATCTTGTCTCATAGGCTGCTTGCTGGTACCGCTGTAATGCTGCTTAGGAGAAACTGTAGTCATTGTGTAATTATAACCATTTGCCACAAGTTCATGACTCACATCACCTTCCCTCCTACTTGAAAAACCCCTAAAACTTATTACTCCTCTGCTGTCTTGTCTTTTCTTCTGAGATGGAACTTATTTTTGTACGTCTTACTGTAACATTTATGCTTTATGGATAGGTAATTAGTGGGTTGCTTCCTGTCAAAGGTTTATTTTATTGAGGTTATACTTGTAACCTTAAAGAATGGAATTCAAGTGGAGAAAAAAGAAATGCTTAAGCTATTGTGGATCTTCAATAGGAAGTATTAGGATTGGTTCCATACTAGTGCAACCTCTAATACTGGTTTAGAGGAAAATTCTGTCAATATAGGAGATTGTTGATTGTAAACAGTACTACTCTGTTTTGTAATAACGGTCCAAATTTTTGGCAAGAGACCAGAGCCTGATCTTAAAAAAACACTGGCATATTCTCAAGAATATTTAGGGTGCGGCCTGCACTCCAAGTTTTAGTAAATGCAAGCAATTACTCCAACTATTGGATTTTTAGAGGACAAAAATACCATTTTCTTGATTCATGTTGAAGTTGATACTCCAATTTTATTTTTTATTTTTTAATTTAAGGAATTGGAATCTAAAATCGTGGATATCTCTGTTAAAAATATTAAAAGTACTTAATTTCAACATCAAAAGTACTCAATCAATTAAGCTACAGGCTTTTGGCAAAAAATTTGTTTGTTTTTTTTTGGGGGGGTTTTAATGAGAGATGGTCCAACTTTCTTTAACTCATTGATGCTGCTCAAATTAGAAATTTCTACATGGTGTTCAAAGGCGGAGGCTATCCGTGTCTCCTCAGACATGAGGATCATATCATCATTGAAGCAACCAACATTGACACCATTCTAGTAATGTTCAACATAAATGAGTCCATTAGTATAGTAGCAACTGGATCTAAGTGATCGGTGGTTGTGGTGATTAGAAGAAATCTGTGTGAGGAGCTAATTTTTTTTTTTTCCTTACATGGGATCTAACAAAAATGTTGGTGGGGTATTTTAGTCCATTGATAAATATCATTGATTTGACTTTACCTCCTGGAGCCTAGGTGCAAAGCGCAAGCGCGCGCCTGATGGATGTGAAGCGCACATTTAAAAAAAAATTTAAAAAAAAAATATTAATGATCAATACAACAATCAAGTGATCAATTAATCATATAAATTACAATAAAACATTTCATATAATTTATATAACATTTATATAATTCTATTGTGCTTTACAATATATATGCAACCATGATATTTGATGGCCATGATTACAAAACATGGTTGAATCAAAATAGAAGTATAGAACCAAGAAGGCAAAGGTTAAAAAGTATTAGAATGTTAAGTAATGTTATCTTTATGAGTGTCTGATTTAGTGTTTGTTTATGTGATTGTGGTTAAAAGTTCAAAAATATCTAAAGAGATAGGCTTAGGTGTATGGTAGCACACCGCGCTATTAGTTTTTATATATTAAATCAATGGCTTATATCAAACATATTTAGATATAATGGCTAAAAATCAAATCAGGATTTTTTTTTTTAAATTTACAAAAAGCTCAAAGAAGTGCGCTTTGTGCTTAATAAAAAAGCTTTAAAAAGAGTGCTTTTGTGGAGGCGCTTCGCTTTAGAGGGAAAAAGCCCCAAGGGCTTTGCGCTTAAGCGCACTTTTAACAACTAACTTAATTTCACAAATGAAATCCCCAAATGTGTTATTCTTTAAATGGGTTCATAAACAAGGCCTATCCTATTTTGGTAAAGCTCTAGTTCAAAAGGCAGCTCCCAATAGTTCAAGGATTTAGGTATAAAAATTTGCAATGAAGAAAGTTTCGTAGTTCTGCCAAGAAAAAAGAAAAGAAAAGAAAAACTCTAATTATATCTTGAACTCAACTTTGGTGGTTTCAACAATGAGATTAAGAGTTTTAAGTGATAGTTCAGTGATAATGGCATCCTTTGTGGTTTCCCATGTATGTGATTTGAACCCCACCTCTTCCTCCCCACTATCTACATATTAAACAAAGAAAAAATATTACAATATGAAATGTCATTGTTTTATATCATTTTATTAAACGGTACTCTTGTATTTGATTTTTTCATAGTTTATGTACTTCCCAAACAACCTCAATCTTGCTCTTACTATAGCAAAAGATCTATGTACTTCCCAAACAATCTCAATCTTGCTCTTACTATAGCAAAAGATTAGAGTAATATATATGCACAAAAACATTCGTAACTTGCTGATTTGATAAGTTGTGATTTCGTCGAACTAATAAGTTATGATTGATACAATATCACTTTCACATTAATTTATTACTGACATCACTTATATTAACAGTAAAAACCATTTTTTTTTTGTTGATTGTTATTACATTCAAACAACTTTCATCTGCTTCATTTCATCTCAGCAGCTCTTAATGCTAATGAATCAGTCTGAGATATTGTAAACAAGTAATGCTGAAGGACTTTAGTATCTGACTCAACCACATTTCGTACCTCTGGCATAAGTTGTCATAGGAATTATGACAATGGATGCTCAAAAACACATACATAACGGGACACCTGTATATAGGAAAAAGAATCCTGTGTTTCCCGTTGCTTGTAGCGAAAACCAAGGATACCCTCTCTGTAAATAGGGTTCAGTGGCCATTCCCTCTATCAAATCAATGTGCCAAGAGCATCAATTTCCCACCTTTAGATGTAAGTTGATCTTAGTGCAATACCAAAAGAGTAATACTAAGACTGAACAACTTTGATAACAATTAAGAAGACAGGTTTTCATTGTTTCTCATATATAGTCCGCTATTGACTTCATTTTATCATCTACCGTTCAACACTTGCTACTTTGACAATTGTGAAATATTTTGTAAAAATTGTTGTAACTCTAGACTCACTGATATCAAAAAAGTTGCAGTCTCTAAATGGAAAGAATGGGCACCATGCTGAACAGAGAACTCTCAGCAAAGTACAATACAGTTCCTGTAATCCCAAATAATTGAATTTCCTTCAAAATTATACCCAAAATGGGGTAAAAGTTATACAAGATATCTATCACCTTTATTGTCCGCGGGGGTAAAGGTTACAGGGTAAAAGTTACAGGATTTCTCAAAATAATACAAGATATCTAACACCTTTATTGTCCGAGAGCAGAGGCCAGATGGTTGCTTCATATGTGCATCTGGGCGTCTATGAATAGACTTCCAATAACAACTTGTGAAAAGGAGAGGGTAATTGAGAGTAGCATAAATAATCCACCTGTGGACCTGTTCTGCTTCAAATAAACTGTACAGAGCCTCTCCCACAGTCAAGTAAACTACAGACAAGAAAGGGAGTCAAATTCTAAACTAATACAAGGTCCGCTTCTTCTACTTGTTCTTCTTGTTGCTCTGGCAACCGTCCTTCACGGAAAGGAAGAAGAATACGCTTAATTTCTTCAGCACTGAGTGTCTCATACTCTAAAAGTGCGTTTGCCAGCGCATGTAATGCCTTCTCATGCTGAAAAAGAGTTTTAAGACAGAAAGTTAGCTAGCACTAGAAATTCCAATTCCGTCCTTGAACGTCAGTCATATGGTTCTTGAACCTAATGGGTAAAGTTAAATGCGCACCCGATGGGCCTTGAACCCACAACCTCACCCTCCACCTAACACTTATAAGGTGCCAATTGAGCTAGAAGCTCATTGGCTGCTGAATTGGTATAGACTATGGAATTCTAATTTCATGGTATTTTTGCAAATTTTCTAAAATATTTAATATAGCAATAACGTGTATAGAAAAGTAAATTCCAATAATGCCCCTATTCCACCTAATCATTTTCAAGTTTCATTACAATATTAAAAATATATTTTTTTCATTTTTTTTAATTATTATAAAAAATAAAATAAAAACATATGTTCATGGAATACCCCTATTAAAAAAACTGTATGTTTCAATAATGCCATCATTTTGCTTAATGACAGCTAAAATTTCATATGCCTCTCTCTCTCTCTCTCTCTCTCTCTCTCTCTCTTCTATATTTGTTATTTTTAAGAAAATATTGAGAACCTAAAAGCTATGAAGCACGGACGCAGCTGGGAGGGTGCCGCACTGGAGTCCGACGCGGCTGCCCGCGCGTTGATGCCGCGTTTGAGCTTTTTTTTTTTTTTCACAAATTCACGCCGACTCGGCTCGATTCGCGCTGACTCGGCTTCGATTCGCGCTGAACCGGGCAGATTCGGCCAGAATCAAGCCGTATCAGCCGAATCAGGTCGTATCGGCGGGTGACCGAAATGACCGAAACAGGCCATAATTGGCCTTGAATCATGCCGGAACAGCCGAAATCAGCTTTGAATGAGGCCTAAACATCCTAAATCTGTCCTTCCTTAATTTTATTCTGAATATTTGTTGCTTCTTTTGTGTTTTCCTTTTTGTTTTGTGTTTCTTGCCTTCTTCTTTCTTTGTTTTGTGAATCAAGGCATAGTAATGTGTTTTTTAAGAATATTTTAATAGTAAAAATATATAGAAAATAAAAATAAAATTATTTTTAATAATTTTTTAATCGCCGCACCCGCACCTAACTTTTTCAAAAATTGCCGAGTCCCGCACCCAATCCAGAAACACACCCGTACTTCATAGCCTAAAAGCCACAAAAATAATATATTCTTTTTTTTTTTTAAAGTGAAATATCCTTTAGTTTTGCCAAGTGGAAATAAGACAATAAGAGTGCTCAACAACCTAGGACAGCAGATTTCTCTCTCTTTTTAATTTAAAAATAAAAATAATAAGACTGCAAACAAATGAAATCTAATGGACAAACCTTCTTTAGCAAGGCTTTTACACGATCATATGCTTCTCTTAGGAGTTTCACAACCTGCACAACCAATTAGAGAAATTTAGATTAAGAACACACAAACATCATTGTTAAATCACAAGAACCCCAGATTCCAAAAAACGTACTTCAGCATCAACACGTGATTGCATTTCTGAACTTGGCCGGTCTTTGATGTGAACTGGCCCGATTGTATCACTCATCCCACAGCTTGATACCTTGCCAAATGAAAGAAGTACACCGCATTGAGTAATTGAAAAGAATAATTCTCACGTTTGGGACAAATATAACAAATCCAAGTCACAATATTTTGATTTATTCTTATTTCCATATCCAATGGGTATGTCACTGGGAATTGACAAGATAATAAAATGTAGTATAAATACTATTAATATAGAACATGAGCCTACTTTAACAACATTTAAAACAATGATGATAGGTTCCATATAATATTGGAAATGATCCCCAGTTCCTGTCAGATATAGATTTTTCAAGGCGTTTAAATTTATAAAAAATAAAAAATAGAATCATACCATATAGTGGGCTAGCTCTGTAGCTGTTTGAAGATCACTACTTGCTCCTGTAGTGACATGATCCTGACCAAAGATAAGCTCTTCAGCTACTCTTCCTCCCATACAAACATCAAGACGGGCTAATAACTGCTTCTTGCTAACTGATGTCTCATCACTTGATGGAAGCTGGGTGACCATTCCTAAAGCAGATCCACGTGGCATAATTGTTGCCTTGTGTATTGGATGTGCGCCTTCTGTATTGAAGGCAACAATTGCATGGCCACTCTCGTGATATGCAGTGAGCTGAATGAAGTGTAAGGAATATCAGGAAGTATTACCATGCATTTTGGAATTCTAAATTTACGATTCCTAGGAAACTGAGTTTATTCTCCTGCAGATGCAATTCCCTACGTTTGATGCACCAACCCCCCCCCCCCCCCCCCCCCCCTTTTTCTTTTTTTTCGTCCCCAAAAAAAGAAACAGAAGAAAATATTACTGGTCCCAACTTAGGAGATCCCTGTCAAAAGTCAGCATCTCACGTATCCCCAACCATCTATCAATTCACTTTGTGCATTATACCACACTTTTGAAGTTTTTCCACACAGCAATTAGATGTCTAATATCATCTGCACAGCCTAGCTGTGATATAAGATACAAGAGATTCCTATACCTGGTCCCCCCATATTTTAAAGCTGTTGGTATGCTAATTGTGATTCACTTAATTCGTGATCACATAGAGATTTGAGGGAGAAAAAAACCAAGGATATACTCAAGAAGGCTCAACTGGATGACCTAATGCACCAATTAATCATAAACATGGCCTTAAGTCAACAAAAAAACTTCCTTGAAAAACAAATAATGCCCCCCTTTCCTTCTGTGTGACTCTCCATTTTCCTCCCAACTCTTCCTTATTATTATTTGAAAGAGAGGTCAAGTTCAAGTTACATTTGGTGTTATTCTTATTACTGTTACGTCACTTGTATTTTTTGACAAATCCACTGTTGGATTACATTGTCTCCCTATACCTTCTATAATAGTAAACCATCAAAATGGTTAGAGATTAACTATCTAAGTTCATGGATCATATAGTAAATAACATTACATGTTAAGAGCAAATTGAACATGTAATCCAACACTAGGATTTTCAAGTATCAATCCAATCAAAAGCTACTAAGTGATGCAACATTAAGAAAGAGTTACACAAGTGCAACTTGAACTTTATATATATATATATATATATATAACCCAAAAGAGTGAACGTGTGATTCTATGGGTATAAGATCGCACTTCAACCATTGAAGCTACAGGTTCAAACCCAACCCTGGATTGCCTCAAAATGAAATGCATACCTTCTTTGACTCGTCTGATATAAACATTGTTTTCCGCTCTGTACCCATTATTATCCTGTCTTTTGCAAATTCCAGCTGAGTAGCTGTTAGTTTTTCTGCACCTTCAACAGCAGCTTTGATGGCAGCAATATTAACCAAGTTTGCAAGATCTGGTAAAGAAGAAAATCAGGGAAAGTTAATTGGCAGGACACTCATATATTTCATTAGAAAAAACCAAAAACAGTTGTTTAACAGATAGTTCACAAATTTGCAGAAAGAACTCCTATTTAACAGAATGACAAGAAACTCACCTGCCCCATTGAATCCTGGTGTACCTCGAGCAATCGCTTTGACATCTACATCGTCAGACAATGGTTTATCCTGTAGATAGAGCTCCAATATCTCTTGACGACCTTTTACATCTGGATTTGGAACAACAATCTAAACAGGGGTATTTGTCAGTGTTCTCTCAAAAAGAAGTAAAAAAAAATTGTCAAAATTAAATTGACAAGATTCAGATATATCTAAAGCAGACACTACTTTGGAATTAATGAATGCAACACAAACTTGAACACCCATTCAACAGGAATTAATTTAGTCCAGGGACTAAAGTTAACCAGTGGGAATTCTAAAACGTGAAAAGGTTTTAGGGGGAAATTTTCAACTCGAGAAAATTTTTGAGCCAAATTCATCATCTGGCAAGAGCTTGATAGCCGACATTTCTTATTCTCAAGATTTAGAGACTGAAATGGCCACAAAACCTAAAAAGTGGAGAGAACATCTAATCAGATAGATCTCAGAATCGAGAAAACAAATCCCTTAGTCCTTAGCCACTGAAAACTGATAAGAGTAAATCTGAAGAAAGAAAATTTGGAATAGCACTGTAATGGATGAAATTAAGTGATGACCAGAACTTACATGCCTATCAAATCTACCAGGCCTTGTTAAAGCTGGATCAAGAATATCTGGCAAGTTTGTTGCAGCCATCAATATTATGCCCTACAGAAAAAATGTCAAACATATTCAGAAACGTATAAAGCAACTCCTTAATAACACAACATGTTTATACGTACCTCATTCTGTTCAAAGCCATCCATTTCGACTAGCAATTGATGCAATGTTTTCTTTGTATGGCCTTCCCATTGTTTTCTTGTGGACCCAACAGCATCTATTTCATCGATGAAAATTATACAAGGAGCCTATGAAAGATGGAATAGGCATATGACACAATCAGACACACACACTGAAGCAACAAGTATATATTTGCCTCTTAATGTAGCAACTTATCAATCTAGTACCTAAAGCATGTAATATTTGACAGCTAGAACAATAATAGATGCTATAAGGAATATACTAATAACAAAATGCTATAGTGAATATAAATGAGCCACATGGCACACAAAGGTTTCTCCACCAATTTAAATTACTTTCAGGTTCCTGTTGTGATTTTAGTTCTTGGTATGTTAAATGTTCCAGTATTATTTACAGAATTCTCAGGATGTAGTTTCCAAATTTCTCTCCACATTTTCATGTTGCACAGTCATGACCACCTTCGATACGAAAAATTGTGATTGAAAAGTTACATCTTTATCTACCATTTATATATCATGATTTCTAGTATGTTTATAAAATCATCAACCCCACACGCCTGCATGCACACTCTCACGTTATTGTCACCAAAGAATGCCTCAAAAACCAACACACCTTTTTCTTAGCAGCTTGGAATAAGGATCTTACACGCCGAGCACCAACACCAACAAACCTGCCATATAGAAAGTACATCAAATTAGCATCCTACCACTCAAGTAATTCCAAGATCCCCAGGAAATACAGTTCACTCCAAAGCATACCCACAGGATCCCATCCTTCAGATCACAAATTTTAACGCAAAGCACAACTAGGGAAAACAGTACATTGTAGTCAAATATACATAATGAATTATTGATACCAATTATTATCAGTACAACATTTTCAATATCAAAAGAAAGTTGGAAGGCAACTTAACAGCCAAAAGAGTTTAGTAATATTGAAAGAGTTATAATATACAGATTTAAGGTCATCCCGCTTGAAAGTAAAATTCTATCATGCCACCCAGCCCAATCATGAAACCACTCAGAGACGGCTCCAACCATTTTTCATATTTTAGGTCTCATGACAAAAATAGGCAGAAAAGAAGATGTACAGTCCTCATATAGTTATATAAGGGACATGTATTACACAAATGGAAGTTTAACACATGTTGCAAATATGAAGAGAAGCAAGTATCCCTTTCAAAGCAGATGAGAAATTTTCTCAGAAGGGCATGAGATTCTATAAAAAAGATAGTAAGGCGAAAAAAGAAGAAGAAATGAGGTGGACAGCAAAGACTTGTGCATGAAAAAGTCAAATACAGCCCATAAAAGCCCTCCTTTCTCTGGATTACTCATACAAAACAGCATCATGATGCCTCCAAAAGGATAAATTCAATACTTGCCCAGCAGACAAAAAAAGTATAAAAGGAGAAAAATGGGAAATCTATTGCCACATCAAATGGTAACAGGCATTAATTTTCATAAAAACCAATAAAAATAACACCAAACATTATTTCATTATCCTCATAATTTGTGCCAATAGTTTATTAAGTACAAATTGACACAGTATAATGTGTTTTATAAGAAAGTTTTTATTTAATATACTACATTTTAAGTTAACCAAATTTATGTACAGTAAACATTGGCTTACATTTCCTCAAATTCAGATCCTGCTCTATAGAAAAAAGGTACCCCAGCTTCTCCAGCAATAGCCTTCAACAGATAAGGCAAATAGTTATCAGGAAGAATTACAAAATATCACTTAGATTAGATCAAAGGTCTTAATATCTGAAAAATATGAACATATTATTGAAATTTGTTTTTGATTGATAAGTCACACATGCACCTGGTGGGTCCTGAACCCATGACCCCACCATCCACAATGCTTTTACAAGAGAAGGTTCCATTTGAGCTAGAGCTCATTGGCATGAACATCCTATTGAATATCAAAGAAACCAATAGGCAAAAGGAAGATGTGATGGAAGCCCATACATGCATGAAAATAAGTTATAGACATTTACTTCAGTATAAATCCATGTATATAACATTGATGCAGACACCATTACAACAAGGGAAACCAAATTAGAGTATTAGATTTCACACACCATTTGGAGCACCCCACCCCCCACCTCCTCTCTTCTTTTATTTTCATGGAAACAAATTCCAAACAGTATAAACAATTAAAATTTTACTTTTTCTTGCGCGATGTCTGGACGGCAGAAACTTAAAAAATTTTAAATAAATAATTTAAAAAAAAAAAAAAAACAGAGAACTTTAATTCCACCTGGAGTTTAAATGCACACCTATATTTCATCAATCATCATTTTAGATAACGCATTTTGTAAATTACTGCCTACTTCCATTCACAGCATCCTAAATTCACTTTTTTTTTAAATAAATTAAATTCACAACTAGTATCTTCATTAAATACATATGCATGGAATCTTACAGTAAAAGCAATAATCTTAAACATCTTAACAAAATGGTAGCTTGCAAACTGTAACACAACGCTCAGACAAGATTCTAATGATCATGCTGGCCACTCTAACAGAAGCAGTGCTCTAAGTTCATATACAGATTGGAAAAGGGCTCATCACAAAGTAAATAACCATTTGCAGGATTATAGACACTAAAATCTTACCTTGGCAAGAAGAGTCTTTCCAGTTCCGGGTGCTCCAGTCAAAAGAATTCCCTGCGAATAAGTATGTGTTAGGCTCTGTATTATGAAATTAATCAAGCAAAGATAAACAAAAAAATGCAAGTTACAGATAGATGAAATCAGAAAGATATTACCACTCTTCATACCAGAGAAGGCAAAGAATGACTACAGAATCTAAGGTTGTAGTTGAAGTAATTAATCTCAAACATTCCAAACTCTAGCATATAAAAAATTTCAGGTTTTCTAATAAAACCATAAGCTATTCATATACTTGTGCAATACATGATTCACAAAACTAAACAGAATCAACATGTTACACTTTATACACAGCAAGGAACACCCGAAGCCTTTTGATGAGCATTCTCAATATCTGTAACGTATAGAATATAATAACAAACCTTTGGCAACTTCCCCCCAAGGCGAGTAAATTTAGATGGGTTTTTTAGGTACTCCACTACTTCCTCAAGCTCCTGCTTTGCATCATCACAACCTTTGACGTCTTTAAATGTCTTAACATTCTGCGAGAAAACAAATTGTTCAGGGTGATTAAATAATATGCTTCAAATGCAAGCATACTGCAAGTAAAAGATGCAACTCCCAAGTTCCTTGGAAAATAACTCCCATAAAATATTCAAGAAACCATAATTACAAGAACTGAAGAAACACCTTTATCTAAACTATTATTGGCAATTTTAGGTGATATCACATCCCTACCTTACCTTTCAACTTTTTTTTTTTTATTGACAAGCCTTTCAACTAAATATAGGAACTAGAACTACACATTAAATTCTCCATTTGTAAGAACATGTTCTAGTAAAAAATTTGAAACAAAATTTTCAGTACTTGACCAAATTTTCTACATTTTCTTCTCCATATTCACTGGCTTCTGTCTCCTGTGTCACCCCCCCCCCCCTTCTCTCTCCCCCACCCCCCGTTTTCCTCTCTTTCCTTGGGAAACAGGGGTGGGGACCCAACCTCAAAGAAATACAAAACAGCCATTCCATGTCAAAGATCACCAATATCAAGAGTACAGATACCAAATATCTACCTTCTCTGGCATAACTTCTTTATTTAACTCCTTCGGGGAATAGGAAGAACTAGAGCCAACACCTGATGTTCCTATCCCACCCAAGCTCCCAACATATTTTTGAAGTGCAGCAGCACCCAGTATCCTGAAAAGAAATCATGTTTGGAGTGAGTACAACTCAAGTATACAGACAAGCACTAACTACTAGATACTCTGTGTGTGTGTGTGAAGAGAGAGAGAGAGAGAGACTTGAGGAACAGAAGGTTCATACCATACTAATCCAAGAGCTATAGTAAATAAGATAGTTGAGATAAGCTCTTGCGTAAAACGGGATTTGTTTGAGACTTTAGGTTCAACCTAGTAGGAAAAACAACTCTTATTAAGTTGAATTTATAATTAAAAGACGAAAAAAAGTCAGCAAGTATATAATAAATCTCAGACTTTGGCTTTAGTCTCAAATTTGACCCTGAAGTGTCAATTGCATCAGTATCAACCTTATAGTTTCAAATCGTTTCAATCTGGTGAGTCTCATGTTAACTAAAAATAATGGAAGACCACATAAGTTGTACTTAGGACCTATTAGAGCACCACAAAAACACTCCATGTAAATTGAAGTTGGTATTTTGAAGCCAAATGAGCTCACAAATATATTGGTGAGTACAAATGTCAAGAGTTTTTTTACCATTCAAATAGGTATTAAGTGCACCTTATCTGAGTTGTCATTACTTTCACTGAGTTTCCAAATTGAAACAATCTTGGAACTATCAAGTAAACATTGATGCAACTGAATTTTAGGATTTAATCTGAACCAAGGTCAAACTCTAGGGTTTTATGATATAATTACCCCCCAAAAAAGAAAAAGAAAAAGAATACACACACACACACACACACATATCAATCTTTCAACAGATAATCAAGGTTTATGCTAAAATCAGCCAATGAGGACCATGTCCTGCCAATATGACTCAAAATTTTTGTATAAAATCTTACCATCACAACATGCAATGGTTGCTTCTCAGATATGCCAGGGTTTAGAAAGGGATCGTCCAAGTTGCCTGATGCCCGCTGCTTCAACTCTTGCAACTACATTTATAAAGTTAATCATTAGTTGAATTTCAATTATGAAAGAGACTGGTTTAAGAGTGGAATGAGGATCTAGATCTGCATTGCAAAACATGGATTAAAACACAAAAAAAAACATAGAACGTCCATTTGAGTAGTCTCAAATACAAGATTTGGTATCTCAAAACTCATGTACCATAATAATTAGCTAATATTGACACTGCAGAATAATCCAAAAATTTCCTTCATTTCTCTTGCATTAACATTATAAAAATTCTTTTTTTTTTTTTTTGATAAGTATATTAACATTATAAAAATTCATAGAACCCATATAATTTTGTAAATGCAAAAAGGTATTCTTCATGACTGCTCTACGGAACTCATCAACTAAAGAAAAATGTATGGTGGGTTTTTGAAAAGTATTGTGGCAGATTATTTATTAATTAACCATTGTAAGCTAAATGTGTGCATTTCATAAACATCAACCATATCCATTTGATATATGAGATCATGCAAAATAAGTTTTTTTTTTTTTAATTGGTAAGTTACTTACGCACCCAATGGATCTTGAACCATGACCTCATCCTCCACCTAGAACTTATAAGGGGAGGAGGTGCTAGTTGAGCCAGAGCTCATTGGCAGTAAGTTTTACATTATCATAGGCTCACACACACATAGTTGGTATTAGACCATTTTATAATTTTCATTATCTTTGTTCTTAGTGATACACTATTTGGTTATATGTTACATCAAATGCATATTACTCCACATATACATAAAATGATTGAATGCTATGTTGCAACTTCTTAATTTATTTTCCATGATGTTGAACATTTCAGTAAGATGAGTTCATTATTTACAATGCAGAATGCAATATATGGTGATAAATTATGTGATACCAATCTCCTAACTTCTAAATTATATTAGAAGACACACATATAACTATATAGAATATTTATGCACCCATTTCTTTGCTTGCAACATGCACAATATATTGTTTCCACACACACATGTATGTATGTATCCGTGGATGTGTATATGAGTGTATGAATATCCATATGCCAAATGCATTTCTACTATGTATCTCAATGTATTCTTTGATTTCAAGACATACCACATATATGGACCCTTAGAATAACATGAGATAAGATACAAAAATAATAATAATAATTAATAATTAAAGTCAATTAAATTTTAAAATCATGACTGGCAAGATTCAAACAAGACAAGATACAACCAATCAAAGACAAACTATCTAGGAACAACCAAATACCAAAACATGACAACTGGAACATTAGCCCAAGGGTAGACACACACATGCAGCATGAAAGGATAGAGAGGGGGGAGGGGGAGAAAAAGAACGAGCTTGATACCAATGTAGGAAGACTAGAAGGCTTTCCAGTCTCCTCATCTGGAAGATATTCAGTGATGGCATTGGTGACGACAAGAGCTCGAAGATATTCTGCAACTCCTCTACTGTCTACTGCATGATCCCTTTGTTCAAAACGCTTAATGACTGATTCCGGACTGACAAATGAGAAGGAATAATAACTTAAAAGAAGAGAAAAAAAAATGCCATAATATAGAAAGAAAAAAAATGTATTTGTCTTGCTCCTTGGAACTATAATTCACCTCCACTGATCGTGGCAGTACTCAAACAAAGAGAAAATTTACCCTTCTTGTGTGTACATTGGGGGGTGTAAAAGTTTTTTTATTGGTAAGCTACACATGCACCCCACCCTCCACCTAGCATTTGTAAGGGGAGGAGGTGTCACTTGAGCTAGAGCTCATTGGCAAAATCTAGAATAAAATACACATCCCTGGGAAGGATCATATTGGATTACAAAATCTTTAATTTAGCTGATTTACTAATATCATGCACACATCCATGCTGTGTGTATACTCATTGTCTTCTCTCTCTCTCTCTCCCCCCCTAATTCTTAGAAATCAAGTGAAAAAGATAAAACATACAGGCATACAGCTGAATCTAATACAATTAACATTTTGAACCCCACACCTATTATTTTTCCCAATAAACATGGACACAGATATATGTCATACTTGAACAAAATCTTTCATTCTCCAAAAACCGAACAACAACAACAAAAGCTAAGCCTTAGTTCCAAAATTTTGGGGTTAGCTATGGATCCTCAACAGACTAACCAAGGTTGACCACATGTATTTTATTCCACCTTCCTATTCTATCTGAAATTGTACTCTTTGTTACCCCATAACTGACATGTCATTTTCTACAACCATTATTAATTTCATTTACTACCACAAAGAAAGAAACCCATCTTCTTGGCGCCTTCACTCCCTGAATGATTTTTCAAGGGAAGATGACAGAACAAAGACCCCTCAAAGTATATATTGTTGCAGAGTCTAGAATAGTATCTCCTGATTCATTCCTTACTCCATATCACTGGCCACCATGAACTCTTTCAAAAACACCATCTATTTTTTCTAACATGACCACTCAAGTCTCCTCCTACAAAAATCTTTTTGAATCAATTCATCCATGTCCTCCCAAAACTTTTACTTAATAGATTCTTCCAACCCTATTTAAGGAGCATATGCACTATGTTGATTGTCTCTTCTCTTAAAACAAATTTTATTAATGTAATGTTGTCCCCTATCCTCCTAACCTCAACTACTACTTTTTTTTTAATTTAAATTTTATCTATGATTTTCCTTTGTTATTAGTAATCCTAGTCTAGGAATGGATTATTTAGAGTCCTAGTCTTTCTAGGAAAGGATTTACCAATAACCTATATAAATGCTTTAGTGTAGTCAATAAGATTGATGGTGGGATTCACTTATCAAAAGGAAAAAAAAGATTGATAGTAGGATTGATTTTCTACCAAAGTGTAATTGCTTGGAAAAACCTAGGTGTGACTGACTGACTGTCTAGTGTTTATCTTTCTTTATTTCTTGTTCTATTCATTGTTCAAAACCAAGCAGCCATCAAACATGTTTCAAAATTCAATCTTTTCATCACCCCCTTAAACACCAAAAAGAACCCTTCAAGACCTCATCCATAACTCTAATTTAGTGCTGAATTCCTAAACATCCTACATCAAAATTGGTATCAGGGGCCCATTCAAGCTTCAGTCCTACATCAATTCTCTAGTTAATCCTTGCCCATTTTTCACTGCAAGCCCCAAACCACAATTCCATTCCCTTCCCAACATTTTCCAACAAGTAAACAAATGATGACACACTAAATAATAACACAAGACTGAATGACCTTACCTGTGCTTATTGAGCTCAGCCAGCAGAGCACTTTGCTTTGCCGGGTCTTTGGGATTTGCATCAGCTTCTGCAATCAACTTCTCCAACCACTTTTCCTGCTTCCAAAAGGGCCACCAACTTAACCAATCCCACTTCATCATCTTCTCAAAACAATTTCTCACCTTCACCCACATCCCCATCAACAACACCACCAATGGTATTTTACTCTTTATCAAATTCCCATTCTTCCCCTCCTCACTTTCATTCAAATTCCCACCTTTTCCTTCACTTTCCTCCACTTTCTCACTCTTTCCCTCGCTACCCACTTCCCCATTCTCCAAACCCACCTCCCCAAACTCACTCTTCAGCTCAATTTCATCAACTTCCGAATGCCCAGACTCAGAAACCGAACTATTCCCATTGAAACTCGCGCTCTCGCCATCAAAATCCACGGAATTCGAATCTTTGGAATCGGAAACCGAACTCGCATCCGAAAAATCCAACCTTTCGGAATCGAAACTCGCACTTTCGGGACGCAATGTGCAAGGAACAACAACACTAATAGTCCGGGGACAAAAAAATCGAGATCTTTGGAAAGTAGGGGACGTGAAGGTAGAGAGAGAAAGCGGGTTGAAAGAGAGAGAAGAAGAGCAACGAGGAAGAGGAAGAGGAAGATGAAAACGCTTGGAAGAAGATAGAGAATGCGAGGGTTTGCACCAAAGAAAAGCCTGCAGAGTAGTAGCCACCATTGTTGCTAATGCTAGGGTTTATCAGAATCGCTCTGCTTCAGTTTCACTCTCTCTCGAGCCCCAGAGAGAGAGAGAGGGAGAGAGATATTATGAGAGCCACAGAGAGAACCTTATCTTTGGGTATGAAATTGGCGCCGGCTTTGATTGTGAGTTTGAGAATTGACTTGTTTTATGTTTTGTGTGGGAACTGAAATAACACTAGGTTGTTTTTTTTTTTTTTTTTTTTTTTTGGGGATGAGAAATAAGACTAGATTTTTAATGTTACTTGCTAGTGTTTGTTTTGTTGTTGTTGCCCAAGAGTTCTAGGAATGAGAAAAAAACAAAATCACAATTTTTGTGCCTTCCATAGGCGGTTAATCACAGTTTGGCACATAGGATAATTCTAAATGGCAAGTATCAATTGGATAAATATGATATAATTTTAGCCTTTTTTTTTTTTTGAGAATGATGATATAATTATATAAATTATATAATTATAATTGATATAATTTTAGCCTATGACAATATTAATTGATTTTTTTATATCAATTGATTTTTTTTTTATAAGAATTGATTTTTTTGATGTAGATAGGAGTTAATGAATTCACTTATTTAGACCAAAAAAAAATGCTTATCTTATGACCTTGTGATATATCCCTATCTCTTTTTTAAATGTTGGTATATTTCAATGAGAAGAAACCTCAATTGGTAGATTCTTACCACTACTGTGTGTCTTATAGTCGAGTTTCAATGCCATTATACTAATCCTTCATTAATTTGGATTCTAATCCCATTTCACTACTTAAAACAAAGAACAAAAAAAAGCACCCTATTGTGTGCCTTAATATATTTCCTTTGTTCTCAATCCTTTCCATAGTACTACATATCTTAAACACGACTCACGTACAGAGGTTAAGTTTAAATTACACACAGCCAAAAAAAAAAGGTTTTAAATTACACACGCCAAGAGTTTTATGGTTTACTAGCAATACAATTCTCCTTTATAAAGACTAATAATAAAGAGAACATATAAGTTCAAATCATTGCTTTTAGAGAGAGAGAGAGAGAGTTACAAATAATGTTATTCTTCATGGATAAGTTTTTCAAATTCACTGTTGAATTACAATGCCTCATTTTATTTTTGCTTTGTATAAATGTCTCATTTATAAATGATTATATTATAAAATTTTCATATATGTTTTTTTAAATATATGAACATATGGATTAAAAAGTGAATAATATTCTATTGATATAATGGTACCATTTCAAAGAGAGAGAGAGATGATATAACTTTTGCAGGTAAGGTAAGCTTTTTGTCCATTAACCATTGGATTACATTTATACATCCAATTTGTATAAATATCTCATTTATAAATGTTTAATTTTTTTTTTTTTTTTGTATTTTAAAATTATACACACATCATGTGCTTATGTATCTCTCTTATATATCTCCCAAAACACTCACTTTGTATAAATATACTTTCTCATCTATAAATGTTGTAACGCTCTATTTGTTTTAATGACGATGTTTTCTAAAAAATAAGACGTTTTCCAAAAAGTATTTTCTATAAAACTATGTCATTTTTTTTATGTTTGGTAATATTTTTATATGAGTTGAAAAACAATCTCATAACTTCTCTTATTTAGCTTGTTATGAGATAGAGTTATTTTCCACAAAAAAAAAAAACAAAAAAACAAAACAAAACAATTTCTAAAAATAAGCCATACTTTTTTAGTTAACCAAAGATAGTTTTCCTTTTTTATTCATTCTTTCTGATACTACTAAACACTGAAAAATATGAAAAACTATATTTACACAATGTTTTCCATTAAAACAAACAAAATGTAAATATAGGAAATTTGTATGCATTTCTAAGAATGGATATAATATATAATTTAACAATATGATTTTCAAAAAATTAATTGATTGAAAAATTATTAAGTGGTGTAACATGAGTTCCAATTGCACCAAATCAAGCCAATGGAGTGCTAAATTCATGATTCACCCGATTATACAGGATAGAGATATCAAATCTTAGAACCTTTATCGCAGGGAGATTGAGAGAATCAGCATCATAGCCACCAAATTTGGAATATGATTGACTCACAAATGCACGTGACTGTTCTGGTGCACAGTAAGCTCATATAGCGGCAAGTCAACCACACATAAGTAGTAAACTAGCATATGACTCGGTATTGAAAACAAATTGGGAATCATCATAGATGAGAAACAAAAGAGGCTAAAACATGACTGTCTATATTAGTTTAAACACAAAAAGAATCTAGCTTTGGTGTGTATTTTGAGCTCTGCCTTGGTTTGAGAGAAAATTACAACCAAAGAAAGGGAGACAATAAAAGCAAACCAAAAGCCAAAAGATGGAACAATCAAGGCAGCTCCTTCACACCAACCTGCCTCCTGCATCTATAGCTATTGCATCTGCCCAGATCCATAACGGGGCAACATTGATGATTGAGGCATGCCACTCTGCATAGGAGACTGCATCATTCCTGGGGCAGCTTGAGGTGGCATTGTCCCAGGTGGCATGTAAGGATTATTATGCATTTGCATCGGCATGGACTGAGGCATTGGTGGAACACCCGGGCCCCACCCAGCTGAAGGTTGTTGAGGCATCCCGGGCTGCTCCTGACTTGGAGTAAAAGGAGCCCCACTGTATTGAACAGCAGAGCCCATCACTGAAGTCGGCTGTTGCCCCAGAATCGAGGGCTGGGAGTTCACAATGGGGGTGGTGTTAGGGATTGTATAGTCTCTGCTCCGATCATTGTTGACCTGTAATCAACATGCCATGCTCCAAATGTAAGGACCATTTTTTTTTTTTAATACATCGATACTTGGGGGAGGGGGGAATGTGTAAGGGCCACTTCTTTCAAATTTCAATCAATGAAAGGTGTGAAAAGGACTGTCATCACTGTTCAATAACATTTTTCTTCTTCTTCTTCTTCTTTTTAGTTCTCTATCTCTCAGCTTTGTAAAGCAAAAGACTAGAGACCTACCTCAAAGTCTCAAACCCACCAAGGCCCACCCCATTTACCACCCTAAGCCCGAAATAATGAGCATCACCGTTCCAGCGATACTATTCTCAACAAAAAATAAAATAAAAAGGTACTCAGTAGTCACTCCCCTTCCCCCCACCCCCAAAGAAAAAGAAGAGAAATGTCAACAGATAAGGATAATGACAGCTGAATGCCCAGGGTTGCAGATTTTTAAGGGGGGAAAAATCTCAGTACCAGTTTTAATCGTGTTCAAGCAGCAAATGTAGGTTCCTACCAGAAAAAAGAAAACAATGGGAAGTTTAATAGGACTGATTCCTAGAACTGCATTTCTATTTCACCAATAGCAGCCTTCGGGGTTATCTATCACAGTGAACCATTTCTAAGGCAAGACTCTAAGAAGATAATCAGAATGAAAATCAAATTACCATCTACAATTCAGTAATTAATCCAATCCCAAAATGCAAATAATTTCAACTTTTTTCCCCTAATTGCAAAAAGTTTCAAAATCTATGACTAAGATTTCATCTAATTGCAAGATTGCCACAAAACCAACAATAAAACAAAGACTATGAATTGAAATAAACTGAACAATGAAATATCTATAGAACTCAAATGTGTTTCATAAATCCTAAATCCTAAATCACATCTTAACAATGAAGCCACAAACAAGGATGCTGGTTTTGCACAAAATAAAAAAAAGGTGAACAAGATTTTTTTTTTTTTTTTTTGGATAAGTAAAATTATATAAAAAGGAGACCTTTTTTTGTTGGTTGATGTAAGGAAGTGGCATCCTTGCCTTTAGTTCCCTTCCCATGAGACACCCCACAAATCCCATGGACCGATAGTGTGTGGATAGAACCTAAGACCTCTAGGTTAATGTCACTCCCCATGCCAATTAACCCACCACCCAAGTACCACCGTGGGGAGAAAAAAAGGCAAAAAAGATAATAGCAGTAAAAAGCTATTGAGGGCCACAGTGAAAACATTTGTGTGTAGCAAATAAAGTTTCCCTGCCTTCTCCTTAACAATAATTGAGCTTAACCAAATGGTCCAGATCATAAAAGATTGGTTGTATCCACTATCCACCTTTCTCTTTCTAGTAATCATTGTAAGTAAATAGACAACATAAGACAAACTTCTTTTCAAAGGATATAGTTTGATTACCTTAATGCTGAGATCAGTATGGCGTGAATATGAGATGTGAAGCTTGCAAAACCCTCCATCATAGATGCAGTGTCCTTCCAAGGCTTCCTTAGCAACAACAGCAGTTTGAACATCTGCAATCATGGCATGATCAGTACCCATTATAAATTCTAGTCCTAAGTGTTATAATATAAAGAAGGCTGCAAATCTTTTCTCACTAGCAATGTCTGCAGAACCCATATGGCACTAATACAAAAGAGTTATACAGTAACTGCACAGTAATATAAGCATGTCTAACACAGGTAATGTATCTGAAACTAGCAAGATGCTCAGGGTCAACGTTTGGGTAGATGAATATGATATTTATCTTCCTCAAGTCAACCAGTCCGGTATGTTTAATATGCCTATACGAATAGGGACAATTACGTAAGAGGATGACTTGTTGCCCGTTATAAATGCTCTGAAATCATAATGCCCAGGCTCAATAGATTAGGGGATTAGAATGCACACCCACAACAAACAGCAACCACCATTCGGTTATCATTGAGCAGAAAATAACAATTTATTTTAATGCAACCAGGCAACAGAAAACCATGATAATATATTTTTAATTGGCATTCACTTTGGGCAATTAAATAAGTTCATAGGCATAGCAGCCTAACACGCAGGCTACAGATAACAGATAGGTTAACATCCTTTCCTATCTCTCCCCCAATCCCCCCCCACCCCACACACACAACACCCCTCTCCTCTTCTCCTGCTTGGTAAGCATGATATTATAAATAAATAAATAAAACATGAACAGTCAGGTTTAGAGACTACCAGGGTACTGAATCAAAGCCTGTACACCCCCATTCTTATCAAACATGGCGATCTTTTGTACAGGCCCAAAAGCAGAAAACACCTAGCATGAAAACAAACAAACTAAATATCAGTATTAAGTATGACCAAAAAGAAAAATAGCAGAGTTAACCAAGAATTTTAATGTTTGCTGTGTGATTCTAAGTACCATGTGTAAAACGTCCAAGGTGACAGCGTATTGCATATTCTCAATAGATGCAAGAAGAACGTTACTCTCTGGTTCTAGCTTTTTCCCATCCAAACCCATAATTACCTGCAATTATGACAAAATAATTCTATTTAATCAAACCAAAAATATCATACATTTGAAGCGTCTCTATATAACTATATTCACCAAGAAAAATTAGAACTTTATGGGGACAACACTTTCTGGAAGTGGTTATGGCAGATGAAAACACCAAGCAATATTAAAACTTTTGCCTGTCATGTGATCATGTCTGCAAGGAAATATGGCCAACAAAGTCCAAACCGGTAAAGAAGAAAATCATGGTTGACAATATGCATGAGCGAAGTGAACAAGCAGTGAAAACTACATTACATGCATTCTGAGGGCGTGATGTAGCAAGGAAAGTATGGGACTACAGAACTGCTCGACCCCAAGGCCTGCCAATGCAACAACCATCTTTTCTATTGCTGGCATGGGATGTAGCAGAACAAAGCAACAAAAATGACTCAGAACTCTATGCTAAATATGTCATGCATTCCAAGGTTTAGCAACAGCCACCCTTTGCTATGCTATTGTGCAGAAGAAATCTTCCCAAACATCTAAAGGAATTAACAAGGACTAAAAAGTAACATTTGATTTAGGAGACCTCTTTGGAAAAAAAAAAAAAATCAAGCAACCACTAAAGATGCCAATGGAATGTCTAAGTAACACAAACTATAAATTTATATAATTAAAGAAATTGTCAATTCCCAAAACATTACCTGCCCACTTCCATCTATGGCTGATGGAGCAACAGGAAGGTAAGGATTAGTGTAGTCCCTGAATCAACATAGAATGTAGTTATAATAATGCAAGGCAAATGATGATAAAAGGGGTGTGCAGGAAAGGATGAAGGATGAAAAAGTGGAAACAGACTAGTAATAAGTGCATCCATATCACACGTACAACTGAAACAAGAAAGAAACATCTTATGCACAAAACAATGTAGGAGTGCAGATATTTGGAATTCTTAATGCCAAGATAAACAAGAATACCTGCTACGGTGGCTCTGGAATTTCACACTCAAATCTGTGTGTGCAGAATACGTGATCCTAAGGGTACATGGTCCCAAATGCTCAGGAAGAAGATAACTGAAACCAAGGACAAAAAATGTCAGCAAAGCACAATGCTGGACAGTTCATAACTGATAAGGTACATAAAGTTCATAGCTTTGTCAGTGGAGCACATGGTTGTGCTAGGATATACCAATCAAGGTCCTACTTAGCACATTTTCTACACAAAGAATGGTCTCATTGGCACAACACAGCAATACAATATTTTCTACATGTTCAATGGAAAAAGATATTGAAATGAGTAGGGCAAGGGAAGTTTGAAAGTCCATCTGGAGTCTGACAGATCACTTATACCACAAATGTTGTCTAACAGCCAATGATGACCAGTCCCAACGCATGTGCACCACGTAACAGCCATATGGTCCACAGAAGTTGGACTAAATACCATGTCAAACAATTAATACAACTGTCACCTAGGAATGCTTCTTCCATCTAGGGCATTCTTTGCAGAAGAGGCAGTCTCTGTATCTGAAAATTGTACCAGCGCCTGAAAAAGGATTGTGTACATCATGAGCTTGTATTCAATGGCCGGAAGAAAAGAGTGAAAAAAAAGAAGAAAAAAAATACAAACCTGGAATCCAGCTGTCTTCTCAAAGGTAGTAATCTTATGCACAAATCCAAAAGCAGAAAAAACCTGCATCACTAAATAACTTTCAGAATGACATACAAAAATAAATATTCTATGAAATAAAGAGCTAATAACAATTATAACCTCTTCAAAGAATTAATTGCAGAAAACTGGAACCACAGATAATTTCAAATTTTTCTAGATATTGGGCAAGCAAAGGCCACCGATAGATTTCATCAATTACGCATGCTGTTAAACTATTTTTTTTTTTTGATAGGTAAGAAAAATTATATTAAGAAACTACAGTATGCATGAAAAGCACAAAGAAGTAGATAAGGACACAAAGAGGAAAGAAAAAACAGGAAACAGAAAACTAATTACAGAAAAGAAGAGCCAGATTCATCAATTACACATGCTGTTAAACTTTGGAACCAGATTTTCTACATAGGAACCAAGATTTTGATATACATAAAATAATAATCAAGAATTGCTAGAGAAAATATATATCACTATGCATCCACAATATTGCAAACAAAATGCTAACAAAAACTACAACTTGACCTTCAGATGATTCATTTATGTGAAATAGATATCTCCCTGAAATAAAGACCAAGAATTAAAAAAAAAGGGGGAAAGGGGGGGGGGGGGGGGGGGGGATGCTAACAGCATCCTGCTGTTGGGCACGTCATTTGAATCAAGCTTCGTAAAATTATAAACTTATTCAGCTCCTGAATAGATTCTAAGGCTATAAACCCTCAAAGGAATGAAGATCAAAATCATAAGCTTGCATTCACTTTTCTACACAGACCTCGGTTTTTTTATTAAAAAAATAAAAAATAAAAAAAACCTACAACTACAATTATAATGGATTTGCATAAATTTAATAACTGAATAACACAAAGTTCCATAAGAATTATACTGGATGTAGCTACGCTACTAAGCACAGAGCATGCAGAAAATAGAGGAAGAGGGATGCACAAGAGAAAAGAAAATATAAAATCCTAAACTATTAGAATGGTAGGTATAGGGAGTTGATGAGGAAGAGTAGGGAAGAAAGAGGCAGTGTTAAGGAGAGGAGAAAGGAGACAAACACACATGCGCTCTTTCTCCCGATGCACTAAGCTGCCATCGAAGATATTGCCTTGATATGGCCCTGCTGATCCATTTACATATATGTCAAACAAAAGCTTTCCAAAACATGACAAACCACAACCTAATTACAATAACTCAGTGGATGCATCCTTATAGTACAAGTTTACTGTTTACCTCTTCAACTTTCATGAAAAAGCATGCAATTTGCTTACCAGGTGTAAAACATCAATGCTAACAAGGCGTGCATCTGCACCCTCTATTGTTACCAAAAGTACATTTCCAGCAACATCTGCAGTAGTTTTGTTGTTCACTATTTCTTGCCTATTTGAATACTGTAGGTAGACAGTTTTTCCACGCACTTGAGCAGGCTCTGAGGATGAGGCATAATATGATATCATAGCAATAGCTTGATTTAAATCAGCCTGAAAAAATTAAGATATAAAAAAGTAACAATTAGTTGCGTTGTATAAACCGCAGGACAACAATAAAAAGATTGAAAAAAATAAAACTAAAATAAAATTGTGCTAAAAAATTCAATAATTGCAATGTATAAACAGCAGGATAACAATAAAAAGATTGATAAAATAAAACTAAAATAAAATTGTGCTCACAAATTCAATAAAAGCCTGATTTCGGTTTGCTCCAACATTGCACTTTGTGTTCACAACTTTACCAAATGGCTTCCCAAGTTCAATCAGTTCCTCCTCTGTGCACTCCCATGGCAAGTTTCGCAAATGGAGCACCTTTGATGGAGGTTGGGTGTAACGAAATTGTGGCTGACTGGATACCGATGCCATTCGAACAATAACCCCACTCCCTATTAGCCACAAAAAATGTGTAGTCCCTAAGACCACTAGGAAAAAAAGAAAAAAAAAAAACCCATTTCATAGTCAGGTTCTGCATCGGAGAAGCACGAACTTAAATTTCCTCATCTTTGCTACATATTATCAAAACTAAAAATTCACAACCTTAATGTTATCTCCTGTCTTGCTTCGATATTAACACAATATCACTTTCATGACATGCACGCATCGTGTATTATACTCATATACATACTACATATAACAGATTGTAAATGTGCAGATGGATGAGTTTCTTATCCAACACAACAGGATGTTTTTGGGTCCGTTTGGTTAAGCGTTTTGAGAGCCTAAAAGCGCATTTTTTAAAATCCAAAACTCCGTTTTGCAACACCAACCCCTCATAACTTTTTTTACGAACGCTCATTTTAAACTCAAAACACCGTTTTGCAATAGCTGCTTCTACAAACACACCCTTTGTAACAAAAATGCACTCTTAGTCTTTTTTTTTTTTTTTTTATCAGCACTCTTAGTCTTAGTATTACAAAAATTCAATTTAAAACTTATTATTCTCTCTCTTTTTTAAGTAAAAAAATTAAGACAAACAATGTGGAAGACACAACTTCACAGAATTTTCAATATATACACAAGCATAAGCAGAAAATTACAAATTTGAAAGTAACAGCAAATCTACCCAAGTACAAGCAACCCAAGCAAATACATTTATCAGCTATAATCAAAGGAAGTTATAGATACCAAAATCAAAAAGAAAACAGAAATATAGAATTGCCCATCAACATTAATCAAATGCCCAGTTGAAATCATAAATTAAAAAAAAAAAAATCCAATAACAATTTATATACATAGCTACAAATTGTTAAACAGTCAAGCTCATGTACACAAAAGAGTTCGCTAAACCAATACATAAACAAACCTGCAAGATATAAATTTCACCCAACAAACAAAAAATTCTATAACCGACTCGCAGTATCAATTTCAATATTACAATAGAGAAATTAGGGCAGAAATCAAAATCGAAAATTGAACCATGAAAAATGAAATGAAAAAGTACCTGAAGAAATTAAGGGAAAGTAGAGCGTCCGATTTTGGGTGAATTTTCTATGTTTGATTTTAATTTTGAATTTATTATTATTATTTTTTTTTTCTAGGGTTTTGAAAGTTTCAGAGATGCCGTAACGGAAGAACAGGTTTTTATAGAGCTACACAGAGAGACGTATCTGCGTTTTATCGACTGGCTTCTCTTTTTTTTTGGTTGGCGCTGTGCGGTGTTGAAGAGGATCAGGATTCTACTAAAGTAAACACGCTATTTTACCACAGAGATCTAAATAAATACTATTAGATAGTAATAAAAAAGTTACCTATCTATTTAAAATATTTGATTCTCAGAAAAAAAAAAAAAAAATTTAAAATTATTATACTCTTTTCGTTCCAAAAATGTTTATAAAAATAAAATAAAAAAAATCAACTTTTTAGAGAATTAGGTCGGGTATTAAAAGATTTTTAGTAATATTGTTTAAGTATTGTAAAAATACATGTGAACAAAAAGTGTTATAAAAATGCATGTTATAATATTTAAAAATGCAACTTTTTAGATAATTATTATTTATAAGTTAAAAATGTACAATTTTTTAAAACTTTATAATATTTAAAAATGCAACTTTTTAGAGAATTATTATTTATAAGTTAAAAATGTACAATTTTTTAAAACTTTTATTTAAAATTAAAACTGCTGTCCCTCTTTTCATTGATTTTTTTTTTTTGGTTTTAGAAAGTGTCGGGATAACCCATTTTAAAAAATGCTAGTAAGTTCTGTTTTTTTATTGGGTAACTTTTCAAAATACCCACCTAGAATAAGTTTTGCCACTCGATCTATGCCTACAATGGATTTAATTGGGTTTGGTTGGATTCAATTGGGTTTTAGACTTTGAGAATCACAATTATCTAATTTTTTTTTTTTAAATTGTTCTTTTAGACAGTTGATGGGTCAGTATGGGCTCAAATTAGCCTAAGGGTTTTTTCAAAAAACTTTACTTAGCCTATGCGTCCATTTATTCTTTTCCCAAACATTAATTTATTAAAATTACATACATCAATTAATTAGTAACATGTAATAATCTAATATAATATCAAATATCCTTTTGAGTATTGTCATTATCAATTATATTATTTACTATATGATATATAAGTTTATATTTTATACATAATTTTAAGGGGTGTTAGGGTACCTTTTTTTTTTCACCAAATTTTATTTGAGTACCACCTATTTATACTACTAACAAGTTATTGGATTTTCCCAAATATTTTTTGCTCTATTATTCCGTCAATCAAAAATATTTCATATCTCATTATCTAAAATGGGTCATGATATAAAATATCACAAAAAAGCCAAAAAAAAACTCATATTTTATTCAATTTTATTATCATTATTTAGCTAAGCCTAAAACCGCCCTATGAACCCAATAAACACATCATATTCTATTTAAAGCCCAAGAATACTTATGCTTGATAATATTTGAAAAGCCCATAATTCAAATTCATGGCAAAACAATTTTATCAATGGAATTCAAATCCATAATCAAATCTCATGGTTTAAACCCATGGCAATTTATTTATCTAAAACCCAATTCACATTAACAATATTTAAAACTCAATTCTCATTGGCAATATCAAACCCCAATTTTCAGTGGCAATATCAAACCCCAATTCTCGCTGGTAATATTTAAAGCTCAATTTTCATTGGCAACATCAAAGCTCAATTTTCATTGGCAATATCAAAACCCGATTCTCATTGGCAATATTAAAAGCCCAACTTACGTTGGCACTATTTAAAATCCAAGCTAACTACTTGACACTATTTTATCAAAAACCCAAGGTTATTAATACTTGGCAAAATACTATATCATAGTTATTTCACTTAAAAGTCCAATAATGAACAATACTTTAGATTCTTAAACATATTACTGTAATATTACAAGCTCATGAAATTTATGAATTATCTATTCTTAAAACCTATAGCAATCATCTTATAAAAGCCCATGGAAAGTTATGATTATTAGACTCATAACATTTATTTATTTCATATTATAAACTCATGTTCATTATCTATCTTACATCATGACATTTATAATATTTATTACCAAAACTCATGGTAATTATTCATCTTACATGACCATTATGATTATCTATAGAGAAACTCAAGAGAACATCACATTATTCTATTATAGTGGTTGTTACCATATTTATTTAAAACTCATGGTAAATATTATTCTCAAGAAAAATATTGGAGGTCATTATTTAAAAAAGCCCCAAAGAAAATATCACTTACAAAGTAATCCATAGTAAAAATTATGAGAAATTATACAAGTTGTTATTTAAAAGCCAATGGGAATTAATACCCAAAATCTATTATAAATATTTATTAAAACTCATGGATTCATTTTATTTCTACTAACAACTAAAGCTCATGAGGAGTAAAAAACTCATGGCAAAGCATGTCTTTAATGCCCATTTTGTAGGCCCAAGAATCTCATGAAGTAGGAAACAAGCCCAAGCAAAGAAAAGGCCATGTGACCTAACTAAAAGTGCTAAAATGGAACAAAGTTCCAGCCCAAAAAGGTTCCTAGCAAGAGGCTTGAAAGTGGGCAACCAACCCTTATTCATCCTTAACCAAAAAATAACTAGAGACCCCTACAAGAGAACCAAGCCATTAAGGATGAACTTGGGGCTGTCCCATTAGTTTTCTGCCACCCTCTACCTGACGTGAATAGTACCCGAGGGCTGTCATATCAGCTGAAGTCTGAAAGATGATGGAACTCCATCATCTTCCTCAAGACTATACCTCCAGCGGAAGGAGAGCTGAAACCAAGTTATCCAAACCTCAACAAATTGATGCTATAAATATTAAAAACGTTCAAGACATGATTCATGTGCCAAGCCCATGAATCCTAAAGGGAAAAATTTGAGAACATGTGGTTTGGAGGGCATAAAGGAATCTCCAGCGGAACCCCCTAAAGTGGACTTAGAGTTTGACACCTGGCTTGGGGCATTGAATCTTACTTCTTGGGGGACCAAATCTCAGTTGCAGCATTAGCATTCGTTCCTAATATACACCTTAATCCCATTGATTAAGCTCAGCCCCAAAAATCCTGGCATTTAATGCAAAGCACTCTAGAATTCCATAATTACCCAAAGAAGCAAGGTAGCCCCTAAAGTAAATCTTCTACTTCTAACTAAAAATCTCAAGGAGATTAACCTTGATTCATCACCTCTGATCAGTCCTGCGATTTTTGGATTCTTGTCAATTAATGCTTCTCTAAAGCACCATTATAAAAAGATGAACACCTAAGCCCACTGGAGGACAGCTACCCTCTCTGAAACTCTAGGTTTGTTTACTACTTTGGTTTAGCTTGCCTCAAGCTCACCACTCATCATCTTTAGCCCACACTCATCTAATCTCAGATACTCTTTTCCCCCTTTCACACAATCATAGCCCATTAATGTCTCTTAACTAGTCATAAATAGCCCATCACTCACAAAAAGCCTTAACCTCAGTGTTAATCTCATTCCACTCACTCAAAACAATCCACATTACCTCATTCATGCCTTATGCACACACACCCACCAAAATCTTAGTTTAATACTTGTTGCACTGAGCTAAGATCTCTCTCTCCTTTCATTCCATCCTATTTTTCCTCTTTTATTTGTAACTATAGAGCCTTTAATCCTTGTTTATTATTATTATGATGAAGGCCATAATGTTCTGGATACTATGAAAGTTTTTCCTTATGTTGACTTAATAATAATAGGGAAAACATATGATTTTTTGTCATATAAACACACTTATTAACCTGGAATTACCCTACCGTTGGAGATAATACCATACTGCTAGAAGACTAATTTGAATTATGATGCTGTAAAAGGACTAATAATATAACAAACTAACAACAGTAATGTGTTTATTATGCTTTATTGTTGTCTCCTTGTTAGGGTGCAGCCTCTATCTCTTACTTAGGTGGACTTACACAACACCAAAAGCCTTCGGCTTGGCTACCCCATATTCTATTTGGGAACATCAAGATTTTCCCCTCAACAAGGGATAACTACACTTTAGCCGCCTATGGTTTGTTTCAAATTTAATTTACCCACTTGTGGTTTCATTTTTGACACTTTACCTACCGTGGTTCATTCTGTTACTACTCCGTAATCCACCTCCTTATCTGGAGTTACTCTAACATGTTTTGTGTCAAAATCAAAACACAAAAATGTTTCAAAAAAAAAAAAAAAATTCAAAACACAAAATAGATCAAACACTTTTTTCCCCCCAAAACACACTCTCTCACGCTTGCTCACCCACTTGAGATCTTAGACTCGTTTATGAGATTACTAGGCACCACCCAAGAGGTTCTTACATTTGGCTATTTTGCTAAGATAGTCTAGTAGATAAGAGGTGAAGCCTGAGCTTTCAACTATGATTGAAGAAAAAACAAAAATGCAAACTTCATTAGCAAACAAGTAAAAGACATTGACGTAAGAGAGTGAGAGTTTTTTGAGAATTAATCATATGTACCAGTGAAGTCCGAGGCAAGCTTTCCATTGCAGAACCTCCCGTTGGTTTGTGTTTCACAAAGTCTCTCCCATAAGGAAGGAAATTTGATTTATAATGGTCTTTAGGTCGTTGTTGTTACCCACACAACAACAGAGTCCCCAATATGATCAATGTAGTAACCAGAGGTTGCCCATTTGCCACAAAGAGCAATAGAACCAGAAAAAGAAAGGAAACTAAGAAAGAACTTAAGAAGCCCATTATTATAGTCACCGATGTGGCCGACTTGGACGATGCGAGTGTTGAGAACCTTGATAGCGCTTGGGTCATGAGTATTGAGAGGCTCGTGAACCAAGCCCACCATTTCTCGACTGCTTATAGTGCCTAAGTAGTATTGGATTCCAACTATATTAACGATTATGAAACCCACCATGAAAGTCTCTGGCAGAGGCTGTAACAGTGGAAAGTCCTGCAGAAGTGAAAACTCATTTGGGTCTTGCCCACTGTTCTAGACTCAAGAAAAGTGATATTGGGTCTGCTTCGTCTACCATGAAAAACACAGACAAAGATCTAAGATCTCAAGTGGGTGAACAAGCATGAGAGAGTGTTTTGGGGGGAGAGGAGTGTTTAATTTGTTTTGTGTTTTGATTTTGATACAAAATGTGTTAGAGTAACGTCAGATAGGGAGGTGGGTTACGGAATAGTAACGGAATAAACCACAAATGGGTAAAGTGTCAAAAATGAAACCACAGGTAGGTAAGTTAAAATTGAGACAAACCACAGGTGGGTAAAGTGTAATTACCTCTAATTTTAAACTACAAAACTTCAAATTAAACAATTTATTGATGACATAGTTATTGATCTTTAATTTTCTAGAATTTTTGCAAGCATAAAAGACATAAGAAGAAGATATAATCCAATGGTGAATTTGTCAAAATTCACCTCCAATAAAAAGATATTGAATAAAGTTGTAGCTTAAGGCTACAACCAATTTTGTAACTAAACTTTATTAATTTTTTTAATAAAGTCCTTAATTTATTTGATGAAAAACTATCCAAAAAAAACCTTTTGATACCATTTTATGACCATCAAATGATTATCCAGAGGATAAAACATTTTGATGCTATTTTTCACAAATATTTATGACTCAAACATTTTGTTTTACATATAATAGTAATAATAATTATAATAATCTCTATAGTATATAATCGCAATAAAACTATTTGGTGTTCACCTTTTTTACTGTTTGAGTCTGTTTCCAATATTATTATCTTACTCTTCCCAAAATTCCAAAACACAAATCAAGGACAAAATTTATTTTACCGAATGGTTAACAAATTTTGGACTGCAAAAAAGATAAGAGGTGAAAAAGTAAAACTAAAAAAAAAAAATCCTTAAGATTTTCAACCAAAATTAAAAAGTAATGCTACACTAACAAACTATTTTACAACATTTTTACAAATTATTGTTGTAGCGGACTTCTTATTGGTTCTCATATGAGCTCATCAATAATATCACTTTTTTATTTATCAATAATTACTCACCACATCAGTAGTTTGTAAAAAATTTTGTAAAAATGTTTGTATTTCTAGCATTTTCCTTTATAGTTATAAATGTTAAAAAAAAATTATTTAAACTATAACTACTGAAATTTTAATAACATTTTTCAAATTCAGAATTTACTTATTTTAAATAGAAGTGTATTACTTGAAATTTTACTAATAATGATGGTGATGATTAACAGGTTGCTATGTAAGGACTAAGGAGTATATTTTTTTGCAACTATACTTAAGGTCAACTTTCCACCTTTCCTTTTTTGGGCTAATGGTTTAGGTGGTGTTTGGATAGGGTTGTTTTCATCACTCATATCTCAATTTTGTTAACTCATCACTCAAAACAAGTGGGCCCCACACATACAAATGTTGTTTGGCAATATTTCCTTAACTAATTTCCCACTTTTTTGAGTTAAGAGTTACATAACTGAGAAACCATAAAAACTTGTTTTCAAAATACCAAAAACTGAGTCAAGATGGCAAAGTTGTAAATACCCTTACACGTTTTGGCCCCACAACAGGGACTGGTCACATCACCTCGTCAGAATTCACTACCCCCAACGGTCACATGCACTCCCATCTCAACCAACCCACTTCACTCTCTCATCAGACCACCTAAAGCAAGTCTCAAGCTTCTCTTCTCCTCTCCCAAACCCACGGCAACACCAACCTCCGGTCTTGCACACCCTTCCTGACCTTTGAAGCTCCAGTTCCGACCTCTGAACATCTTCAACTCCACCACTCCATCAGCTTCGCCCCTCCATTCCGCTACAAGGCATCGCTGCTCCCATTAAACACTGATCAATCCCTCAAGACAAACCCTTTTCAGTTGAACAGGTACCCACCCTCCTTTCTTACTTCATCTATGGTGCTGGGTTTCATTTTATTTTATTTTATTTTGTTTTTCATTTTCTTCGTTCTGTGCTGTGAATGTTTGGCCGGATCCGTGGGTTATAGTTATTGCTGGAATGGGTTTTACAACTCCCTCATTTCTTTAATACAAATAAGATGCACATGTTTAATACAGATTTTTCCCTTACTACTTAGATCCGCGGGTCATAGTTATTGGAGATTTTTTGCATTTTACCATGTTTTTTGTTTTGTGGTTCTATATATAGTGTTTGTATGTTGGAGGAAAGGGCATGATGTAAGCATCTGGGATAATGGTTGTGTGATTTTGGGATAATTGTTTGTGGTTTTTTGTGAGAGTTGCATTATACTAATATTGCCATTGAAATGGGTTCCCTGTGGTTTTTGTTTTTTTTCCCTCTTCACTTACTGGGATTTGGGGGAACAAGGCATGATTTGCATACAGTCATACGTGTACTTGTCGCCTAAATTGGCATTACATACATAATCTTGGATTTTGTTGTTTAAAAGTATTACTTACATGGTCTTGGATTGGTGTAAGATGGCTGGGGATTTGAGAATATGGGATGATGATTGTGTTGATGAACTATGTGATATTGTGTTTGGAGAATTCTTACTTGGTAATTTTGCGCAAGGTGTTCCTTGTGATCCGGTGTGGGATGTGATCATCCAAACTCTCAACGCTCGTACTGGGAAGCATTTCCGCAGGAGGCAAGTTGTGAACTGGTTCTGTCATCTCCAAAGGTGGTATTGCGAAGTAAGGGGAGTTCATAGGTATGCAAGGTCCGAGCGTGGGTATCCGGTGGGCCCTACTGATTTATGGGATAGTCCGTCTTAGTAAGAGACGAACTTATATTGCTAAAGCATTGTAGTGCATGTGCCTTTTGTTTATGCTAACTTATTTTGTTCCCTCTATGGTCTGTATACTGGTATAGTGTTGTTAGCATCTATTTTCACATGTACTAACTAATGGGTATTACTGACCAGTAAGGTGGTAAATTAATGCTTCAGTCTTTTGGCTTTTTGTGTGTTACATGGTCATAATGTATATGTTTAACCATCTGCCAATGGCATATTTGTTATTATGGTGTATGAACATTATGTACTACTTGTTCATTTACAATTACATAACTTACTTGGCAGTAGAAACTGAACAGTGTATCATATTCATTTATTTACCTATCATATGCATATAGTGTTCTGCTTATCATGTGAGATATTTGAATTAGATGGCACATGAATCACAAGATGCGGATGACAAACTATGGCCTCCCCATGTAGAACATAAATTTATTGAGATTATGTTGGGGGAACAAATAAAGGATAATATGGAGAATGGTGTGTTTAAGGGCCTATTCGGCAAACAATGACATAAGAACTTAATAACTGGATGGGTAAAAATTCCATGTTTAAGAAAGTTTTCCAAAAGCACAATAGGCTTCGACATAAACAACACAAGTGGAGTTAGCTGTTGAAACACACGAGATTGGGTTGGGACGAGACCACCTAAACAATTAATAGTCCGGACGAGGTTTAGGCACATGTGGTGGCGGTATGTTACTTAATGCATTTAATGTTAGATGTTAATTGTGTATGTATTGCCATTCTTGTGATTACTAAGGGCAAAGGGGGGGGGGGTACATTTATTTGTGAAAACTATTAACAAGAGAGAGAGAGAGAGATATATATATATATATATCTAATAATTTTTGCGAGGTCACATCTTTTTCCAGTATTTATTCTTTATTACATTACAATATTTATATAAGAAGATTTAATCAATGAATTAGAACAAATCAATCAATCCATTTTTTTTATACTATGTCTCTAATGAATACATTTCTTTTAGATCATGATTATATTTTCTTTTTTAGACTATGATTCCGTATTCATAAAATTTATTATTTCTAGTTTTAGCTCTTTCAATAATAACTCCTTACTCAATGGATCTATTTCAAATTCATGAATCATCCTAGGAATTTTTCTATTTGATTGTATAGTTTATACCCACTATGTAATGCACACAACACAAAACATACGATTATTCTATTTTCATCATGGAATGATTATTCGAGTTGTATGCCTAATTATTGTTTCCATACTTATGTTGTTGTAGGGAGATCGGAGCGCAGCAAACTTGCAGAAGAAATGATGCCTAGACTATGACAAACTCAAGCAGTTGTTTGCCACGAGTACTGCAACTGGGCACCTTCAGATATCTTTAAACACACCTGCCTTAACCAGAGATAGAGAGCGTACCTTGGAGGAAGAGCTTGCCAATAATGGTGCTGCCACCCATCTTGATGATGATTGTCACATTCCTAACTTGGAGAATATACCTTAGACTGCAGAGGAAATAGAAGTTGATGGCCAAGCCTAAGCTGTTGGGAAAAGTCCCATTCAAGATGCAAGTGCCAAGGGTAAGAAGGTGTTGAAGAAAGCAGATAGAGTAAGTGAGATGACTGTGGCCCTAAAGGAGTACCCTACAATGACAAGGGAGAGGTTTAGTAGTAAGAAGGGCAAGTTAAGTGGCACCTCTGAACAATTCGCTCAATCAGCAGCTGAAGGTGATCCTTGTTCTCTAGGGAAAGTTATTGAGGTGCCTAATCAGTATGAGGACTTAGGGAATAAGGCATATGTGAAAATCTCAAAGGCTCTCCAACAAAAGGATAATAGGGTGGTGTTTATGGGCATGCCGGAGTATAGGAGGAAGGCATGGATGGATGATATTGTTAACCCGGAGGATTGAGTCATGTTTCATATTTTATTATGTTGTAGTCATAGTATATGTATTTCTCTTTTTAGGTGCAGACATTATTGTAGTGTGGTGGTGTAGTGTGTGGTTTTCTTTTTATAAACTATGGATATTTATGGGTTTGCTGTTTTTTTTTTAGCTTGAATGGGATGTTATGTTGAACAGCTTGCAGTTTTTTATTTTTAGACATAATGGGATACTATGTTGAACAATTTGTGGGTTTTTTTTTTTAATTTTTTTAAAATTTTTTTTTATGGATTTTGGATATAATGGGATGCTATGTTGAATGGGTTGCATTTTTTTTTTTAATAGGATGCTATGTTGAACAATTTGATGTTATTATTGGGAAGCGTTATGAGGATTTCTCATATGCATGGTTAAATAATATAGATGGCACACAGGTTGATATGAATTTTGTTGAGTTGAGTTATTTTCGTTTTGCCTAATGTGTACATCACATAGCTGAAGAGTGTGTTATTGCAGTGTATAGGTGACAATGGCGTCAGGGGCTGAATGGTTAGATACATTCCTGCGTTATGACTTTGACGATTCATACTTCAACAACGTTAATGTCGATGCTACTTGTGAAGATACTGCCAAGGATAACTTGGATTCAGAGTGTGATAGCGAAGATGAAGCATAATTTGATTTTGTGAATCCTTTGGTCGGGGAGATGTTTGCCTATACGCAACGACATTATGATAAACAGTCCATGTGTACAAGTATCTTGACGGAGAATGGATACATGGAAGAACTCGAAGACGGTAATCCTAAGAAGTGCTTTGAGATGTTTCGCATGACACACTCATTGCTGTTTCATTTAGTGGATGAATTGCGCGACCATGGTTATTTGAGAGATAGGCATGGTGATGTAGATAGCACGCAAGCGGTAGCCCTATTTTTGTACATACTTGGTCACAACACCCAAATTAGATGTGTTACAGACAAGTTTCAACATTCAACTGAAATGATCTTGCGCCACTTCCATAGGGTGTTGCAAGCTGTTCACTCATATGCGAAACACCTGATTAAACCTAATCCAAATGTAGTTGGCCTCCCTGAATATCTTCAAGTGAACAAGTACTGGCCATGGTTTGAGGTAATATTATTCACATACTTAGTATTGAGTTAGGTCCAAACTTAATTAACTATGTAGCTTCATCTGTTGATGTGTCTTATTTTATTATATTTTACTATTTCTCATGTGTAGAAATGTGTTGGGGTAATTGATGGCAACCATGTCAGTGCTTGGCCCCTTTCAAGTGCGACTCAAACGTACAGGAGCCATAAGTCTACCATAACCATGAATGTGTTGTGTGTGTGTAACATGGACATGCAGTTCGCTTATGTTCATGCTGGGTGGGAGGGTAGTGCTAATGACTTACGAGTGTTGGATGAAGCAATTAGTGACCCGAAGCATGGATTCCCATGGCCACCAACGGATACTATAATTCCTCTTTATTATTATTATTTTATCCATTATTTGTACTTCTTATGATTTTTGTTATGAATACCGTAACATTTATTATTGTTCGCATGTAGGGTCATACTACTTGGTGGTTCGGGCTTCCCTATTGGCACTAGTTTCCTTCCATTGCACAAGTCAACTAAGTACCATGCTCAGGAGTTCCGTTCAAGCAATTGACAACCAACAACAAAGAAAGAGTTGTACAACTATAGGCACTCATCGTTGCGGATAGTTATTGAGCGATCGTTTGGAGTGTTGAAGGCTCGTTTTTCCATTCTCAATTTAATGCCAAACTTCAAGTGTAGTAGACAGCGTTATGTGATTGTTGCATGCTGTGCTCTTCACAATTTCATATGCATTAATAACCGGGGTGATGAATTATTCCACACTTAGGCACCCTTAGTGGTTGAAGGAACTTCCACCCAAAGCCAAGCCAGTGGTAACACTGGAGCAACTAGTAGTACTGCAACCCAAAAGCATGTACTAGAAATGTCAGATGTAGCAAAAAGATTCATGACCCATTTTAGGGATGGTATCGCTAACCTTATGTGGGCTGATTACGTGGCTCGCCGGTATTGATTCACCACATTATTATGTTGTATGGAATTTATCTTAAGTAATGTTGTAGCATTATTTCAAATATTTTGGAGCCTAAATATATATTAGGATTATGTTGTATGGAATTTATATTAGGTAATGTTGTAACATTATTTCAAATAGTTTGGAATAACATATATATAGGAGGATTATGTTGTATGGAATTTATCTTAGATAATGTTGTAGCGTTATTTCAAATATTTTGGAACCAAATATCTAGGAGGATTATGTTGTATGGAATTTATATTAGGTAATGTTGTAGCATTATTTCAAATAGTTTGGAATAATATATATATATATATATATAGGAGGATTATGTTGTATGGAATTTATCTTAGGTAATGTTGTAGCGTTATTTCAAATAGTTTGGAACCAAATATATAGGAGGATTATGATGTATGGAATTTATCTTAGGTATTGTTGTGGCGTTATTTCATAGATTTTGGAACGAAATATATATGAGGCGCATATGTATGAACTATGCAACCAAGCTGTTGGATAAAACATTTAACCATTATGAATAGTTCCTGTGAACAAAAATTTTTCCCTTACTTCACTTTAGTACAACGGATTATATGATGTAGGCAATGAACACAAGTTCTGTCCTTACAAAACAGCAGTATTTTGAGTTAATCAATATGTACCAACCAACATAAAACAACAGAACAAAGCATTGTCAGTTGTAGCTATATAAAACATGTCCGGTAGTAAATAATAGGGCTACATATGTTTTCGGATATAAATATACAAACTCATGGTAGGCACAATTGCCTCTATACTTATGCACTTTCTCTTCAGCAGTTTGGACTGCGACTCTAGACTTTTCAGCTCTGCGCTTGGCTATATGTTTATGCTCTAATGCTTTTGTTTCCATTCGTCGCGCATTCTCCCTCTCATTTTTGGTAGCTTCCGCCTCAGCTGCTAGTCTCGTAAACCTTTCCCACACAATTGGGGCTGTTGCATGGTCACGAGGGCATGGGTCCTTGTCTAGCCACCTAAAGAACTTACCCGCCTGATCAGAGTCCTGCAACAAAATTCATACCATATAAACAACAGTGAAATTAGATAGATTTAGAAGTTCATATACAAAACTGTTACAAGGGCAAATAAATTTGATACAGACCGGCGACCAATGTTGACATCCATAAAACCTCCCTCCGAAATTACGGGGAGATAAAGACGTCCTAAGCACACAATGGTCCATGTCGCACATATGCTAAGTAGAAGTGGAGCTGTAACTATTTGCGGAAGACATTGTTTGAATTGGCTCAACACTAAATGAAAACCACCTTCACAATTACATTAACGAAACCTAGGGAAATGAACGGCAAGCTGACAAAAATAACTTAGTACTCTGTAGTGTCATTGCAACAGAACATTATATATGTATACCTTATCTTTGTTCCCTGTGTAATAAGGAGAAGAACTTATATTAGTGATTAAAAATCTAATATAAGAATATTGACGTAGAATATGGTGAATTAGAATGGCTTGATAATCAATCGTTCAGTCCTTGTGTCTCATTTATAAACTGACCCATCCCATTGTGCAAGGTCACGGTAGATGTGATTGAAAAGGTCATAACCTTGTGAGGAGTTGTATCCTTTCAAACAATTGCAAATATTGATAAGGTCACACCTATCTAGCCAGGCAATACACCTTCATAGATCAAGCAAGAAGTAAAACAGAGTGTTTTACACCTTCATAGATCAGGCAATACACCTACATTACATTATGGTACTCGTAGTGCGAAATATACAATATATATAGTGTTTTACAAACAGAGTTTTGAGTACATAAACAATGAGCAAAACAGTTTCTGATGGATGCCCATAAAAAGTGGAAAATCTCTACCAAACAATAAGCTATATAAAAGCAACAATTGGTAATCTAAGCAAGACAATACGTAATTTTAACAAAGCCAGCACGCCATTTCTATGTACCAGCCGGGGGAAACAAGCCTAATTTACAATTTAAGATCAAGCAAGAAGTAAAACATAAGAAAGTAGAAACACATTACAACTTCTAGCACCAACATTTGTAGTAATCAAAACATGACTGAATCAACTTTACTCCAAATTGAAATTACCTTCTTTCCCCTTTCTATGTATTTCACTGCAACAAGCTCTTTTGTCTTGTTATCTATCACCTACCTTGCCACCCCAAATTGTCTTGTAATTTATCACCAACCTTGCCACCCCAAAATTCCCTACTCCTGCAATGGCTCATATCGCTCCTCCATCTCATCTCACCCCCAATGAACAATCACACACACAAAATCGCAATACCAATATACCAAAATTCACAAAGCAAGATAAACCAAACAACCCCAGCAAAATTTTATAGACACCAAGCACTAACAAATCCTAAAGTCCCATAGATAACAATAAAAAGCACAACAAGAATAGGGGAGTGCTGCAGAAAATGAAGACAGAATCATTTTGGACATAACCCAGGTATACTAAAAATTATTTTTCTATTATCCATTCATCCACATGGAAATAAATTTTCTATTATCCATTCATCCACCTTGAAATAATTAAATTTAAAACAATACCACATGTGTTCTCAAATGTGCAAGCTTCGTTATTATCCATTCCTCCATTCTCCAATTAACAGAGACACATAAACAATCTTGCAACAATAAATCCGTAATAAATGTATTCAACACCATGGCAGATTTTCGCAAATTTATTCTCATATTTCCTAAAATTGCAGATGAAATGGGGGAAAAGTTGACATACAGTGGTCTTGCTTGTCTTCAGAGATGAAGTGGATTCGGCCAGGATGGAGGAGTTGAGGTCAAGGGTGGTCGGCTGGTTTGGGGTTTGAGAGCTGAAGTGTGAAAGGGAAATGAGGTTAGGGAAATGTGCTTGAGAGATGAAAGTGCATACTGCAAAGCAAAAAATGAAGGGCTCTCCACAGGTAACCGTTTTGTGGGCACTGCACAGTGGTCAGCCTGTGGGTTCCACAAAAAGGTGTTTTTTTTTTTTTTTTTTGAGATTTTAGGCTAAAAAACTGAACTGAGTTGCCAAACAAGGGCTGGAGTGTTTTGGAGATTTTTAAGTTAAGAGAAATGAATGATATAGTGATGAGTGGTGAGTGATGAGTTACCTATCACTTAACAACTAAACAAGGCCTTAGACTTTAGAATATTTCACACACTAAGGAGAGCTTATAGCTTCCCATACTCCTAAGTGCATTTACTGTTACAAGGCATTAATTGTTACAAAGTAAGGCCTTTTGGGCTAAAGAACACTGGCGCTACTTATCAATGAGTCATGCAAAAGATCTTTGATAATATACTCCATAAACATGTGGAGTGTTATGTTGATGGCCTAGTGGTTAAAACAAAAAAGAGGGAAGACCATTTGGCAGACTATTCTTTCAGATGTTGATTAGTAGTTTTTAAACAAAAATCTCTTGAATCTTGTGAGCCTTTGAAACCACTAGACCCAACCCATCAGGAACCAGAAGTGACCTTCCTTATTAGTGTGAAATTACTGTGGTTCAATTCCTCAAAGTCTTCACATAGATAAAAACACAAAACCAAAAAATGTTGGATAGAGACAACTCTCGTATATAGTGCTATATATAGTGAGCTTAAGCTTCTTCCCAGGCCAGGCTGAGTTTGTTGCTGCTTGTATTTGTTTGCTTTGTCAATGGTTTTTAATGAAGCTTCATCCTTATTTAGGGGGAAAAAATCTCACACGAAAACCAAATGAAAAAAGAACTGTTGTCAATTTAATATAAGTTATGAATTTCACCCTACATGTGGATTTTACATAAGCTTATAAATGCAAACAACTTATTTAACTTTTTGTTTATTATTATTTTTTTCCTAAAAATGTGTTAAAATATGTTTGTACTTTGAAAATGTGCAGTTTTGAAAGTAGCTAACTTATAATCTAGTCCATCCATTTATAAAACAGTAATAGTAATGGCAAAATAGGCCCAAAAGGAAAAAAGAAAAGAAAAAAAAAGAACAACTTGTAAAACAGTAAAAGCCCAAATTGAACACAAATTCAGCCCAGCGGAGTGAGAGCCCTGCTCAGCTAGCTTGACTAGCCACCAATACCAGTGCAGCACAAATAAATGTAGAACTATGCTCAAAGAATGGGACCCTGTGCTACACTGCTACTTTTAAATCGTGCATAGGACAAATTTCTAACTTTTGCAACACCATATGGACAAATTTTTAACTTTTGCAGCACCATATGATCGGGAGCTAGCTAGTAATGTCAATGACAAGTGAGTACTACTTCCACCAGTAATCACCTAACAAACCCCAAGCATTGAGAAATGGAAAGAGGCAAAAATCTACTTTACTGGTAACTAGAGCCCAAATTAAAGGCCTGAGACTAATATTGTAACTTAGACATTCAGTTTAGGCTCTTGAGAGAGAAGACAGAAAATGAAATCACTAGTGTCTCTTTCGCAACACATCAAACTGAGTTGTAACACATCAAAATGAGTTGTATTGAACCACATAAAGTACAGGCAAGTCGAGAAAATGTAAGGTGAATCAAAGAACCAAGGCTGTTGTTACTAAAACAATATTATTTAGGACTGACCAACGAGGACTTCCTTATATGGAGTTGAAGCTGCAGGTGCACGTAACACTTTTACTTCCTCAACTTGCCTTATTCTTCTCCTCTGATGATCTTCTAGGACGAGGGGTACCCGGCCTTCCCTTTCATGGATAAGTCGGTCATGTGCCCCTCCCCGCAATTTCTCAAGCCTTAGTCCATCAATTTGTTGCATCTTGAACACCTTAATTACATTTGCTAATCCACCAATAAAGAACAATAGGCTTCCAAAAATGCCTAGCCAAATCCAAGTCCTACCCTGCATAGAGACACTTCCAATAATTAAAATAATAATATTACTCAAGCTGTGTGGAGCATTACTTGGGTGATCTACTAGGCCTATATAGGAAGCTCATTAACATGCGCCGCTCATGGAACTCAATTTTCAAGACATTTTTGTTTTCAGGTCATTGCGATTGTTAATTTTGGAGACAAAATGAAGTAAATCCCTTCCCATTAACAAAAACTCAAAGATGGGATTATTAGGAAACTTACCAGTAGCTCTAGTCCATGATGGGCTAATCCAGCTTGCTCATGGCTGTTGAGAATTGCACCCACCATGAACAACAAACTTCCCATTAAAAATGGAATGTGGACACTATGCTGCAAGATTTGGACATGCCCTCCAGCTCTCTCATATATTTGGCATGAGTTGTGGATCGATCCAAGCACCCATAGGACGGGGCCAGCAATTAGCATGTTCAAACCATGCTTTTGCAATTTGAAGTAATCATATCCTTTCTCTTCCTGCACTTATTTTGTGGTCACAACAAATTAGAAATTGAAACTCAGGAAATTCTATTGTGCTGCTATGTACAAATTCATTTAAACTAGCTAGCCAAAACGGGTAGACGAAATTAATACTAAATACTCTAATTAATGGAGAGTTAAAAGCACATTCCATTCGAGCCTTTCGAGACCTCGTATAAGGTTGCATAAATCCACAAATTTAAGTCTATACTACAAGAAACACACAGCAAAACTAATTGAACCTTATTTTTTTAATAGATACAATAAAATTTAAACTTATAATGTCTTCTTAACGTTGATGGTTTGTTTTTTGAACACACGTCCCCATATTCGACGATAAGAGCTTCATTGAAATTGGAGGAAAAAAAAAACTCACCGAATTGAAGAGTTGGGGCACACTAAAAATCAAAATAGACAACAATCAAACTAACCCCCCCAACATGCTTCTATTCTATAGACAAAATAGTTTATAAATTCACCATCTTATTCTTACACAGCATTAAAATAATTAACAAAAAAAGAAAAAGAAAAAAAGATGGGGCCAAATAAGTAATTGAAGCTAGAATTCTAAAACTGATACAAAAATTAATTCTAGAATGACTCAATTCTATTTATTTTGAAGTAAAATATTGTTCAGCATTTTTCATTTTCAAGTATTTCTTTGCAAATAAAATATAGTTAAAATATAGTCACCGGTCTGGTTGTCAGAGACATCACTCCAAGCAACCAGTGTTAGCGGTCCGGTGATGGGATTTATTTGTTGGGATTTACACTTATAAAACACTGCATAGAATACCCAAAAAAAAAAATTCACTGAAGTTGGTCATTAAACAATGATCGTACCTGAATAAACAAGAAAAGAATCCCCAAGAAAAAAAGAATGGATCCGAGCGTCTGAACCACAGGAACCACGAATTCGACCAGCGCGAGCTGTAGGTCGAGCTCCATCAACTGTAACCGGCAATCGATCCCAGAAACATGAGCCACAAGGTCATGCACATTGACCAATATGATAAGCGCCAAAGCTATGAGCAAAATAACAAGACCAGATTTGGGCTCGCTTGAGAGTTGAGCCACAAACCCACCAAGAAGAACAAGGGTGGCAAACAAGTATAGCCCCGCGTTTATGTACTCCAATCTGTTTCGAGCTAGTCGAGGTCCGTACATTCGACTCTCTCTTGCAGATGCTAGTTTCACCATATTTGTAGTATACTATGTGTGAATATGATGATGTTTATGTTTTTGGAAAAAGAAAAAAAAAAAAATGGGACTTTAAGGTTATGGTGCAAAGTTTGAGACTTTGCAGTGATATGGTTTTATAAGCTGTCCTAGTTTCTTTCTTGTTCTTGGTTTGGTCAGAATTTGGAGAAGCAAATGGTGAGTGAAAGAGAGAGAGAGAGAGAGAGAGAGAGAGAGATGGTTGACGTTTGGATAGAGACATGGGGGGTACGTGGCTTCGTGCATGGAGTTTCTATGTTTCTGCAGAGTTTGAAACACAGATTTATGACGCGTGGCTGTTTAAAGACTAAATTTAAGGAATTGTTTGTGAAAAGCAGAAACTTGCAGATTGGGATTGAATTTTTTTTATTTTAATTTTTTTAAAGTTCTTGAAAAATTAGATTGGGATTGAAAATTGTATCAATATCCTTCGATAGAAAAATGTTGAACTAATTACGATCTAGTACCTTATAAGTTGTAAAAATTATTAAGAACTAAGTTGTATCCTTACTATTACTGTAGTGGACCAATAGATAGAATAATTAAAGTTTTAAGCTATTAGTAAGTTAGCAGATAATGATTTCAATCCACCCACCGACAATCACTAATTATAAATTAATGTTCTCATTATGACATTAACTAATTGTGTTTATGCGTATTAACCATTGAACAATATGTAGTGTGTTGTGACTTGTGACTCATCTGAGTGTGACACTTTCGATTTGATTATCTCATTGCTTAAGCATGTCACTAACTATGTCCATCAACTTTGGTAAAAACAAATGCACACCAACTAAGTCCGAGCAAAACAGTGTAAAAATAATAAACTAAACCAAACCACATTATATTGGTTTGGATCAGATTGGGTTATTTATTTTGGGCTTATTTTGTTAAACGCATTGGACAATTTACTTCGAATAATAGTTACATGCTTTTGAACCAGTATTTGAGTTCATACATCCAAAAGGCTCACATTGTTACTACATACAATTGTGTATGCATGGTTGGTGCATGCAATTGTGTATGCACACCTAGAGGCAAAAAACCCTAAGACCACTTTTCTTATATAAAACTTGCCGAGCCCACAATTTTCAAGGGCATTTTAGGGATTTTGTGATATGCACAACCCCCCAATACCTATATAAAAAACCTCAGGGCCATGAGGATCTATTACATTCTTCCTCTTTCTTTCAAAGTTTTAGGGGGAAAAATGTATTTTTATTAAAATCTCTCAGAAAGGTTGTTGATCTTGCTTTTATAATCTTTGTTAAGCTTTTGAGTTTTTTGTTAATATGGTTTATCCTAAAGAGTTTTCAAAACCATTCTAATATTGGTCAAAGTTTTGTACTTAGTGACCCTAAAAGCTAGGTAAGTGTCCTCAGGGATAGATTCCTAATCCAGTGTATCTAGGATTTGATACCAATTGAAAATATATGATTTAGACCCCGAACTTCTAAGCAAGGGATTAATTGATTAACTATGACTACTTTAATTTTCTAATTAACTACAAAGTTAATAATTTGTTAGATTTCACAATCACAGTAAATATCACCAAAATCTAAAAGTAGTAAAAAGAAGTAATTAAATAGCCAACACCGATTTTGTGATGAAGTGGAAAACCTTTGAAGAACTCTTTGAAGGAAAAATCATTTTGAGGGTACCCAACCCTATAGGAAATTACTATAGAAGAAATTATTACAATAGTCAGAACTTATAATTACCTTTGTAAACTAAACTCTCTATGAAAGCTTTAACAAATGTCTCGTTCGCCTCCCACCGCAGTGGCCCCAAAACTCTAAAATTCTTCTATAGAAACTGTGTATATCCACAAATGAACTAGTCCAAAACCACCAAAACTTTGGTACTCGAAAGAACTCTTTAGAGAGATCAATAACGAACTCACCGATCACATATTTAATTTGGCTCACAGGGTTGAAGAAACAAATGAGTTTTTTTATTTATTTATTTTAATTTTTTTTTTTAATTTCTTTTAAATTTTATTTCGTTGCTCCATTTCAAGAGAAGGAAACCATAGATCTACCTTGGTTTAATTTATTGAATATGATAAATATATAATTAGGTCCAAAGTTAGCAATTTGTTAGATTGCGTAACCACAATACTTATTGTTAGGTTCATATTTTTATGTAATTGGCATATCCTATGACAAAACGTACTTTACTTGTATTTGGGTAAATTTAAGTATGTTTAAGATGATCATTACAAGTGGTTACATTGAAGATATAAAGATTACTCAAGAACTGCTCAAGAAAAGCTGAATTTGCAGGTCTCGATACCTATCGATCTATCGAAATTTATTGAAGCTCGATACTTGTCTCGAGCCCTCTCAATCTATTGAGCTTATGGGATTTTTGATATAGTCTATAACTTTTTAATTCTAAAAAGTTATTTGTTTATGAGTTTGTATAATCCTTATAAGATCAGGAAAGCCCAAGGTTTGTGTAAACTTAATTGGACTAGGAGAGCCTATTTAAAAGGCCCATTAAGCTCCTATTTAAATAATGAGGTGGAGAAAAAAAACCCTGACCCTAGAAAGCTTTATAAGATTTTCTTTTTGAAACCTTAGCCTCTTCTTATAGAAGAAGAGTTCTTACTGCGTTTCTTGTACGTCTTTGAGTTCTGTAACCAAGCAAATTCTTTAGCATCAACATTGAAGATCTTATTGGTGTTTTTATGTAAAGCTGTTACAAATCAATTACAACAATCAAAAGGTTGCTGTGGAGTGAGTCACATACTGGGATCCGTACAAAGGAGTTAGTTACAAATTGGAGGTTTGTGCATTAAAGAAAAGAAGGCTACTACAAGGTCAAGTCTAATTGAGTATTGGAGCAAAAGTTCAATTGTAGGTTGATATTTCGGGATAGGTCAAGGTAGTTGGTAAGATTTCTTATACTTGTAACCGCTTGAATGTTGATTAGTGGATTCTTGGGATTGGTGACCTTAAAATCACCCGATGAGGTTTTTGTTTTGCGAGATTTTTCTCATTTGTCAACAAATCACCGTGTCAAATTTATTTTCAACTGCATTTAGTATTTTTGGTGATTTATTGGTGCCTCAATGATTTGCATGCAACTAACCCTAATTAGTCAACTTGAATAATTGAATTAATTAACCGGAGTTAAGCTATCTTCACCTAACACTTATAACTAAAACCTAAAAGCAATAAATAGCATATCACATATTTATATATAAAAAGCGCCAATGCACTAAAGCAACAGTATTTTCTACAGTAATTTGGTTTATTTAATACTTAGCACTGTTTCGTTGCATCTTTTTTTTATTTTTTTTTCCTTCGGGTAATATCGTCCGGCCCACTTTTTTATTATTATTTTTATATAAGTTAACACAATAAATTGTCACAATATTTTTACAATTGTTGAGATGTTAATTTCTTATAGGTCAAAATAAAATATCATATTAGAACCAACCACAACTAAAAATAAAGGTATTATGAAAAAAGAAGTGCTACATTCACAACATTTTTCACAACAATTTTATAATAAAAGTGTTAATGCGTAAAGCTATAGTAGTAGCTACAATTTTTTTTTGTTAAATTTGCACTGTTCAATGGCCATTTTTTTTTTTGGGTAATATCGCCTAGTCAACTCTTTATATATATATATATATATATATATAGTAAGACTTAGGTACAATACTTATGTGTTGTTTTTTAGGTTTCCCTTTTAAGATTCTGCCATGTGAATTTTTTCTCATGGGAAGGAATTGTATTTTTTAGTTAAATAACCACGTAGTTGAATTTTAACAGGGAAACCTAAGGAACAGTATATAAGGTACTGTACCTAAGTTTTGTCTATATATATATATATATATATAGCTGTCAGTTAACACAATAAATTGTCATAATATTTTCACAATTGTTAAGATGTTAATTCCTTATAAGTCAAAATAAAATATCATATTAGAACTAACCACAACTAAAAATAAAGGTATTATTATACTGATACAACAAATTTCACAATTATTCAGGTGTCAATTTCTTATAAGTCGAAATAAAATAATAAAATCTGAGATTGTGACTAACCACAACTAAAAATAAATATTTTGTGAAAATGTTGTAACACTTGTTGTGTGAATGTGTAAAACCTACTGTAGTAGCTACAATACTTTATGATTTATTCAATAGGTACTGTTTATCACTTCTTTAGCCCTTTCTCTTCTTTTTGTTTTTTCCAGTCATTGGGTTGTGCTCTTTTAAAAAAAAAAAAAAAATTATATGAGCTGGCATATATATTGTTATACTGACATAACAAATTTCACAATATACAATTATTGAGGTGTTAATTTTTTATAGGTTGAAATAAAATAATAAAATATGAGACTGTAATCAACCACAACTGAAAATAAATATTTTGTGAAAATGTTGTAACTTGTAACACTTGTTGTCATCACAATATTTTCACAATTGTTAAGATCTTAGTTTCTTATAAATCAAATAAAAATTTGCTAAGTCTACAACATTTTCACATTAATTTCACAACAAATTATAGGTGCTAAGCTACTATTGATGGATAAAAAAGTGATATCAGTCATGGGTCAATTTTAAAATCAGTAACAACTTGTCATTTAGAATTTGTTATGGAAATATTATGGAGATAACATTTCTATAAAATAAATAATAATGTATCAAACCGAAACTTACCACAGCTGAAAATAAAGGTATTGTGAAAATATTGTGACATTTTGTTGTGTTCCTAGACTTTTTTTTTTTTTTTTTGTTTAGTCAAATTTGGTGAGCAAAAATTCACTGTTTCACGCACAATTTTCTTCTGTTGATTTTTTTTAATGCATAGTTTAAAGTGGTTGTCCCAATTAAAAATCAATAACAATTTACCATTTAGAATTAATTTGTTGTGAAAATGTTGTAGATGTAGTATTATTTTAAAATAAAATTATAAAATATCATACCAAGGCCCACTATAGCTAAAATAAAGGTATTGAAAAAATATCATGACATTTATTGTGTTTCTGACTTTTTTTTTTAGCCATTTTGTTGAGTCAACATTCATAGTTTTGTGGAAAGTTTTCTTCGGTTTTTTAACATATTGTTTAAAGTAAAAAACACAGTTTTACCAAAAAAAAAAAAAAAAAAAATTATAGAAAAAAGTACTTTTCCCCTTTATGTTTGGAATAGTTTCTTCTCTAACTTTAAAGTTGAATAATTTCCTCCTTTATATTTTGTACACAAGCATATAGTCCTTGTTGTTACTCTCTTAGTTAAATCTTAACAAAATCTTACGATTCCTAGAATATTTCATTGTGCAATATCTAAAATGCCTTACTAAATTTTAATGTCCTAAAAATTTTCTTTATGTATTTGAGTTTTATGTGTTAGTCATACTTAAAAAGTAAAAATGGTGATCTATGGTATTCTATTTGTTACCTAGAGAACAATAATTTATTAGAGGTTTAAATCTTCTAGATTTATAATTTTATCTAATATAAACTTTAATGACATATGTCTTTTGTTATTTTGTTATTTTTTTTTCTTTTCTTTCTTAAAAAGGTGCTCATTAAAAATTAAGTAAGCTAACCATTGTAGTTAGACTCATAAAATAAAATGATAAAGAAGGAAGTATGAATAATAAAATATTCATTGCAAATGGTTGTAGGTATTTAATTTTGGTTGTAGGTATTTAATTTGATGAAAATTTCAATTGTAACATATGTTATCATTTATTGCGAAAATTTAAATATTGTGATAATGTTTTATCAAAACTTAGTTGTTTATTGTTGGAAGATGATAACATTTGTTATCATTCTTAGTAGAATTTTTTTGTGAATAGATATTGTCTTTAGTAAATAGGTTCTAAGAAATTATTATACTAAATAGATAATCACATGTTAAATAATTATTATAAATTTAAATACATGATTTGATACTACTTTAAAAAAAAAATATTCTATCTAAAATTTTTCACTCAAGGGTTAGCATGTGCCTTGCACGTGCAACCCTTACTAGTTTGTTGATAAAGTTGAAAACATTTAAATAACTCCTCAATAGAAAATAAGAAATAAAAAGCCACTTTGTGGGTACCCAATCTCGTAGGAAATTCACTAAAGAAGAAATGAATACCTCAATTAGAACCTACAAAAACTTTATGGCTTATCTATGCAAGCCTAACAAATGACCCATTAATTCGCCTCCCACTATAATGGCCAAGTACTCCAGAATTCTTTTATGGAAACCTCCTCCATGAAAGAACTTTTTGGCAACTACCAAAACTCTAATACTCCAAAGAATTCTCTAGGAGAGATCACCAAATGAACTCACTAGATATACTTATGTGGTTTTAAGGAAAACAACTTAGCTCACATATTGACTCCTGAGGTGGAAAAAACACAAGGTTTTTTCGACTTCTACTCCCAAGGGAAGGCACTTTATAATCTACTTTGGTTTGCAACTTTCTTTTGTTTTGAAAGTTAAAAGAAAGTTGTGCATTAAGAAGTATATGATAATATAAAGGTAGAGTAATTCTAGGATCTGGACCACGTTTTTCATAATTGTCCTGTGAGAGATATCGTGATTGGTTGCTTGTCAATTTTAAATGTACTAACTATTTTTTCTCTATTACTCACAATTGACATATTAGAATTATGACACCACCGTGCACCTTTAGTGCGGTGGTCACTCTACAAGCATAAATGCTTGTGAGGTGTGAGGGAAAAAAACTGAGGTTCAAGTTTTTAGGAAGGAATTTCACACACATATTAAAATTATGACAAAGTTATGGGCAAAAAATTGTGTGGTCCTAAATTTTTTTCATAAAAGTAGGTTAGAGTTTGCCTCCAATTAGACTTCGTGTAGAATTAGGATTTCTTGTTCTCTAATCTTGCTTAAGTGAGGGTTGAGTAAGAGTCTCATAAAGTTTTTGTCTGACTTAAATGATTGCTCGACCGAGTTCTGATTTTGATCCGCTTGATCAAATATCTTCTTTCAACTCCTTACAAATAACTTTTTCTAAGTTTGTAACATTTAAAAAGAACCCTTTTAACACATGATTTTTTTCACCTGAAATTTGACTAAGACTAATTAAAATTCTGACAAGGTATATATGGTTGTGTTAGAACTGATTCTTTTCAATTGGTTGTGAATGGGTTCAACTCACGTCGCAAATTCTTAAACAACGGCCCATATACATGGTGACACAATATATATTCCAAATTCAGTTCTTGATTTGTTTTAGAGTTAGAGTTTTCTATTTCCTTTTAATTGCGTGGTAGTGGGTCATCGGGCATATTGGATGATGACGGGTTATCTGCATTTGTAGATGCTGAATGGGTTCTTAGGACATATTCTTCTTCAAAATTATGTTCAATATATGCAAAGCCAAAGAGGATATATCTTTTATTCTTCTCATGTCTAGTTATGATTGTAATAAAAATTATTCAAATTGGCAGTTGGTTTTGTGATTTGACAAACAAACGCCAAATATTAAATATATCTCTGCCAAGTCATTCCTATCTTTCATGGCCTTAATTGGAGTCTAATTGTCGAAATATATATAAGAGCAAACATAAATTTTTACAAAGATATCTAGAATGCACTTGTCATTGCAATGAGTAGGCAAAGAGGATTGCATTTGGACATTTTACGGGCATATGAATTCATAATTCATTTAGGAGTTTTATTTTTCAAATGGATACATTTTTTTAAATTTTTTTTTTTTTATAACACTGAATTCAGTTTATTTTGTTCTAAGCATAGCTAAATCTCAGAATTTATGTTATGTCATTGTTCTTGGTTTTACACATAATTTGACGAAATGGTTTTCTTAGAACAGAAAGAATGAACAAAATCACTCTCTATGACTATGATCAGCGCAAGATGCTTCATTTTTTTTTTTTCTCTCTCTCATTCCTTTTTTCGTTGTTTGTGAGATGCTATCTTTGGCAGCACATCGCTGGTTTCATGCCGTAATACGTGAGAAAACATATTTTCCTTTTATGACATTGCACATATCTCATATGAAGAAATTCTCTTATTCACCATTATGCACCCTTAGCGTAATAATCATTTTACAAGTACAAAATTCTTATGAGTTAGAGGTAAAAGCCATGGTTCAAGTCTTCAAAAGTAAGTTTCACATACATATGACAAAAGAAAAGAAGATGACATATATGATAGGTTGTAATTGCTACCTTCTTTGCAGCTTTATTGAAATGTATTGCCTACTAAAATAAAGTTCCTTACATAGCACAAACCTCTATATAAAAGACAACATAAATCTGCTTGCATGTAATAACATACATGCATTGATGCATGAACTGTCCTGAATTACAATTCATGGGGACCCATTATGTATAATTTGGGACACAACTAGTAGATAAAACGAAACCTAATCATATCTTAGTTAATTTCTTCAACTTTTGCCATCAGTACTGTCACTAATCACAGGCTGAAGATGCTTTGATTTCTCACCATCCTTTTCCAAATCCCCTTTTTTTGGTTCTTCTACAACTCCCCACTTCCTGTACTTAAAGTAGAGCACAAGTTGAAGGAAGCCTAAGGGACTACCAATCAGATTTGGAGCCTGCCCAAGTTTATAAATTCAAGTTAGAAAATCCTAGGTCTAAAAGTTTTATGAGCTCTAGAAGTTGTTTCAACAATAAAGAAACTAGATGAGTTTAGTTATGAGACAAACCGCAAGAATTAGCTCATGGCTCACTATTCCATAAGCCATCCAAAATGAACTTGCTAGGAATGAGAACAAGGATAAGTAGAATGGCATGAATTCCACGCTCTTCGTAACTATCACTTGCTTCTGCAATAGAATAAAGTTATATGCTGAACTTAGAATAAAGTAGCATGCGTATCTGTGACATCATTTGCGGATTTGAAATATTAATAAAAAAATGTTAACTGGCCAATTTTACTAACATGAAAATAAATATAATCAGAGTCACATTAGTAATATAAGAAAAAAAATTTCTTAATTATTTTTTTGTTTTGCGTTATAATATATAATACATCGATTTGTAAAGTTCATATAAAAAAATCCGTAGCATCATTCAAAAAGTTACATGTTGTACACTTAGCTAGGTTGCTCCAAAGAACACTTTCATCAGATCAGATTAAGAGAAACGATGACTCACCATAACCACCAGTGGAGAACCATACATTGTTGTAGAAACCAGCAGCCCTACACTCCCAACAAATAACTTTCGATGATGGTGATCATGGAAAACAAAAGCCGAGATAAAGATGGTGATGCAGATGGCCACTATACCAGGTGTCAATATCATAGCTGCCTTCTTCTGCACCCCATGGTTTTCATACATCAAGATCAATATTAATCTTCACCTAAATATATAAATGTATATGCATGTATGCATTATTTTAATGTAGCAACATGGAAAACCTATATATGTTTGTTACAAAATATATACAACTTGCATGAAATTATAAATAGGGCACCCTGTTCAACATGCATACATGCTCAACTCAGTACAAATGAAGAACTTGGCTAATACCTCTCAGCATATGTATGCGTAAGAATAATGACAATAATAATGGAGTATACAACAGTACTATATATGTACATAACAAATTTTATAACTTGTTGGAGGTTGCATATTTTGATTAGATAATAATTAGTGACAATGCGTACATCAATCACAACTTGATATTCACAACTTGATATCTTAACAACTGAGCAAAATATTGTAAAATTTGTTGAGTTATTAAAAATTATGAATAATATAACAAGTATACAGACATAAATTTGCTATTAGAGATGAAGTGTGGAACTTGCCTTATTTTTAGCAGGAGCGTACCAGAAATAGATGGCAATGTAGGAGAACTCAAGAAGAATCCCTATACCATTGGTGGAAACTACAGCGAAATTTTCCCACCTGTAGCTTACGACTGGCAATCCATACCAAGTATAAAGGAGACAGTTAAATAGTGAAATGATGTACGGAACACATGAAAACTCCTCCGTGCTTTTCTTCTTTATGACTCTTGCAAAAGTTAATCTGGAAACACAGAGAAACCCAAAATAGAAATATATATATAAGTTACATGTTCGATCAAGTGGTTCAAATCTATCAAGTATTGCTAATTGGAATTGAATAAGAAGAACAGCATGTTGACAATATTACATGGGCACCGTATAAAGTAACAAAGAAGTAGCATTTCCTGCAAGCAAACAGAAGTCAAGAATGATTAGTAGGTGAACTTTTTGGTCAAAAATACTGAAAAGAAGCTGAGAAAGCAAGAAAAGAAGAAAGTACCCATGACTCCCATTGCCAGGTGCAACTTATCTCCCATGTTTTTTTGCCTTGGAAAGACAATTCTAAGATGAAGAAATGGTCCCAACAACGAGAGTCTATAAGCAAGTGCCTAAAAATGCTGTGTTAATTTTTGACACCGGGAGGGGATATATATAATGGGGAGAAGGTGAGTCACAACCAAAAAAAAAAAAAAAAAAAAAAAAAATCTATTATTTAAATTGTTAAAGGGGCACTAATCACGTCGGTTTATAAATATTTTGTAATAAAATTAACTGTACTTTCAGCATTTTTCTAGAGAAAGAGAAAAGTTTATACACACAAAAAATTTGATGAAAATTTTCACACCAAGTTGATATAGCAAATTGTTAGTAGTAGGTAAAAAAATAGTTATAAAAATAAGAATTAATAAAAATAAAAGGTTGCTAATTCAACTGTTATAATTTTTTTCTTTTTTTTGGGTCTATAACATTACTCTTGTAAAAATTGGAAGGAAAAAGAAATGTTGTCTACGTCATTGTAAACTCGTGGTAAACAACTTGTTCTTAATGTGGGGCTTTTGTTTAAATTTGTTTCAATTCAAAGCTACCTGTAAACTCTGGTTAGTTTTTGGCATAGAATTAGAGAAACCGCACATTGGCAATTGCTACTTGTTTTGATTCTCTAGTGCAAGTGTCAAGATTTCCACTAATTGACAATTATAATATTTAAGGTGTTATTTGGTAATACGTAATATGTGATACATTTGTTTAAG